>JAQISU010000080.1:4042500-4642500 GCA_029339505.1 Unio delphinus
TATATATATATATATATATATATATATATATATATTGTTGTTGTTTGATTAGGATTTTTAACGTAGCTTTAACACTTATTCAGTAATATCGCTACGATGTTTGTGAAGCAGTTTATAGTGATGTCTATCACTGGTTCATCATAACGCATACACGTAGCATGATGTCCCACCCAGTCATATTATCCTGACAGCAGGCCGACAAGTCCTAACATTAACCACTTAATGCTGAGCGCTAAGTGATGCAGCTGTAAGTACCATTTTTGTATGTCTTTAGTACGATTCTGCCCGGGATCAAACCCACGACTTCCCGCTCCCGCAACGGACGCTCTAACCACTAGGCCACGGGATCGGTTAGTAATACTAATACTAATAATAATACAAATCATAATACTATTAAAATATGAAAAAGAAGAAGAAGAAGCCTCTTTGATCCTCATTGGGAAATAATAACTTACAAAAAATGTTGTTTTTTTTCTTCGAAAACTGAAAGCTATGTAAGAGTATTTAATTTGTCAGTGCATTTTCGTTGAATCAGGGTAGATAATTCTGACGAAGAAAACGTCATTTAAACCGGAAATGTTACCGTCCCTGTCCGGGTTTTTCCAGAACATAACATCATACGCTAATTCGGCACTGAAGCCGAGACAGGTGTAAATAAAACTAGAATTTCCGCTTGAAATAACTAATGACTCTTCATGTTCTATGTAAATTCGTGAACACAGAGGTAACTGAATTAACTCTTAGTGGTATCATCTAGAAAATACTTGCATATATTTTTGATGAAACTGTTTAGATATTCTCGTTTATAGACCCTTTAATCCGCCATAAAGACATTCAATCCGTTACGCTGGTGTATATACATTGCATATAGATGACTTACTGAATCTCTCTCTCTCTCTCTCTCTCTCTCTCTCTCTCTCTCTCTCTCTCTCTCTCTCTCTCTCTCTTCTCTCTCTACCCACTAGCTTAAATCGCATGTACATAATTATAAGGGTTACCTTCTTTCTCTAATACATCGATAATGACAACATTTCAAACCAAAATGACATCGAAATATAATACAAGACTGCACTATATACTATGCATTTGAACAAAACGTTATTATGTAGATCTATATTGTGTAGCTAACCTAATTCATAATTGATGTTAGACGATTACCTAACTACTCACATATGTATTGGCTTGTTTTAGTAAAATGGCTATTTACATATGTTGAACTTTTGAAAGACCTAGATTTATCAGAGATTATGAATGTTCTAGAATCAGCTTGTCTATGAATTTGATCGGTGAAATGAACCCTTCATCACAGCTGTCTTAGTTTGTCTTATGTTTTTTTATATTAAATGAACAAAATCTGCATCCCATTTCACAACACCAGTCTTAGTGAAATATGTTTTTTATGTATCCATTGGAATTACAAAGTGTTAACTGATTTAGGAAACAATCGCCATGTTGTATTTACTGTAAATTCATGTAAAGATACTTTAGATTATATCATTCTGAAAAACCAAAATTGTTTACACACTAACACACATAATGCCACTAGCATATCATCACATCCAATATTTGATGGAATTCGGATGGTGTACTTATACTTATGAACTTGGTCTAAAACATTTAAGACATTTAAGACTGCCTGTGATTTAATTCATTGTATTTAAAGTCGCTGTTTTACGTTTTACATTCTATTGACAAGAAATATTATTAATTGTTGAATTTTATACGACTTATTTGTTTTCTTACCTATCTATTGCTTATTTGAAGACTATATAGTCACACATATTACATACATACATATATATATATATATATATATATATATATATATATATATATATATATATATATATATATATATATATATATATATCTATATACATACATACATACACACACCCCTGATGAACGCGCACACACACATACATACATACATACATACATACATGCATGCATGCATGCATGCATGCATGCATGCATACATACATACATACATACATACATACATACATACATACATACATACATACATACATACATACATACATACATACATACATACATACATACATATTAAGCTGTATCACAATATCCATCAAAATCTTTCAGCAAAACTATCCTGCATGGAATGTTTGGTTTCTACTTTATTTATTGTGGGATTTTTAAATCTACGATGAACAGCTTGAATCTGAAATAGTTTTGTAGCTTCTTAGCAATGCAATAACAGAAAAGCCAATAAAGGAAGCAAGATTGATTCTCAGATGATAACAAGGCATTAAAAAGCACATTAACTATATATAAATGCTAGATATCAATGTGTTTTATATAGGCAAGCAAATCTTATTGTGTACATGCATTCAAGTTTTTTTAAAAGAAGTAGATAAATATTGAAACCCACCGCTCCAACAGACCCGCAAAAACACTCACTTGGGTTTTTGAACTTGGCCTACAATCATGGGGTTATGCTATTTTAGCAAAAATGAAACGTAAAGGTACGAATTAACAAGTGATGTTAACAATCATTAGTTGGTTAGTGTCATAATGATATTTATTAGAGTACCTGGATTGATATTGAATCTACGGCAAAATAGACAGAGACACTTGGATGAAATTCAGACTCTAAATACTTTAATGAGTACCCATTTTATAATATTATCACAATCATTACTTTTAGTTTCTGCTGAACAAATGCATGGCACATTGAAAAGGTTGCACAAGAAACATTACCTATGTGTAAAAGTGCTTTTGATATCATCAGTAACAGCTGCGATTATTTTGTTTTGCACGGGCCTGGTTTGTTACGGGATAGATACAGGTCTGGCTTGGATCAATAATGGTCCATTTAATACTAGAAACAACTTTGTCTCTATCCACTGGAAATTCCATAGCGATGTTCAAAAAGTTGACATATCAGATGATGAAATAGCATTAGCACAAAATAGATGGGCTTTTAGTGAGAACCAATCTTCATTGTTATTAAATCCGTATTTATCTCACAAGGACGTGAACCCATTGCCAGTTATTAAGTATCTTATACAGGCATACCCAGGAAAAGATGTTTAACTTAAATGTTCTATGCAGATTTTTTACATTCCAGCAAACATGTACGTGTATTCTCTTTATTTTTCTTACATGACTCTGTCGAAGTCAGGAACTCTCTAAGAAGTACATTACAAATTCCGGATGAGATCTTACAAAATAGTTCAAATTACACTTGGTCGCTGACTTTGCTTGATTTACAATCAGACGATTTTGGCGTATATAGAGCGGTTCTAAGGACCGTAGAACGTTTTGAAACAACATGTTCAACAGGTTCTGTAACAATGTGTCATTGTGTCAATGTATGGGATGAATACGCGTGTGTATTCAATATATCACGTATTGTTGACTATTATGAATATGTTAATGCTCCTGTCGGAGCTCTATTATACTTTGAACCGCTCCATATTCACAGCAAGAGCGATTATCTTCGTGTGGAACACTATGTCAATGGGATACCGTTGAGTATGATACCAAATATAACAAGCAAATGCAGTTTACCGTCTGTTCTTTTCTTCTCAGAAGTGATGTGGAATGGATCACCTCTGAATTTAACTTGCAATAAAATTACAAACGATACAAAACAGTCAGAACTTCACGGAATGGTATGTATGTGTTCTCCACTCTATGGAATTCATAGATTTAAATGCTATAAAGATATTTATGACACACAACGTAAGATGTCGATAACTTCGGAATATTGGCATCCTCAGAAAACTGTTATATATCCTACGTCATCAATGTTGCCATGGAAAGCTAGATCCGAACGGGAATCCAGACTTCTTGAATCAAGCAAAAATGACAGAAACTTTTCAATCTTCGAAGGTACTGCATTCGAATTACTCCAAATCAATCTAGACCAGGACTTTGTTTGGATGCAGGTTATAGATAAATGCCTAATATTAGGTTTATTCTGCATTGTAATCGCTGTAGGTTTTCTTTCTTTTTTGTATGTGTTGAGACTTATGTCAACATTTCGAGGATATGCTTACGAAAAACTCGGGTTAATAATAAGGATTAAGCTTCCTGATGCCGGCGGAAATCTTGCAAATGCTTTACCTATTATAAACGAGGGCCAGTGTTACTATTACGATGTATTTGTTTTAAATGTGGAAGATGACAGACCGTTTGTTCTGTATGAACTGTATCCCATTTTGGCAGATAGACAGTTATCAGTGTTTCTGAGCGAGGAAGACCTACCGCCAGGCCCTAACATAGAAAATTTAAAACAGGCTCTTACATTTAGCAAGAAAGTAATAGTTGTTGTTTCTGACAGCTTCATAAACTATACATATTACAACAGTTTCTTTCTTCCTCTAATTGTACTTTGAAGGCTGGACAAAGGCATGATTGATTCCAGACACCTAATGTTACTAGTATCTGAACCTTGCAGGGTGCCCGAGTCTTTGATACAAGATGACAGAATTGTCACACTACATTATACTAGAAATCTCAAGGATATTTTCCGAAGAAAATTAAATGAGTGGTTATAAATCCCGGTTATTCCTGATGGATTTGGTGAGCAACCAGTGTTGCACACGGATCTTTTACAACTATATCAAGCTTGATCAGCATTAGTGCATTGAAAAGGTATCTTTATTTCCTGTCTGTATCTAGTAATTTCAATCAGTATGTCTGCATGTATGTATATATATATATATATATATATAGTTATGTGTATATATGTATTTGTATATCTTGTAGCCATAAGTATATAATTGTATCTATTGTATCTAACTATTATTCAAGTCTGTTATTTGTATAAAATATTTTTACTTTTGGCCAACATGACTCGAATCTGTTAAAGATTATTGTATAGCATATATAAACATAGCTTCCTGCATAGACGAACCATTTAAAATAATTATTGCTTTGACGCTGTACCCAAGACAATGTTAGACAGCCAATACATGTTTACCATAATATGTGCGTAGAGCAATGTTCCCAGAGCCATTTTCTTCTCGGAAAATTAAGACTGAAACTATGGTCAAAGTGTTAATAGCATTCTGGACCCTTCCGACATTTTTCAGTTCGTCCAATCTGATCAAGGTTCTAATTTTATGTCAGTTATGTTCCAAAACTTTAAGTGTGATTTGGGTATTCAACAGTTCTCGTCATCAACGTATCATCCCGGAAGCCCATGGGAGTTTGAATGATTTCTTCCGAATTTAACGAAAATGATTGCGTTATACAGTATTCCTTTAATACCAGAATTATTTTTAGGTAGTAAATAAGATTTGATCGTTTAACAGCCGATCACACAGAAACCGGATGACTATATTATTCCAGATAGGCTTCGAACAATATGATTTTACAACTTTGTTTATGAAACGTGGGATCTTTATGTCTTACAGTTTTGAAATGGATGGAAGATACAGTTGGGGCAGCTTTCTTTATCGATAATGTGGAGAAACAATATCAGTACCTCCAGCAGAATGATCAGTAGCCATAAACTTAGCTGTATCACGAGCACATGGTCGAATTACGAATGGCAATGGGAATAAATGCGTTAAGACCCACTGCAGGACGACCTAGTATTTAGTTATAATATATATATATATATATATATATATATATATATATATATATATATATATATATATATATATATATATATATATATATATATATATATATATATATATATATACAGTCAATCCAGATTGTTATGACAACCAAGGAATATAGGATTAATTATATAGAATTATAAATATACGCTAGACAAAACGGACAGTGCTGTCCCGAGAATCTATTGTATAATGCTTAATGATAATAGGCATAATTAATATTTAATACAAATAGTACCATTATAAAGAGTAAATAATTTTAATTTGTCCTCAACAGAGATTAGAAACCAAGGTCTTGGGCATCCATCACCTTGCCTGCTTACACCAGCCGATATAACAACATGGCTAAGCACACATAACTAGAAAATGATGCTACATGCTCGGTCTTATAAACCTTCACTTAAATAAAGATAAATTCTTGTTGATATTTATCATTTGGCGAAAATAGGTAAATGCATTTGTTGCACATAGCTACAAGTAGTCCTCATTTGCCAACATTGCATTACTCAATCTACGTTCATTTTAATTATATTCATCTACGTATTGTAATATATACAAAGTTGAATTCGTATTTTCTTTAATGTTAGTAGATATACCCTGTTATTATTTACAAGTGTCCAATACAAATATCAGGTTATGCCTTATAATTCTCTTGCCGTTTATTCATATAATCTGATACGACACATATTACTAGACGGCCGAGATATGATCACGACTTTACGAGTAAGCTCATTCGTATTATCCAACTACCTAACATTAATTAAACACTTACCTTAAACTCTATTACAATCAATTGACCACCAATATAAAAAAGAACAATTACAGTAAGGAAAAGGTAATAATCATTATGTCACTATGTCACATAGCATTATCTATCGTCGCTTAAAATAAACTCAGCAGGACAAACCCGTAGTTAACTACCCACAGTGTTTTATTTATGTCGTGCTATGCAGCCCATAGGTGAGAACGTGCTTACATATATGAAGTATGGGTTTCATTGATGCGGAGTTATGTTGCTAGATGTCGACGACTGACTTTGATAATCGTACTGTGAACATTTATGTGGCATTATGTACCGAATTGTCCATACCGAAATATGCAAGCCGTATGTATGTATGTATGTATGTATGTATGTATGTATGTATGTATGTATGTATGTATGTATGTATGTATGTATGTATGTATGTAAGTATGTATGTGTGTGTGTATTTATGTAATATATGTGAATATAACATGCATTAAATATTACAGAAAATGGGAATTCTTTTATTCACGTAGCCAAATTAGACCATTAAAAAATCGATGTAGAATAACCTCTTCATTTGAAAACGTTTTCACCTACAACAGTTAGAATAAATAAAGTTACCAAGACTTCGCTCACCACCATATTACTCCCTTTTAGAGTGTTATTTGGACGGATTATGAGCGTGTATTTTGTTGTTAAAAAGGTGCATTTGTTTGTGAGTTTATTTTCAAGCGAGATGTCATTCAATATTTTGAAGTAAGGTTTATATGGAAAGCTAAGAGAGGAGTTTTACTGTAAATGGTATTGCTATATTATAGTCCCTTCTGCGTATTATACTCATATTTTTAAAACAGTTTAACATGTGCATGATTAGAGCAATTAATATACTGCCATAAAGAGATTCTGAAAACTTTTGGCAGTTTGTTCAGGTTGATTATACACTGTTTATCAAGAAAAACACCATTCACCGTTATTGACAAGGGGTCTCACGCCTCACCCTTCACACTAATACATATTCTTTTGTTGGGAATTGCACGTACTTGAACGTTATGCCTCTAGATATGACGTTTTCATTAATGTACCATTAGACACAAAATTGTATAAAAAGTATATCCTACGTAACTCAATTCGTTTCATCATAGTACAGAAGAAGTATAGGTATATAATGACTTCAGTGAAGTTCATGCAGCTCCCTAGCCTGACATTCATTGCAAAGTGGCAATACCCGAAAAATATAAATATATTATGAAGCCAACAGGTTAGTGATGTATTCGTACAAATTAACGTAACCTAACTTAATTATGACACATCAACAAGTCATGAAAGCTTTACGCATATATTGGTAATATATTTCTGCCCTGCTTTTGCAATTGCTCCAGGAAAACTCCCCCTTACAAAGATGCCAACTATTCTATATCTGCCATACATCAACACAATGGTAGCACAGACACGAACTATATTATTCAATACATTTTATGACCTTGATTTCATGCATATGCTGAAACGTGTTGTACTCTTTACAGAATGAACGTTTGATGCACGTACACCCACAGTCATGCATTTTCAAGCACCCTCCAATGATCATCAATTCGCTCATTGTTTATTGCAAACATGTCTTCATCATTCATATGAGTATTAAGAGTTACCTAGCCACATCATCAACCACATTTCTAGCCAAGCACTGCGTGCTGAAAATAGATTACAAGTTTCTTTACTGATGGAGATAATGTGAGGCAGAGAAGATAAGACGATTAGACGAACAAATTGACACATTCAGCGCAATAATAATATTTCTTATTCGTTGAAATTACAGAGATGAAACATATTTCAAGCAGTTTAGGAGTAGAAACTTAACAGGTAAATTGGAAAAGTTGGCTTCTTTAATTGTATAACATGGTTTATTAAATCAAATAAAATACATTTCCGTAAAGGTGAGCATTAAGTCAAAAAATCAAAAGGTAAAAGTAATATAATAAATGCTTAAGAACAATCGTGCTTTCGATGTGCCAGAAGTCAATATTTAGCTTATCTATCTATCTATCTATCTATCTATCTATCTATCTATCTATCTATCTATCTATCTATCTATCTATCTATCTATCTATCTATATATCATATATATATATATATACATATACATATATGCCTGTCTGTCTGTATGTATGTCCGTCCGTCTGAATGTATGTATGTCTATCAGTATGTATGTATGTATGTATGTATGTATGTATGTATGTATGTATGTATGCATGTATGTATGTATGTATGTATGTATGTATGTAAGTATGTATGTATGTATGTATGTATGTATGTATGTATGTATGTATGTATGTATGTATGTATGTATGTATGTATGTATGTATGTATGTATGTATGTAAGTGTGTGTGTGTGTCTGTCTGTCTGTCTATCTATCTATCTGTCATTTATATATATATATATATATATATATATATATATATATATGTATGTATGTATGTATGTATGTATGTATGTATGTATGTATGTATGTATGTATGTATGTATGTATGTATGTATGTATGTATGTATGTATGTATGTATGTATGTATGTATGTAAGTATGTATGTATGTATGTATGTAAGTGTCTGTGTGTGTGTCTGTCTGTCTATCTATCTATATGTCATTTATATATATATATATATATATATATATATATATATATATATATGTATGTATGTATGTATGTATGTATGTATGTATGTATGTATGTATGTATATATATGCCTGTCTGTCTGTATGTTTGTCCGTCCGTCTGACTGTCTATCAGTATGTATGTATGTATGTATGTATGTATGTATGTATGTATGTATGTATGTATGTATGTATGTGTGTATGTATGTATGTATGTATGTATGTATGTATGTATGTATGTATGTATGCATGTATGTATGTCGATCTATCTATCTATCTATCTATCTATCTATGTATCTATCTATCTATCTATCTATCTATCTATGCCTGTCAGTGTGTCTGACTGTCTCTCAGTCTACCTATCTATCTATCTATCTATCTATCTATCTATCTATCTATCTATCTATCTATCTATCTATCTATCTATCTATCTATCTATCTATCTATCCGTCCATCCATCCATCCATCCATCCATCCATCCATCTATCTATCTATCTCTGCCTGTCAGTGTGTCTGATTGTCTGTCTCTCAGTCGATCTATCTATCTATCTATCTATCTATCTATCTATCTATCTATCTATCTATCTATCTATCTATCTATCTATCTATCTATCTATCTATCTATCTATCTATCTATCTATCTATCTGCAATAAATTTGGAGTATGTATATTTGACAGCACCTCGTCTTTAAGCAATTCTTAGATTTATTTGTGTGATTATTTGGTCTTTGGCGACATGGAAATATTACTAGCCAGAAATAATTAGCCAATTAGTAGGAGCAAACGTCACAGAGCCGAGTGTTAGTGAATTTGAACCAATGCTGGGGTCGTTAGTAGTTAGTAGTGAATTTACGTACAAGACGAATGACTGTCCCTTTAGTAACATAGTTCATATTAAATTTCAGCGCTGTATAATAGTGTTGTGGTTGAAATGGCAGTATTTGTGGTTGGAAATCAGTAAATTATACAATGGAATCGGAATCAATAAGTTGGATCTTGGTAGATACCGTTTATGTGTCCATTGTGGAAAATAAGCGTATTTATATGAGCATGATACACCGGAAAATCTGTGGATTGACTGGCCTAGGGTCGCGCAGTTAAGTATTTCCCAGCTAATAAGGGAATACTAGTGTATTTTCTATGGCATGACGGGATGGCGGTGATCTGATGATAATGAAGAAGAACCATGCAAAGGTGCGGTTAATGGACTGTTGGGCATGTCTTATCTTTGGTCACCAATTGATTAGAGCAAAATTTATTAAGTAAAGCAGACACGTCTGACTTTCCATTTTGCAACTCAAGTCGTATGGAAGTCTTTGGAAGTCTTTGGATATTTGGGGAAAACATATGACTTTCAGCGGGACTCGCGCCAGGGTTTTGACACCGCTCGGTCAGGTGAATACCCCTGTGCGTGTAACATATATATCTATCTTTCTGTCTGTCTGTCAGTCTGTTTTCTGTCTGTCTGTCGGTCGGTCGGTCTGTCGGTAAGAAATCTGAAACTGACACATTGGTCTTCTACACTGATACGACTCAGTGTCAGCAAGCAATGAGATTTTAGTTTCAATCGTTGCTATAGTTTCACTTAAGACAGTGCACATATCTGTTTAATTAGATTCCTGACCATGAGAATACACCTCTGTTATCTTATATGTCATCCCAAAGAATAATAACTGTTCATTGTGTATGTCTATTTAAATTGTTATGTCATAAAGACGTTTGAAATTATTGCACTTTTTTGGCAAAACTTGATCTTCTTAAAATAAGCAACAACTATTTGTTGCCGTGTTTTACACATGCTATCAGTTCATGTCAATGATTCCAATTTCACTCCACTCTATCATTTGTTTGATTCATTTCAATCTTTCTGTTTGTTGTTTGATTAGGATTTTTAACGTACATTTAAGAATGTTTCAGTCATATCGCTACGATGTCTGCAGTGAGGCAGTTTATAGTGATGTCTAGCACTGAGGCCTCATGCCGCAGACATGTAGCATGATGTCCCATCCAGTCACATTATCATGACACCAGGCCGACCAGTCATAACACTAACTTATTAATGCTGAGCGTCAACCGAGGCAGCTGTAAGTTCCATGGTTGTAAGTCTTTGGTATGACTCGGCTGATGATCGAACCCACGACATCCAGCTTTCGCGGCGGACGCTCTAACCACTAGGTTACCGGAACGGTTTAACTTAAAATTTCAACTCCTATTTAAAATGATAGTAGAATGTTTGCTTGTATATATATATATATATATATATATATATATATATATATATATATATATATATATATATACCATTTCAGTGTCCTCAACAATAACCTTTAAAACAGCGAACAATGTTTTGTCATATTTGGTATTTTAACAAACTCTCATCTCTACCCCTGTTATAATGTAGCCTCCAAGCGAGAGCTGCCTGCTGTTCACTTTTAATTTTGCACGCTAGGGTACTTGCACGCACGCGTTTTGACTGATTCAGTTATGTGAGATAATATTTTAAAAGAGAGAAACATCCTAGCAATTTATGACACAGATAACTTTGTGAAACCTAATTCTCAATAACATCATGTACTTAATTAGTCAATTGTATGGTATAAATCAATTAACACATTGCAGACACATGTTTATCTCCATAAATATTATATTTACTTCACTATAACCTTTTCTGTAAATGTGCTCTGCTTCCTATTTGTGTTTTAGAGTGTCTGTGATTTTCGATTTCAGCCATCCGAATGAATCGCACTGAGGATCCGATTATCAATTGCATCCAGGTAACACGGATCGTATTTAGACTGTTCTGTACAGCTACAATCAATTCAGAATAGAAATGTACTATATAAAATAGTCGCATTTAAACTGTTTTTCTCGCACTACCAAAGTCCAGCACTTCAGATTGGTGCTCTTACAACAGTTAATGTGTTTATTTTTTTCATTCACGGCAAGACCGGTAATAGCATCTACGACTAAACTAATGCGCTTCAATTTCACGATCATAACCGTACTATCAGTAATTTCATTTACCACATGTTGTTCCGCATCGAATAAGATGGAGTTAGTGATAGTTTGTCTAATAATAATGCAATCCAGTATATTAATTTCACAAAAGTGAGACTTTCGCAAGGTCTGACCATTACACGCGGGAGCAGATTCGAACACGCACCTCTAACAATTTACAAAGTTTTGTAATATTACAATGGTCATAGAGTTTGAAACATTTCTGCCGGGTGAAAGCCTGATTCTTAAGCAATTTTGCGTTGTGTTGGTTTAGCACCTCATAGTACAAATACATACCGATTACATCATAACCTTTTACATACGATAATGGTATTCACCCAAAATCTGTTCCAAGAATAAGTGCGTCTTAGTTAAAATCCATACAGGTTAAAGGTTAGACCAAACAATGAATCTACTGAAATTCAGTTACATAAATGCAATTACTTGGACTAGTCTCGAGTAGATTGTGGCACATCACAGAGGTTCCAATGGTTAGTTTTGATTTGGCTCATAACAAGATTATATATCGTACTACAGAAGCCTACACGAATAATTATATCAGGAAGAATGAAATTGCGATACATTTTATTATTAATAATTTTTATTTTTTTTATCGACAACTAACTTTGTGATTATGGAAGAGTTCAGTATAACCTTTTTTATTCTAGGACCCACAAGAGGATCTCATTCGCTAAGGAAAAGGCAAAGAAGATGTTCTGACAAGTGTGGATTGACTATATCCACGACAAAATCAAGGCCGTCTTCTACATATCAAATGAATATATCGTAGTGGAATATTGGATGAGCTACTACTTCTAGATCTGCTAAGTATCCGCCATGGTTAGATGGATTTATTATATTAATAAGTCCATATCGCACACACTATTGTACATAAATATAATACAACCGCTAAAAGTATTAGAAGTAGAAAATAGAAACTCCTTATGATATTTCAAACTACCATATATATTATTTGTGTAAAATCTATATATATATTCTAGCACTGCTGATGATTTTGGGTATTAAAAAGCAATTTATGGATGCCTTGACTTTCCAATTGTCATTGACTTTCGCTTAGGATCACGAATGATCTAACTCAGTGTATTGATGGTTTAATAACACATTACATTTAGTTACATTCGTCATTGGTCATACATAAAATTTAATTTGTATTTATTATTATACATTTTTTTCTCATCAGCCTACTTGCCAGACCACGCTCACTTAAACTCGTACCATGTCATGTTCAAAACATTATATTGATCAGCTAGCATAAGCGCAACTAACCAATATTTTGACCGTTTTCGATGCTACTTACATGGTGATAATACTACATTGAATTCCAAAGGATTCTCAAACGTTTACGCGAATTGATATTGCTTTAGGAGGTAACTTCTCAGCGATGAGTTAGTGCACACAACATTTAGGTTCGAAAAGAGGGTCTGTTTACAAAAGAGAAAATCAATCGAATGGCATTAATGTAAGTAAGCTAAAGTTTAGAGGAGCACATTCACAATCTACCAAATGAGCTGGGATAAAAAATGGGTTAGACAAAATACAAATGAAACTCAAACGTAAACTCATTGATCTATTTCACGTTTTCAAAATATTACTGATGCGAATACTTCGCCGTTGAGGATACTACTTCAGTCAACAATAACGGTACGACCACCAGAAAAAGACAGATTATTGGAGATCAATTTTTATATTACCTATATAAACGAGCATTGTTGTGTTTGTGACTCAATATCTAAACGAGCATCTAATTGCATGATGACATTCCATAACATTTATAAGTAGAATTGCCACCGATGCCGTCGAATGACGTTCTTACAAATATTCAGATCGTGCAGGATCACTTAAACATACTACAATAATTGTTTCTTTTGAATTGTGGATGACATTTGGTGAACATGTTAGTGACCAGATTTCAGATTAAAAAGATAGAGTGACATTTAATCCCGTGAGAATCACAGTGAGATAAGAACTCGCCACATATTGAAACCAAATTCAGGACAGAAAAACTGTTGTCAACATCAAAAATAACTAAAAGCCATTATTTGAGGACCCATTAGAGAGCAACACTAGTGTAAATACTAAAAACAAATTACAGAGTGTTCCATGAAAGTGTTTAGTACACCACACATTCATTGACAATGTTGTTCAATGTCTGTTTTGCACTGAACTTTTATCCATTTTGGTTTTTGCAAGGATCTAATTATCAATTAAGACACTATCTGCATTTTGTATTTTCTGTCATTTTGTGACTTTTGAGCACTGAATAAACGTGCATGAACAGTATATCATGAATATCTTGTATTGCCTTATCCATGTCTTTCTAAAAAAATAACAAACCCCTAAGCGTTGTCTTCATTTATTTTCTCTAAAATCGGACGTTATTGCCTCATTAACCGTCTCAAGATAACGACGTTCCAACAAGAATAGCAGCAATGCCACAAACATGTCACAGTTTCAGAACAAACATCGCACGACAATGTAAAGTCTCAAGAAAACAGCTTATTCCCAAAAGTGTGACAGACCTTAATGATGCACACCTGAGACCTCGGTGACAGTTTCTCCAGCATCTTCCACTTCGCCTTTGGTAGTGATGCCGGCCGAATCCGATTTCACACATGTCTTTTGGAACTTGTCCTCTGGCTACCGCCACTTCTTGCGCCACAGCGGCATAAGCTGAAAAGTACCCAGCATCAAGTTTCAATGTGTATAAGATATGGGGGGGGAGAGGGGCGGGGACGGGTTAAGGGTTGGATTTATCCTAACAAGAACTGTCACAATATAAATAATAGCGAACCCTACAACGTTGAATGATGTCTTCGTTGAAAATGATGCTTCGCTTCGGTGTTGTTGGCCCTGAAAGAAACACGATGTCAACCCAAATAATCATCACCACTCTCCTGCCAAAAGATGGAAAATATAAGGGATTCTTTCTCGTTTAGACAAATATTGGAACGTATTGTCGGTAATATAAAAAGTCAATCAACCTATGTGAAATGACTTCCTTCAAACAGTCACGAAAAATACATCTGTACTTTGTGTGACTGGTGTTTAAATGTCTTGAAAGGTACGGTTACTTTGTCCAATTACCAGAAGAAAAAAAACAAGTAGGAAAACAATGCAACATTCTTGAACATCAGTCTAAAGAATGATGTTGATGGAACACTGAGGAACAATACCATTGATGAAAGGCACCTTGCTCAAACGAGTGTCTTTGTAGGATTTAGAGAGTCCCACTATATCAAAAGAACCAAGGTTGTTCGAGGACCTCATAATTATATTTTTAAAGCTCATATTAAGACGAAATCCCATAATAGTGCCCTGTTAACTATTGACGGATATCCATTGTTGACCCGACCATTGGACACCTCATTTGCCAAACATTCACAGTCTCACAGATATGTAACATATACAAAACTAACTGCAATCGTCGATGTGTAGTAATATCTGTCGCACACAGCAAGCTTGGGACTAAACATCTAAACGGACCATGAAAGATTCAAAACCAGAATCAAAAGCAAGTAACTTCCAAAGACTAAAACAAATGTGACCGTGCGAATGCCTGATGACGAGCATGCACAATAAGCCTTAAAAAATACGGTGATAACCATCGCTAGTAAGATCCCAGCATCCTTCTTGACTCCTTACCACATTTCCCAGGAATAAGACCCAAAACGTTACTTATAAAGATGATACCTATTTTGTATCAGCGATGATTTTTACCTAGCCTGGGTTTAATCGTATCTTTCACTCCCAAAACGAGCTCTGAATTAGGGCGGTCATTAAAACTGGAGTTGAAACAAACGTTTTCGTCACTATCTCCAATGACAAAACAGAAAAAGGGACCGACTTTCTGAACCAGTCTTTCCAATAAGAACTGAACAAAATAGGTATTTATGTAAGACTACCGGTAATCTCGAAACAAAACCGACCACCATAGAACGTTTTCTAAGCATTATAAAAGAAGGCATGACAGAAATATTTAAAGGGTCACCACACGATCAGGTACATCGACATCTTACTGCGGCTGGTCAAAGCTTTCAACCAATCTTATCATCGATGCATCTGATAACCCGAAAAAAAGTCATTCCGTACAACGATGTGGCGGTGTATAAGCGACTGCTTGGTGAGACCCCTAGTATCCTCAGGACACGATGGACGTTCGCGTGCTAAGTGGAAAACACAAACTCACTTTCGACACCAACACGTTGTTTTGTTTTATTAACGGACGCATGCTTTCACGTATTCGACCGGTCTATAGTTTGGAAAACATGGATGGCGAAGTGTAATGGGGAGCTTAATACATCCTGGAGTGCCAGCAAGGGACCAGAAAGAAGACCGACTTTCCGACATCGATATCATTCTTGATTCAAGAACCCATACGGTAAGCAAACAAACTACGCTGGAAATGATATCCTCCCAGTTTAATTCCTAAATAGACGTTTCACAAGTCCTCAATTATAACAAGGACCTGACAATCGTATCATTCAAGGCTTGAACAAAGACTCCCGCTCCTTCTCAGAGCTCTTTCTTAATGATTTGCAGAAACAGCCTCCTTGTGGCGATAACCTGTCTCTAAAATTCAAATTTTCATTTCGTGTCCAAATCATCGTATTGAATTGTGGCACAAGATAAGCATCCGCCAATTTGAGTTTGCAATATCAAGACCAACAAATGTTGACCATTTTACTATCAGTTTGAAACGGTTACTTTCCAAACGATTCTTTATGAAATATTCTACAAACAATAGGACCCCTCCGACCAAAGCCAGACATCATCAAAACAACAGTAAAAATATAACAGTAACATCCATCGTTTTGAGATTTCTTTCAGTTGTATTTCTTCCTCAGAATGTCAGCAGTCTCAAATTATGAATAGCCAATTCTAACATTCTGTGTATGAAACGTTTATCATTCATGCAGTAAGATGGGAGATGAGCTTTAAAACATTGTACCGGCAACACAGTTATGAACAGTTTATTCTTTAATTTCATATTTGAAATGGGAGCATCTTTCTGCGTTGTCTCCAGCTGATACCGCATATCGTGCTAACAAGTACATAAATCATATGGTAAGGCTAAACTTGTATATTCGTTGCAGAAAACTCAATTCTAAACTTCGAAAAACATTATGTTAACTTATTGCCTGGTGGATCGATATCAAGTTATCCGCTTATATTTCAAAACCTCATCTTAAATAACTATCAAACTGTCGTTTTTCAATAATCAAACACTATACGGACTTGTAAAACAGCACAATAAACATACAAAGCGAAATTGATTTTGTAATCGCTATTTGCAAAGTTAAGGACCAGAGAAAGTTTAACCAATCATCATGTGTATTGTGCTGATGTTCAACTGATTTTGATGACAAGCAAAAACGATAAAATATTGCAATAAACTAAACTATCCAAATAAGATAAAGTTCCGGTAATAATTCATACTGAGTTAGAGTGCATTTTGCAACATGTAAATGGTGTCAAAAATTAGCATGATAGATCAAGTAGAAACAAAATCTTCCGTTAATGTTCCTTGTAAGTCGCTTATAAAATTATTTGTGCGGTTAAATCAAGTTTGACATGTCGATTCAAATTTTTCCGCAGTACACATCATAAAAAGTGACTTTTAAAATGAATGACTGATAAAGCATATCATATTATACATATCATTTTCGTATAGGTTAACAGAAACAACTACCAAGCAAACATGATGAAGATTTTAATTCTAAATTCTGTCTCATTTGGGAAAGAAACTGGGTCAAGATCGAGTTAAAGGTTATAGTAATTTGATAGGCAGTTACCGTGAGGCGGCTCATAACCATTCCAATTTGTATTATAAATCTCCGGATTTCATTCCTGATGTCTTGCACAAATTTCGCTAATACGATTCTTTTGGGGATCCATTACATTCTAAATCGAATTAAAAACATACAAGAATGTAATAGTTGTCGGTTGCGTTTGTTTGAGATCGAAAGTATTCAGTTCATGTCCAGTTCGTTGGATGCATTAGTGCAATGTTGCATCACATTCGACAATCTTAAAAATCATTTCTGTGAAAGCTTTACTTTGGTGAGACAAAAATATTATTTCTGTATGAATATATTGATGATTTTAATAAGTGCAATAAAAACAAATTCTTTTTCGATCATCGTTGTATTAACAACTTGGTCAAGAAGATGTTACCTAAAACATATACGCGAAACACATTGGGAACGAGCTTGATTGCAAAATGTATGGATTTTATCATGATTTGATGGTTTATTGTTCGCCAACATATTCAAAAACGTTAGAACGGTGAGATATAACAATTACGACTTATATTATTCCACACCAGGATTAAGTTGGGATGCTTTATCGAATTCAGTTAAGCATTATCAAACTGAGAATGAAAGCAATCACGCTAAAGTATGAAAGGTTAATAAAAAGTTCAATGACAAATAAGTCAAAGATCTTCTTTCGAAATCAATACATAGGTTATATTCATGCCAATAATTTGTATGAAGATGCGATGGATGTCAGAACAAACGCCTGTTAGATAAGTCCGGATCAATTCCTTTCTGAAACTGATTGAACAGTACCGTTTGATACAAATTACATGAAGGTCGTTAACATAACTATTGCTATACAACGTCATAAAAGCTAGATTTGAATAAGTTAGTCTTCATTTATACTGCTGTAATTGATATGCCAAATTTTTGATGTATGATTGTCATTATGGGTTTGTAAAGAAAGGATAGCAGCTAGTATGTTGTTGATTAAATATACTGATTTTCCCATGCAAAAGATTGAATGCCAAGATTCTTATCAAGAATTCTACGATAAACGAAAACTTTCTGTTTTGTCGGGTCATCGTAATTAGATTCCTGTATAACGGCAAGAAAAACGTGACCGAAAAATTTAGAGGTGAAACTAACTTTATTGCAATACCCGAATGTATTCTTTTTCGGAGTAAAAATGTATTGCTTAATGTTGGATAATTAAAACGTCCAGAAATGGGCAAATTGTATAAAAAATAATGTTGTTGGAATTAATGAAATTTCAGTATAATACATCTGCGCAAGACCGAGAAATACGTCGAGATGATTCAGATTCTCTATTATCATCATAAACTTGAGAATGATATAATTGTAAAACAGGGCTTAAAGTACATCGACGTCAAACGTTATTATAATACAGTATTTATGTATTTGCTATTGGCTACGACCTCTTGAAAATTGAATTATGATTTTCTTTAATGATTAAGTAGGAAACTTTGTTTATATTGTAATAAAAGTTTTAACTTTGATTGCGACCGAAAGCAATAACCGCACGATTACAATATTTTATTTGGCAATAAACCTCTTACCTTTACAATAACAAATTAAATTTGTTTCAAAGAAAGCTTTGACAAGCTTAAACAGTCTTTGATCCGAGACGCAGATTCAGAATAATTTAAATTTCTTAAACAATGTATTAAAGTTATATCAGAAACGTTTAAGAACATCCATTTTCCAATCAGTCTAGAAAAATATACTAAACTAGCTACAGACCATGATTGATCTAAATTATATCTTTTTGCGACCGTAAGTAACTATGAGATTAACACAATCAAAACGAAATATAATTAGAATGACGCAGACGAGAAAATGGACAGTTGAAACTGTCTTTATCAACACGATAATGAAGTATTTCTGGTATCTTATTTTGATACGTTGATGACTGAAACAGAAGTTTAAACAACACCATAAACCAAGTATATTAGTAATATAAACGTGGGGGTTTACATATCAAAGATCCTAATTTATAACTCAAATATAAATGTGCAATGTAAGACCTAAGCATTGAATAACCCCAAACATTGAGCCATACACCCCACAGAACAAACGGGGTGTGTGGGGGTTCGGGCGGGGGTATATATGTGGATCTGTGGATGTGAGAAAGTATTTGATCCAGAAACCTCCATTTTTTACTACTCACGTCTATTCGATATTAATAATAGCAGGCAAAGACAGAGAAGCTGTAGATCCTACTGCTAGTATCTGCCTCTAAAGCAATGTAGAGCAGCACATTGAATCTAAAAACTAATAGAGAAATAAATCCGCTGTGTCACATCTGACTGTCAAATACATATATAATATCATTACAGTTTAAAGATGTTGTGAACTGAAACAAATTCATCATGCACAATTAAAAGAATTTGATGTCCGTTTGTATCGTTTTATACAAAACCCACCTTTTCGTTGTATATTAGTATTCGTATTCAGTCGTATACAAACGCTATAGTGCATGATACATCATGTGAACAAAAGGGTTTGTGTTTTTCGTTAACAATGAGACAATCCTTTAGATATTATATGATATTGAATTGCAGGAAACGAGGCATAACCATGTACATACATTGTGTACTAATTGACCCACTTTAAAATGTCCATTCCACACAGTCAACGCTACGGAACGTTTATCATTGAAATAATATTGGGAGAGACCAAATATAGGATACACAACTAATTTCAAAGCACATATACTTTAATAAAATGTTCACAACATGTGTTTAAAACAATCATAATATTATAATGATTATTATTAATATTTGGCATGTTTGCAAAGAGGCATCCATCATAAGGTTTCAGGACCGTAATATAAACAGTATGCTATATTTAATTTTTCCATCATAAAGTATGAATAAAAAAATGAGAATGAAGTGTATGGTTCTTCTCTTAAAAAAAATAATTTCTAATTTAATTATTATCCAAATGACACTTCAAGTATTATCAAATCCGCCTCATATTCACAAACTCTGGAGGTTGCGTAAAACGTGGTAGGTGTGGTTACCCGGAATGTGAAACATATAACACATGTAAACTATTATAATATATTCATTGCAACATGTAGTGTGAACCGTAATGTTACTTTAAAACGGTACATAAATCAATCATCCATATTAAATACTATCATTTATGTACATTAACGCCCATATAGACTTCCCGTGAAGAATGAAGATGTATGGACATCACCTTAACGGGCACGAATCAGGTTATCCTTCATGGAAATGAACTCAGATGGATCCTGTATCATAATACATCACGTCAGTATAGAAAGTAAAAAAAAAAAAAAAAAAAAAAAAACATTTCTGAATCCTGAATCTTAACTGCACTCTAACGAATATCTTCAACCCCAGAATATAACAACAACATTAACATGTTTTGTAAAGAAAGAATTAGACATTCTGAAAACAGGCCAACGTCACAGAGTCTTTGCAAATCAAAAAATCTGTCTAATCAAATACTATTTATAGCGATCCTGCAATATTGCATATTGGGATACTTTGAATGTTGGCAGAAAACAATTTAACCAAGTTACTTTGGCCACCCATTGTTAGTATTGCAAACAGTTCTCGATTTCATGATACACTCCCCCATCCTATTTATGTTTCTAGTTGCCAGATACGTTATATTGTATTTTTGATTGTGATTTTCACTGATCTTCACACGGAAATGTTATTATTTTCAGCTACATCACAGATAATCATAATTCAACAATGTGTACTCCAAACCGAGACAACAAAGTACTGAACTTTCCTACAAATGTTTTACCAGCTGTAAAACATTTCTTTTGGTGAGAAATTGATTTATATACCGTGAATTCAACAGTATATATTTTCAGCTGGAAGAAATAAGCATGCTTTTTAATACATGTCATGGTTTTTATGGCTAAAAGAAAATAAAGATACACTTTACAAAGACCAATTTAAATTTCGAATTTCCAGTTGATTGCCGTAACATACATTTGAAACGAAATAATACAATTCGTAGTATTCCAGTATTGCTGGGGAATATCAATTCACCGATTGAGAAGATATTATCTAAGTAATACAAAAAAAAATGAAAAAAGCACAGCAAAAGAAATAAAGACATTGCAAACAGTGTCCACAAATTGTATAAACAAAATGTCTCTGCCTCGCCAGGCATATGGCCATATTTATCTCTTTAGTGGTCGACACTAACTACACCTTATGATCTGGGGCAATGTAATTAGCAGCGTCATCGGAAGAAATCATGTAGTCTGAGCATGAAGACGAACTTCGATCCGTAGGATACATTTCATTTAATTTCTTGCAATCCGCCAAAATTTGCAATAGTATGGCCTTCTTAGCGTTAAACGCTTCTTGTAATTCTTTGTGTTCCGTTTCTGCTCTCACCGCTTCTTCTAACTCAGGGCAATCGTCAATTGCTGCTTTTATCTTCTTTTCCATCTCATGGAACTTGTTTGCCAGTATTCCTTTCTGTCTCCTCTCTTCTATCAGCTCCTCTTCTAATTTATTTTTATGGATAGTTGCTGATTTTAGCTTCTGTTCCATATCTTTGATTTTTTCATTGAGAAACTTTACCTCCAGCTTTTTTTCCTCTAGCTCACGTTGTAATTCTTCTATATGCTCTCCTTGGTCAGCAACACGTCTACTAAGACCTTGGATTTTTTTGTCCTGATCTTCGATTTTTTTGTTCTGTGACTGAAACATTTTTGTTACAAATTGTTTCAAATCTTCTAACTCCTTAGAGGAGGCAACATCTTCAGCAACCATCTTCTGCAAAATTCATCAATAACAATCAATACAAGTAAAGAACAGGAGACAAGACTATATATGATGATTATGTAACCGTTTACCTCATCATACAATTCAACTATATTTCCAAGCTAAACTATATTTGTAAAGCTGGTCTTCCTTTGAAATTATTGTAATGGAACACTGTTATGACTATTGCTTTAAACTAAGGAACTGAACGTAGTAACCAAACAAGATTTTAGAAAGATAACGTTTACGTTAAATTTGAAAGCAAAACAGTTTTAATAAAGGATGACCACGCTATATTGTGAAATAAATCAAACATAGTAACACAAGTTAATTTGCCCAAAACTAGATTGTCACGAAGAAATCCTATTCTTTTTTATGCATGACAATGACATTTTCAAGAATGTCTTTAATGAATTCAAAGTAGTCAATTTAATTAAAGAAACAATATAAGAGCTTTGCAGTTCCTATAAATAAATTAAATAAACTATTGTCGAGACTGGAAATAAAATAAGATGAAATAAAACAAGATTATAAATCGGACAATAAAGTTGATAATATCTAACTTTAGTCATTAATTGTATCTCCAAAACTAACGTATGACGGTGTTGTGTGTCCCCAGTGGTTATCTATGTCCATATACTTCATTCACATTGTGAGCTATGGGCACGAAAAGATGAACTTTATTACCAGCGCGCTAAGTCACTGCATTTGCAGTTCTGGCATTAAACCATGATAATGACTTTACAGGTTTCACTAACTGAAATACGAAACACATAAAACGATTCATGTCTGAATACTTGCTTGAAATACTTTCCTTACTAGCTTCATTGAAGCAAACAGATTATGTATAAAACCTAGTTCAAAATGGGTAAACCATAATGCATATTTAACTGATTACAAAACAGCAAATTTTCTATCCCATTCTAATTTCTAATATGTGAAAAACAATATGAGTGACTTATATTCTGCACATTCTTGAGAAATCTTTTCAACGCGCTATAATTTTCCTTGTTATAGGCAAACTATTTAGATTGTTATATATATATATATATATATATATATATATATAAATATAAAATAAACAACGCCAACACGTATTAATGTTGTGACCGGTTTCGCTTTAATGCTTTATCAAACTGAATTTGTTATGATTGCTTACGTCATTAAATATATCATGTTTCTGAGTAAACAATATGACATAAACAATATGACGTCATAGCTTACGTTAGTACATTTGTAACCTACTTTTCTTATTCTTTAATAAATCACATGGTCATGGAAATATGTATATATATATACATATATATACATATATATACATATACACACATACATACATATACATATACATATATATACACATATATATATACATATACATACATATATATACACATATACACATACACACACACACATACATACATACATATACACATATACATATATACACACACATACACACATACACACATATATATATATATATATATATACACGCATACATATACATACATACATACATACATACATGCATGCATACATGCATACATACATACATACATACATACATACATACATACATACATACATACATACATACATACATACATACATACATACATACATACATACATACATACATACATACATACATACATACATACATACATACATATATACATACACACATATATATGCTTCACATATTATTAATATTTAATACATAGAAATATATAAAAAACTGGATCTTCAAGATACTTGTATCTCTATTGGTAAATATGTGTAAAATTTATGAATAAATAGAGATAAACAGTTTTATTTTTATATATATATTACATTAATGAAGGTCGTAAAGTGCTTTGGAATTTAGACCTTTTGGATATACTGTATTAAGACGGTGAATCCAGTATGTTTCTTTTAGCAAACGTTCCATTTCTGATTCAGCTATAACAATAGGTTGAAAGGAAAAATCTTGCACAGTATGAGAACTATTGTTAAAGTGTACGGCAACATGAGATGAAAAAGATTTATGGATATAATTTTTTATGTCAGATCTATGTTGGTTCATACGTTTAGATATTTGTTGACTAGTTTGTCCAATATATTGGACGTCACATTTTTTGCATGTGATCAAATAAATAACGTTTGATGTTGCACAATTAGTATCACAATGCATATTAAACGTTTCTTTTGTATTACTACTACTGAAAGAAGTACTTTCATTAATAAGAGAACAGTGCGAACATCTAGGTCAATTACATTTAGTTGCTGATCCTTTTTTGTACGATGTTTTTTCTAATTTAGAATTAATTAGGTAATCTTTAAGATTTTTTGTCCTTTTATAAGCAAGCATGGGCTTGCTTTCGTGTAGCAATTTAACATTTTCTTTACCTGATAATTTTAATAAATCCCAATATTTATTGATAATCTTACCTATATTAGGTAAACTTGGGTTATATTCAATAATAAAGGGAATGATATCCTTATTTGTATTTTTAATTTTACATTGTAATGATTCAAGTTGTGTAAGAGAAGATACTTTTTGGAAAGCAGCATTAATGATATCAATAGGGTAATTTCTATTTAGAAAATGCTGACCTAACTCTATCAAAGATGATTTAAAAACAGTGTCATCCGAAATAATTCTTCTATATCTTTTCGCTTGACTATATGGTATCCCGCTTTTACATGATTTAGGATGGCATGATGAATATTCAATATATTGATGCATATTTGTGTTTTTAACATGAACCATGGTAGTGATGTCATTATTTTCATTTTTTATGACGTCTACGTCCAAAAATGATATTTTAGTTTTAGACACATTGAATGTAAACTTTATTGTTGGATGTAATTTGTTTAAACTGTCTAAAAAATAATAAAGGTCTTTTATATATATATATATATATATATATATATATATATATATATATATATATATATATATATATATATATAATCCAGAAATAAAACTAAGGGACACAAGCTGACAATAATTTTGAGCCTTAAGTAGACCGTGGTTTTAGGGCGACCAAAACTTAGTCTCCTTCATATTTGAAATGTTCTTATGCAAACAGCTATGGATTAATTTGATTGCAGTGACACGAAGATACTAGGCCTATCCCATATAGTAAGTAGATTAAATGTTACAAGGAATTTTCTTACTTTTGTAAATTCGTATGTACCGTCAATGGTTACTCAATGTCTATGGCATACACATGGATAACAAAAATGGTAGAAACTCAGCTCAGTAGCACAGGGGCTCGTTACAAGCCAATTAAGAGTGTCCGTCCGTGAATCAGGGTTTAACCTGTCACAATATAGGGGCTCGTATCATTGCTTACAATTGATCTGTCATACATGAACTATAGAATAACTGCATAGTATGTGTATGACAGGTCAATTGTAAGCAATTATACGAACCACATGTGGATATATCACGATCACAAGCTCCATGATTTAACCAAAACTAATGGCATACTGGATGCGATTGTTCAGTATGTGCGCAAAATAATGTTAGTAATTTAATAATCAGAAAATATCCTGGGTTAGATAACAGTGGCTCATTACAAACCAAACTAGGAGTATCCATCAATGAATCAGTATCTAACCTGTAACAATATAATAATGTTACAACGACATGATTTTATTACCAGAAATAATAATCACAACTGCTAATTCTTCAGAAAATCAGTTGAACACTTTTCAAATTTCTAATATGGATATATTTTTCCAATATTAATCCTTGTAAAGGTTGATTTTGCACAATGCCACGTACTGATTGCTGTCAATAAATAATTTTACCACTCGGCAAGTGTACATTTGACAGATTGCCATGCATTGTTTACTTCGACCATTTGCTACTAACAAGGTGAATGTCACGCTAATCAATTGCATACAGTAAATTGTGCAATGGTTCATCAATTTTTAAATTAACAGTGGTGAAAATGTATAATTTCTAACAGCCAGTATCCATATGGATAAGTTAGATGGGATGGACAAAGACTTGTGGATGCATATGTTTTTTTATGATATATTAAGCATTTATTTATTTGTATTGCTAATAAAAATTCAATCTCATGAACACAATATACAACCTAATTATTATGTACAACAGTATACTTCTAAACAGTAATTATTTCTAATTTTGTTATATAAGCAGCAGCAGGGGGCTAACTGTACAACTTTTTAGAGGCGTTAATTTGGCAAACCAAGGCTTCCTCGAAATCGTTAAAAAGGCGTCTATTTGGTAAACATAATAAAAAAAGGACGCCACAATTATTGTCACTCCCCTTTGCTGCTATGGGTTTAACAATCCTTGTTCAAATTTACGATGAAAATCATTTAAGATTTCACAAACAGGCTAATTTGTAAAACCACATCTTGTAAATCAGTCAGATTGTTGGACTGGTCAGGGAGTTTAAAATCATTATCGTTAGTGAATCATTATGACATCTCATTTAGACTGGATTAGCGGGATCTTCAATGATTATAAACCCTTGAGGAGCTGTTGGTGCAAATGAATATAGAATATATCCCTGCTGAGCTTGATTTGATCATTCAAGATTTTTTTGATATCTGCCTCCGATAACATCACATACTAAATTCAATGCAATCACCGAGTATATATTTTCGTTGAACGGAGCGATATGTATTCCACCGCCCTCTGGGTCATTATTATAATTGAGGATTGTTGTTTGTTGTTTCAATTTGGCGAGTATCATAGAAAAGTATTCTTGAATAAGATCATTAACATATTTGTTTTAGTTCATTTGCGTTTTACCCAGGAAACTTAAAATCGGGTAAATCAGCTCAAGTTATACTGTAGCCGGTTAGGAATTTTTGTTGATCTCCCTTCTTATCATTAATTATTACTTGAATTATTCGTTTGTTGATATATTCCATGTCAGATACAAGCTGATTTAATAGCCTAATGTGTTTTATGATCTCATCACGTGGCCTTGTTATATCATATATATGCTTTTGGAAGCTTCGTCGTAGTTGTTCTAGTTGTGTTGTATGTAATTGATCAATCTCTTCGAAATAATCAATGATGTTAGTTAACGTAAATGTAATTGTAATGGATGAATCAGGAGTTTTCTCAAAAACAAAATACCATTGCATGGTATTGTTATCGATAAATGTAAATCTATCGGTTAATTTTGTATTTTTTATATCAGATAAATCATTTCGATATGTTGGGTTGATTTCATCATATGATTGTACATCCATGACATAATAAGATTTTTTTGGGTTCGAGTATTTGATCAGATGCCTCAGGTGGTATTTCAGGCCATCCTAGTATTGTTCTTATCGAACTCTGATAAATATCTACAACATAACTGAGTGAGTTTATGTCAATTGCGGATAATAACGTCGGCTCATGGACTGTTATAGCGATTTTCGATTCTGGTGTCCCAGTAATGGATTTTATTCTACGCTGAAATTCAGCATTGATTTGTTCGATTTGGTATGACCCAGATAGTAGCGAAACAACGTTCCAGTCTGGAGTTCCGTCTTCGTGATTCTTATTCGCAAACACCAAGGAATTATTCGGTTGTTGACCACCAAATGATTTTGATCTGACATTATGCCAACTGTGATACACTCGTAATTTTGCTAACGCTATCTCCTTCACGGGAATCGGAGTAGGAAAATTCACAATGAATTCAGGATTAGTTGTGTTAATTGAGATCATGCTTGTTTTCACCGGGTTGGCATTTTCTGCTATCCGTTGAAGTAGTTCTTGTGGTGTTGTCATTGTTATTATACTCATGTTGTCGCTCTAATTTTGACATAGCTGAATCATAAACACGTACCATCGCTGAGAACTCACTATCTGATATTAATGTGTCATCGAGTGACGACGATATCATCAAGGATAATTGTGAGTACGTGGTTGACACTTTGGAATTTAACTACGTAGTCTTGTAGTTTGTGATGGCTGCATGATGATAGTTTTTTTGTTATTATTGAAATAATTTCCGCGATTGTTGTTGCCGTTGCTATACAAATTGGAACAGCTATCGGAGCAATCATTGTCACCGAGGAGAGTATAATACCAGCTCCGGAGATTACACCACTCACTGAGTACACGGTAATATCAACTGCGGTGATTCTTCGTCGATATTTGTTTATTTTTATATGATACTCCTCAGTGAGTGTTTCGAGTATAGTTTGAAATTCTCTGACCTGATCATAGCGATACTGTTGTGACGTTGTCATTGATGACATTCGATTTTGAAAACACTAGTAATTTTATATTAGATTTCAAATGCTAGCAATTCAATTTCTTGTTTAATTAAATCTGCTTCGAATTCCACATACCATGATACTGTAACCCTAGCCAAATTATTATCAGTGGATGCTATTGTGAATCGTAAAGTTGTATCATTCTCGATGATCGTTGATATCGTATTGTTGACCCCAGATGAACTTTTTGATGAAATATTAAATTGAGTTGGTGATACTAGTGTTAATCGATAAATACCATTGACGGTTGTAGTGATATTTAAACTATTATTTATTGTTGTCCACACAAATGATCCGTATTGAATCGCGTATACGATATTGTTAATATTTTCTTTCGCATGAGGAATTTTTGTTTTTCAGTGATTCCTATTATCCTCGGAAAATCATCTTTGCTTCGATGAAGTGTTTCATATCTTCGATGGATTTTTTAATATTAGGGAGTTTTATGTCAATTTTATCCAGCATGGTTGTAAAAAATTATCAATGATATTTTTTCGAAACTTTTCAACTTGATCTACATATCTGGATTGAAGTGTTGATAGTTCCAACATAGAAGTTTTTATCTCTTTGAGCTTCGGTGTGGTCACTGGAGGATTACGAAAAAATTTTAACAGTTATTTCAATGAATTCGCCGAGGATATCTAATTGTTATCGAGTGTTAATATTGTATCTGTGATTGTTGACATAAGGACACCCGGTTTGAGTTTACCCTGATAGGAAAACAACGCGATAGTATCTTCTACTGCGTTGTGTTGTTTAACTAAACTATCATCCAGATAAAGATTACTTGCTTTCAATTTACCCTGACGATCTTGAAACGCATCTATTTCATTGGGATCAACACATGTTAAGTTCATCATCTCAGCTATTTCATCTTCAATTGTCTTTTTTATATCACCGGTTGCAGATATTTCCGCTGTGGGTTTTTCAACATTGGTAAAGATCTCCCCCAAATATCGACCATGTTATTGTAAAAAAATCTTTGATTTTCTAATTACTTTCTCTCTCTAAAATCTTCGATTTTTAAAGCGATTACTAGTATGTTCATTTACGACCCGATGATGTGGTTTTCTCGATGATGAAATAGCGTCAAGGACGTTTAATACTTCTTTGCCGCATATTGGTGGGTCATTCATTTTGTTGTGTTGGTAGCGTTGAGTACCAATTCTTCATTTTATGAAAAGTGTTTAAGAGGTTTATATAACTCATAAATTCCTTAGGCGGCGCTAACCCATATGAATCGAAATAAACAATTGCACGCGGATCAATCACGTATGCAACCCAATGGTTTCCGGGACCGGTGCTATTATCAAGAGTAATGATACCGGTTTCAACGTTTTTTGGTTGTGCCGGCAACTGATCTTTCATAAAGACACCTCTAAAGTTTTAAATCATTAGTTTTTTTAGCAGCATCGAGTAAATCAAAAATTGATAACGGTGTTAATAATCTGTTCCTGATATTCTCAGGCCGCTTCTATTTTACCATCAATGCGAAGTTCCTGGTAATCTTAGACCATTTCCCTTTTTTTATCCTTTCCCAGTTAAATTCTTTAGTGCCATCCCTGCCGCGGTGTCAACGGCTGCTAACGCTGCCGCATTTGGTACCGCAGGGGCTGCTGCTGCAATCAAAGCTGGTATCGCAGGTAACAACGGGAATATACTACCTGATTTTATCATGTTTTGATCGCAGCTGCAGAGAGTGTGATCTGATTACCCTTTGTATCTTTGAAAGCATCATTAAAGTGTTTTATTTGACGAGATGTCAGTGACAATTTATTCTGACCACCATACATCTGATTGTGTTTCAGTGTTATTGAGTTTCCACATTTATAGCTGATTCCGAGTGCAATTTCTTGAGTTGACCATGAGTTAACGTAACACTAATATGACTATATGATATTATATTAATAACAGATTGATCTAATTGTTAAATGCCTTTTGGAAAATACCACATGTTTTTGGAAACCACTACATATTTTGCACTAGTGCATCAATTACTCTCATTCGTCCACCAACACCTTCGAGTAGCATTGATTTGTCGCTGAGAATGACAGCAACCGCTCTGTAATTAACAATAACACCAGCACCAACATGGTTGGTTACACGGGCTCTAAAGTGTATATCAACGACTGATTGTGTTATTAAATCAAGATGTTCCAGTGAAAAGTAATAAATCGGATATAGATTCCTAAAATCAAACTGTGATATTTGTAAACGAGTATCAACATTTTGACCGCGTCCCATATATGACAACAGACGATGATATACACGTGCTATTTGGTTAGTATTGTAATGAAGTAATATATGCTTGGATGGTTCCTGTTGTCCGTTTATTCTCAATAATACTCCATTACACCCGATTAGATCAAATATATCGGGTAGTATTCTGTAGCTTAATAAATTTATGATGTGGAGCTGAAACACCTTGTCTTGATGGCAGGTGTCATGTAAATGTACCATCAATAGTATCCTGCTTAACATCCGTTGTTGTTGTTAGGCAACTCAGTAATGATTTTCCTCCATGATCCATAAATTATAGTAATCGCTCTTCTGTTGTGATTGATGGAGTCATTACCGGCATCCGCAATGACAGTTTTGTTAAAAACACTTTACCGGCATCATCATTTACATGTGTTGGATCTGGATTTGCTGCAATTATCCAAATTGCATTATTATCATCACCCTTTCGCACGAGTACTACTGTATGTTTCGTTCCATAGATAACTTTTTGGACATTTCTACAGAACCCAAATATATGATGCAGTGGAATCTCGCATGAAAATGATATACGCTGCCCTTGTAATATTGACATACGTGTTGCAGCTCCTAGGTTGAAATTATCATCAGAATTTATAATCATATCCTCGGCTTCATCATTATTAACGGGATTAGTAGCACGATTTTTTGGTTGTCTTACAATATATGGAATTTTTCCAGTAGTATCCTTAGCATCCTTTGCAAACATCATAGAAGGGTCTGTCGATCTTGTATAATCGTCGGAATATCTTGCTAAACCAATTATTGCTGTGGCAACATCTACATTACTTTCTATTGACTCAATCTTTTTTCCATAAATCAGATATCTTGCAGTCTCGAATAACGCCATGATACCATTATTGACAAGACTGACTTGAGCACAAACTCCGTATGACGTATTAGCTACAACAGTTTTTTTTTTACAATTTCTCCTTCTACTTCAATCAATGGTTCAGCGGGTAGAAAGTATTTACTGGTATCATAAACTTGAAGTTCGATTCTGGATCGAAGATCAGGTTGTACTGCGTGATAAGAATAAAATTGATCATCGCGTACAGAATCATCTTTACGTACTGGGGCTTCCATATCAAACGCTGGATGAAGTGTCTGTTTGAACATTTTATTATATATTCCTCGATTTAATTCGTGATTGTTATCGGCGTTGTCGTGGTTTTAAGCCACTTACCGCTATTATATTTGCGATATCATTTTGGTTACTGGTCGCCAGCGATGCTAATTTTTGATCCACTGCGTTATTTATTATTTTACTAACACTTGCAGGCATCGCTTCCGTAGATGGCAGCGATGACTTCATCACTGGATTTTTTCGTCGAACTAGTGACATTAGTTTTTCTTTAGCCGCGGAAAACTTTTTCCCGGTAATATCTCCAACAGCACTAATACTCTTATCACGAATAACATCAATGGCTTTCATTGCGATTGGTGATTTTCATTGCTTGCAATTTTCATCGTAAATTATTTCCAATCCTACGGATTTTCGACGAAGTCATCAGATTAATCACTGTAATAACCATGATGCTCGGAAAGCTCATCAATAAAATCTCGATATGTTTTGATATCCATTATGCTGCCTTGAAATAACCGCATGCAGATATCAGCTGCTTCATTAGTTATTTACGGTGAGTTATTTAAAGCTCGTTTTCCTCCTATGAGAACTTCTAATCGTGATATATCGCTGAGAATATTACCAGGACACCGAACAAGACCACAACCTGTACCTGACTATTCCACTGGAAAATCATTGATTTTCAGAAAATCCCTTTCCGCTTGATTTTTTAGTAATACCAGTTGCATCCTGCGAAGAGGGTTGTATTTTATCAGAAGTTTTGATCGTTTTGGTAATCTAAGAAATCCGGTATCCGAATGCGTTGTTGTTGATGATTAGGATTTTACTATTGCTTACACGTTTTATCAATTGTTGATGCCTGAGATGTACCTGTTAGCACACGATATAATCCATTATACCATTCTTTTTTACTAGGGAGTCTATAATCATCATGAATATAATTTCTTCTTCGCTTAAAACTCCTGACGACGAAATTAGGTAAATCTTCAATATTATTCAATTTCGTACTCTTTATTTCATCTGATTTACCCGAGCGGAATTTATCATTGAATGCAACTCGTCCACTAACAATATTTCATTCTTCTTCTTCTTCTTCTTCTTCTTCTTCTTCTTCTTCTTCTTCTTCTTCTTCTTCTTCTTTTTCTTCTTCTTCTTCTTCTTCTTCTTCTTCTTCTTCTTCTTCTTCTTCTTCTTCTTCTTCTTCTTCTTCTTCTTCTTCTTCTTCTTCTTCTTCTTCTTGTTCTTCAAATGGTTCAGGTGGTGCGGAGTTAATATTAGTATCACCTAATCGTCTAATTTCTCCTTGTACAAGTCGTTCTTGTTCAAGTCGGTTTTGTTCTTGTTGTTTTGTAACAGCTACTATATCACCAGGATGTGTTTTTAAAGATTTTTTTGTTTGTTTTGATCTTTCTGCTATTTTTTCAAGTACACGAGGAAGAGGTGTTTCTTTTCTTTCTCCTTCTTTGGGGATATCTCCGTATATTGCTCGCTCAGTGGCTGATATTACCCCTTTAGTTGCCGTGGTTATTGGTTTAAACAATTCTTCGGTCCCTGTTGTACAAACAGTCTGTAAACTCTGTCTCGTTTGCAATTTCTCTCTAACAGAATCGCAGATTGGGATCAACTTCCTCATTGCAGCTAGCCGCTCACGTGTTAATCTAGTCGTTAGTACTTCGTTTAAAATTATGCAAAAATCCATAGGATTTTCTAATTGCAAGGCAATTTCCAATTGATGTACAATCTAAACACAGTGAAGTCACTATTAACCATAATATAATATTTAATGAGAAAAATCTCTAAGTGATTTATGAGGCATAATAATAATGAGACAACAAAAATAATTTGAATGAGAAATCTGTACGAGAAATCCCATGCAAATTCGACTATTTTACTCGATTTTGTTTATCAACAGCAGGAGAAAAATGACCAAAAATGACTCAAATAACTAAAAATGACTAAAAATGACAACAATTACTAGCAATTTCAATAATTACCTACTATGATGTTGAAATCCCATGTTTGGAGCATTAATAATTAATTCATCCAATAAGGTAATTTGGATTGATAATCTGACAGCTCAATGTTAACTGGCGAAAGTGTCCATTTCCCTAAAAAAATAATAATTATGACAATTTCGCCACTTTTTTCATGACAAAAATTACTAGCAGTTCAATAATTACCACCACGATGTTGAACTTCCATGTTTTGAGTATTAATAATTAATTCATCCCGTACGATAACTTGGATTCATAATCTGACAGCTCTATGTTAATTGGCGAAAGTGTCAATTTCCCTAATAAAATAATAATTATGACAATTTCGCCACTTTTTTCATGACAAAAATTACCATTGAAAATTTGCTTATAAAATACTTGAAAATAGGGTCAAAAACGATTATGAAAAAATGACTATAAATGACAATAAAATTACTAAAAATAACTAAATCAATAAAAAAATAACTAGAAATGACTCAAATAACTAAAAGTCAATAAAATAAATTAAAATCGTAGACACTGAGTTTCACCTACCTTTATTTCCATTAAGAAACAGAACTCATTCTGTCGAGGTTACCAAAGGAGCTTTTTTCGATTTGGCGGATAATAATCTTATTGCTTTGACTTTAAAATTAATTGTGCGTTTGATTTCATATTGCAGCTCCTATTCCCTGCTGATTTTATCGACAACAGTAAATAACGGGACAAACTTACTGATGTCGTTACGAAATGCAGGGGAGTCACGAATTACTTTCTGTATTCTTTTTATAAAGACGTACTGTTTTGTTAATACATATTTATTATTTATAGCGCTGCATGCATTGTCTTGAAAATCAGAAAAAAATCTGATCACAATTTAATTTATCTGATAATTGTATTCCTTGATTTGTCAGATTTGAAATCTCGGATATGATCTCGTTGGTATTTTTAGAATTCATTTATAGATAATAATATATATTTCTAATTGAAAAACAAAACCTTGGATGTCCATTTTGACCCATAATTCATACGTAAACGAATTTAATTGTGTTTTCAAAGCGCTTCGGAAAAGTCGACCTGGTTATATTCTCTGCAACGCGTCGTGCTGAGGGCATAAAATATCGAAATGTCTACCAGCTTCATTCATATATTTAAATGTTTTTTTCTATGCTGCTTTTGATATGAAACGATTTTGCAGGTCTCTTCCCAATTGATTTATGAGTACCTGTTGTCCCAGTTGCAGCATTCTCACTTTGTGTAACAGCTCGTACATTATTCACATAATTATCGGTCATACTATTATTTATGTGTTCAATTACAAAACCATCCTTGATCAATCCGTTATATGCCTCATACACGAAACGATGATTAAGATATTTCTTTTTCTCAGCACCAAACGTCAGATACCCCTGATTACTCACAATCCCTAATGGATTCTTCAGCCTGCGGTTTCTGACAATACCATCACGAGACGCTTCATAATTGATAATCACGAGATGTGACTGAAATTCTTGGTCCATTTATATGTAATACTATTTGTTTAATTCAGCGTTTGGTTTAATTATTACATTATTTGGAAATCTTTCAATATGATATTGAGGTATTCTTATGATCTTGTCACTGTCTTCGTCAAGGACAGAGTCATAGTCATTGATGGAGTTTTTTATTCTCTTATCATAATAACGTTTTAGCTCTCTGTATCGTTTGCCATCGCAACTCAGACACAATTGCGACTTTCATCTCACACCTACCTAACATCGGATACAAGGAAGTGGACCAAAACTTCCTCGTCGAACGCTTAATAAATGATATCCGCAGAATTCATTTCTGCATGATTAGTTACATGCGGTTACTGATCCTATCATAAGCCATTTGCAATGATTCATTATATAATAAATTCTTAATTTAAATACTTGTTTTAATTATAGTATGGAGTTCGAGAGATTATCAAAAATTACGCCTTGGAAAAATGCTAAATTCAATCTCGATAGTCTCCGGTGATGTACCAAAGGGTCTAATACGTGATAGAAGCATGATAGGTAAAATCCACGATTGTTTCAATGAATTCAAATGCGATCGAGCATTTCACTGTTGTTCGACATTTCGAATCGATGGTAGTGTTGATGCTACCATGAGCGACGAAAGAGCAGTAGTGATAATGTCACATCTTGACAAGAAAAAGTATTTCTTTAGAATGAAAATCATTATCCGCTCGAAAGTACGTAATTGGATTATTCTAGACAAATTTGAACCAATTTTGAAAGATAAATGAACCGTCACTGTGAGTCAGGATTCCAAAACCAGGAATTATGACTGGGATTGACAAACCGTATTACGAACGGTCCTATCCTGTAACAACAGTTGTTTACGGGATACATTCGTTAAATGATAAACCGAGTATTGAAAAATTAAAACCAATGAAACTCTCATCGTTGACTTCGTCAAGGATCAATTGTGTAGCATATGGAAAAATAGAATACTTCACAAATGCATTGCGTGGAAACTAATTGACTGATATAAGACGTACAAAATTAAACGAATGTGAATTAACAGTTAGGAAGAACGGAGCAACGATTCAATATATAACCAAATTAGGAACATCATTTAGATTCCGAATATCAGTAATGACGATAATAGGTGAGGTCTTATATGAACCGAAATAAAAATTGAGAGAAGCTCCAATCAAAGGTTGTGACCATAAGAACACGCGTGGGCACCTGCAGTAACAATATTTCCGCGGGATAGAACCGTAAAATATTACAAGGGAAATTTATTTGATTTTATTTCTCAGTCAAGTAAATACGATCCTGTGTCAGTGTGGTTACTTCACAGTTTTGAAGACGAAGAGGGTAAATTCGATCAATTTGAAAGAGCAAACGGAGAATTTTACCGCACTGAAGCTCTCCACAATGAAATGAAAAAAAACTAGCTAGTGGTCTTTCAACGGAAGACAACGAACAATTATGAACAAACTGTTTAACAATTGCGTCGGTTGTAGCTCATTTTGCGAGAAAGAAAAACGTGGAAACCAACAAGAGGTGAATTTCTATCAGATATCAAATCAAGTTGTGTGGAATATAACCACGGTGGATTATGGAATACAAAATATGACCATGAAAGTATTATTTCGGTTGATATGGTTGCGTGTTATCCCGGGAGTTTTCTCGGATATGGAGAATGTGCTAAGTATTTCAAACGATTTTGGCATCCCACACATGAAATGACCCGTGTTGCGATTAATGGACCACTGCCTAATTTTTATTTAACTGGATTCTCTCGTGTGGTATCATTTGAATTTGCTAAAGGTCTTCATCTGTGTTGTTATATTTGGTTTGGTAGACACATCTCTGAAAAAACATTGGATGCCAATAGTGTTATTACGGTATATGACTGATTCCAAAATGCTGATATTGCTGATTGTCAGTGAAGCAATTATATCATATCCAGCGCAGACTGAGGTCTGGTTACCACAACCCGATAATCTAGATAGTATAATAAGCGACTATAGAAAACAATTTCCCCATCTCGACGAAGAATATATCGTGAAACGGTCTAAAGAAATATTTGAAGCTAGAAATAAACAAACAAAAGATCTTGGTAGAAGAATAATTGGTAAATTCACACAAGGTGGAAAAAATACAATAACCAATATTCTTCACGGTTGAATATAGATGATGATGAATACGACTTAATAATCCCAGATGTAACATCTAGAGGCATATACGTCGATCGCAAAGACGCTTTCTTGTCCGATGGAACCAAATTAGGTAAATTTGTTACTTACACAGACGGATACAATCTTCAGTATACACATTTGAGGTCGTCTATGCTGGCTTATGCTTCTATTAATTTACTTTCGATGATAAATAGATTTCCTGAATCAACAGTTAGAGTTGCCACCGATTCATTTTATATCAACGTGAAACATAGCGAAGCAGTGGCCGAATTCACTAATTCAGACGAGAGTTAGGGATCATGGAGAATTAAAAAAGAAATACCGTGTGATTAGTCCAAATCAGCAGATGTTACGATTGAAGATAAATATTTGAAAAATAATCAGATACCATAACTATCTAATGCACCGTCGATATCTGATCCAATATGTAGATATAAAACAGTTTATTTAAACGGCTGTGGTGGGTCAGGAAAGACGACTCATGCGATTGAATTATTTCGTGGAAACGCCAACGTTTCAAAATCAAACATGATAGTGTTCACACCGACCCATAGACTTGCAAGAGAGATGAAACAACGAAGAATTAATGCTTGCACTTATCGTAACTTTTTTCGATGGAAAGGTGACGAATGGACTCCTGATCAAATGGGTGAGAAATATATTCCTGACATCATTATTTGGAATGAAATATGCACAGTGTCGTTAGATGTATTACAAAGATTTCTGGATTGGTTGTTACTGAAAAATACAAGCGTAATAATGTGTGACGATCATGGTCAACCACCACCATTTGTCGGATTGTCTCCACATGATTGGCTAAAGAATTTTGTAGACTATTATGAAGAAACTAATACTGATCATTGTGCACTAGATGAACATGTACGCGAGTTCAAGAAACTAATTAGGTGTAAACATATAGAATCCAATGTGAAATAGCGCGTGAAATAATTTCGGAAACCCCATTAAATGATTTCTGGGAAGCGTGGAGACCAAACTATTTGATAGTGGCAAGTATAAAAATAGTCAGAGACACCGTTCAGATGAATTTATTTAACTTGCATAAAGAAAAATTTGCAACACTTCCAGTGCTGCTGTGTTATAGGCCTTTGGATCCACGAAAACAGAATTTCGAAGGTGATATTCCAGGACTGACAGAGAAGCAAAATTTCTTGTTAAATGATATTGTGTTGGTTGATATCAATGTCGTTGAAGATGCATTGCGCGCTGATAAATCCCCATGGACGCTAGGTTATGCAGCGACGATACATTCTTCACAGGGATTGACTATATCAGATACAATTGTTTGGATTATAGATAATCGCATCGAGTGGTCAAATTTAGTTTATATTGCGGTGTCCAGAGTACGACAAATAAATCAGCTTCGAAGAGTTCTTTCAGATGCTAATAACACAACAATCAATGATATGGTCAGCGTTGACATATTCATAACAAAACTCTCTGGTAATAAACAACAGGATCAAAAAATAACAGAGAATTTGATACTGATTCTGAAACAACAACAGAATAATCTCTGCGCGAGTTGCAATTGTATAATGAGTTTGAGTTGGTCGGATAAGGACTCTCGACAATTAACCGTAGACAGAAAAGATAGCAGCGTAGGTCATACAAAAGATAATGTGATGTTGACTTTTCTTGAGTTCAACAGACGCAGAGGTGCTAGTTAAGACCACTTGCGGTAATTGAGTATCCTCGGGTATCACTTGTAGTTGTTCACGAGTAAATCCTCGCTGAGGAGCAGTTGAATCCAATCTAAATAATGGTGTTCTACCCGTAGATCGTGTTATGCTAGATATTGTATGCTCAGTAACACTCTAAATAGGATCAGTAGCCCTTTTTTTACCCCCTTCGAGCTCTCCTGGTTCATAGATATCTAACAGTGACATTACTGAATATTGCTTGCTTTGAAAAATCATTTTGTGGTTTTACAGGTATTTACTTCTTTTTAATAGCGTTGTTAGTTTTCATATTAATTGTTCGAGTGATCTCATTATCCAGAGCGGTAATTGCCATTCACGAGATCGTTTAGCCTGAATAAATTCTTTCGCGTATTGATATCCAAATAACCGCTTAGCAAGCGTTCGATTAAATCGTTCAACAATTGCCTGATCGCGATGTAGTGCTGTATGTCTTCGTCTGATGGTGATGGTGACATTATGATGAGTCATTGTTGATAACACTGCAGCGTAAAATTCCCTGCCAGGATCAATTTGTAATAGATTTGGCCAATGCAGAGGACCCCTACGATAAATCATTTCAGACGCTGGAGAAACTTCAGATGATGATTTTGTTTTTAATGGCTCTGCTTGTTGTATCGACTCGTAACATCAACTTCGGTTAGCGCGTACTTGTAAAAACCATCATGCGGCAGAAATAATATATAAGCTTGATGAACCTCATTAGGTGAGCTGACATCAAAATGCGAGAAGTTAAATTGTTTAGGCGGTGGTAGATAAACTTGCCATATCGCCTGTTTGGATAACCAATCCGCTGCAGTGGTATTTTTCACCTTTGCGGCGCTAGAGAATTTACCAATTGCTGCTTTACCCCTCCAGTATCCTCTTGGAGAATAATAAATAAATTCCATGTTGTTATTATGTACTAGCACCTAATACCAATTTAGCCTTCATCGTCGATTTTATCAACCATGAGGCTAATTTTTCTTTGAATGATTTATCAGTGATAGAATTGAACCCATGAATCAATTTTACATCTGCGATATGTCTGTTTTGCAGATTCTTGCTTTTATAAGCAACATCATGAGCATAACAAGCCTTATCAATTGCGTTTATTTGGGTTTCACCGGGTCGGGGTTGGTTTTGATCATCGAGTCTGATATCGAGTCTGGTCCTGGGTTCACAATAACTATACCCTGGAAGGTGTTTTTCTCCATTATATTTTGCCCATGGTGTTCCTGGGAGTTTAGCTAGTTTGGCGGCGATATCACCACCGGTATTTTTGTTTACAAAGCGATATTTTGGGTACCGCATATTTAACATTTGCCGGTGACCGCTTATCTGTTATTTTTTGTGGTAACAGTCGTTGGGTCAAGAGTTGGTGTACACTTCTTACATTTTACACAATATAGATCCATAATATATTTATAATAACATGAATGTAATTGATTTCTCGGCGAAAAAAACACGAGAACCAGTTAAGCGTTATTCAGCGCTACCAAATTCTATTCGTATGATTATAATAGGACCATCTGGAAGTGGCAAGACGCAACTGCTACTTAATTTAATAACGAGATGGATGAAATGGGACAAGTTGCATTTAGTAGCCCCGAGTGTAGACGATCAGCGATGTTACGAGGTGTTACACGATTTTAACGAGAAAGCAAAATAGGAAATCGATGAGGATATTATTGAATTTATAACCAATATCGAGGATGCACAGAGTGTTGATTCTCTTGATAGAAGTATTAACAAGTTAGTCGTATATGATGATCTGATGTTAGATAGACAAGCAAACCCAGCTAGAATATTTTCCAGAGGTAAGCATATAAATACTGCTGTGATATATGTTACTCGGAAATATACACAAATACCAAAAGTGATCAAAGATAACTGTAATATTATTGCTGTATTCAACGTAGTTGATACACATGAGCTACGAAATATTCACCAGACTTGGTGCAGTGGTGAAATGGATTATAATCTCTTTAGAAATTTCTTTAGTCACGCTCAGTCAATCCCACATGGATTTGTAACGATAAATTTGCACGACCCGAGATCAAGATATCGTATCGGACTTGATAAAATATTCGGTTAAAATTGCTAGCAATTTCAAGGATTGTTAAACTCATAGCAGCAGCTAGGGGGATTGACAAGATTTGTGGCCTCCTTTGTTTGATTCTGTTATACCAAATAGACGCCTTTTTAACGATTTCGAGGAAGCCTTGGTTTGCCAAATTGACGCCTCTAAAAAGTTGTACAGTTCACCCTTGCTGCTGCTATATATTTCATTCGTTTTCTGTCCTGGTCAGCATATATAAATTAGTTAAAAGACGTTAAGATAAGACTGTATAAAAAAATTAACATCTTTAGAAGTGAATTTCCTTGTACATCTGTATGGTTTACATGCAGATTTAAAACTTAGATTTCATTATTTACTAAACTAAAACATAGGTTATTACCAGACCAACTTTAAATAAAAATAGTATAATGTGCACTAAAATGTATACTCAACTTGGTAATTTTCCATTTATAAAAATATATTGAAATTCAATTTAAACAAACATATCACTGTAATTTAAATTTAACAGAAGCCAAATGGATGTCTTATAGGCTACTTGGTCGACATGTTGCGTGATTTATGCACAACATAATAAATGTATGATATTACTAATGTAAGTTTTGACGTTTGTATATGTATCCAATCATGCATTCAGTTTTCCTTTAAAAAAACATGACATATACCCTCCGCTAAGGAATCAATACTGAGTAAGAATTTATAATTTTATTATAAATAATAACAACCACAATATTGATAAAACAAAAGCATGTGTGAGTATGATATGCACATTTCGATACTCATTATATATCCTGCGGGGCGGGGGAAGGGAAGAACTGCAAGCATACTGAATAGTGTTTGTACTGCCAAAAATCATAGGATGAGCCATTTCATTGACTGAGACAGATCTTACTGAATTTGATTAGCAGATGGTGTGATTTGGATATTGTACATGTAGCTTTAACACTTTTTCAGTCATATTGCTTTGATGTATGCAGTGTGGCAGTTAATAGTGATGTCTAGCACTTGCGTTGACATGTACCACGATGTCTCTCCAAGTCACATTATAGTGAAACTTGGACAACCAGTTCGTTTGCATACCAGGGCCCGGCGACGTGGAACGAATTGCCCATTGAAATTAGACACAAAAACACAATGGTCCCTTTTAAGAGTGCTCTCAAGACTCACCTGTTTCGACTTCAATGACAAACTTAGCGACCTAATCATGTTTTGTATCTTATATATTTTCAGCAGGTTTCTATGTTTTCCAATTTCTTTGTTTTTGTCATTTGTTTTTCTGTAGTGTAGTCATATCAATTTTGATGGTGAAGCGCTTAGAGCTTTTAAAGATTAGGCGCTATACATAGTCCTTATTATTATTATTATTATTATTATTATTATTATTATTATTATTATTATTATTATTATTATTATTATTATTATTATTATTCTTTAACACTAAACTCTTAATGCTGTGTGCTAAGCGAGGTAGCTGTAGGTACATTTTTTAATAATCTCTGTTATGACTCTACTCGGAATTGAACTCATGACCTCCCACATCAGGGGCTGATGCTCTAAGTAATAAGCCATCAGAGTGATTAACAGATGGTGACTTGTATTTCTAGAATAGAAAGGAAGATAGAATGAATTCTGAAAAAATTGTTTTTCTTTTATTTTCTACCTAGGAGGAAAAGAATATAGATACACAAATTGGGGATATAAATGGTTATCCTAGCATGATAATAAATCCATCATTAAAATTTGAATTTGCTCTGAATATCTAGTAAGGTAAATGCAGTGGTTCCTGGCACTGACTATGTGAATAGTAGAGATTATACCACATAATTTTTTTTTTGTATTTGCCAATCAAACCATTGAGAAAATATCAAGCAGCCATTGTCCCATATCCCTGAATCCAGAGATATTGGAATGTTCATTTATGCTAGCATTTTCTCGGCTTTGTAAAAGTCAAATCTTGTCACAATAGCCCTGATCAGTTCAGAATTTTTTTAAGAAGGGTTACAACTGTATGTAAGTAAATTCATTTTTTTCTTGATCAAATGTTTTCTTTTCCCTTTCAAAACCATGAGGTCAAGATATTTAGTAAAATAATACTAAGTTACAAAGATTGCCTCATGCAATTTGATGATTTGAGGAAATCCTAGTGAACTATTCTTCAGCTACTTCGACAGTTACTTAAGCTTAGAAATTTTGATCACTGTAATACTATGATAAATTAATGTATTGAACATGGATCAATTTGAAATAAAGTATTTTATGGACTTTTGAGAACTCAGTTCATACAGGCGTCAATAGGTACTCTGCCACCCAACTGTTCATAATCACCTGGGTCAAACATTTATTAATGGGTAACCGTTTAGTTCATGTAAAAATAAAATACCTTTCCATGTTCAGATCAAAGATTATATTGGACAATACCAAGAGAGAAATAGAATATCAATTACAATTTGAGGCACATTTCATGTGACATTGATCCATCATAGACCTTCAACTACTGGAGGAGGCAGGGCATTCCAGACAAAAATATTTTTAATAACATATTATCGATAACGATAACAATAACAACGATAGCAGATTTAGCCGATACTGAACAGGATTTAGACTCCCGGGAGGTATCCCAGTATAACTCCAATGTCAAATTTTAATTTAATCAACGCGGTAAAAAATCCCCGGTTAAACATTTCAGAGGTGTTTTCATGGAAGAACAAGTATCAAATGAACCATCGATCCCAGAAACTGGTATAATTATTCTTGGTGATAACACTGGATCTAGAACCCGTTGGGTCACGTATGCAAAACACTCTAAGTCAATTATTTATTTTCCCTCGTATGGATTAGCATCACCAAAAGAATTTGTTAAATACGTCAACGGGTTAAAACTTCCTGTTTGGCATTCTACATTGCCCACGCAGACATTAACTGATCCTCCGATATGTGGCCGGGAAGTCCTTAACGTGTTAACCGCGATCTCAAAATCGTCTTCTCCCCCTCATCAAACCGCATACGAGTACACCATTAATAACTTTTTAAAGAGAGATAAAAAAATACGTAGTAGATAATTGGGGACGATCACTCTCACGCACAGGAAAAACGAAGCGGGTTTAGTCTCGAACAAGTAAAGAGATCATATCGCAAGCATTATCAGATATAGTAAATTTTGTCGGAGTAGAAGAAAATGAGATAGTTGTATTTCAAGATCGTCAGGGTAAATCGAAAACGAGTAATATTTCCCTGGATTTATTTATAGGTAAACAACGTGGTGTATCTGAAAAAAATATCGCGTTGTTTTGCACACAGGGTAAACTTTAACCGGGTGTACTCATTTCAACCATCTCAGATAAACTGACATAACTCAATAACAATTATATATCTTCAGCGAATTCACTAAAAACACCCAATCATAAACATGACACCCATGTAAATCAATTTTCAGGATTATAAAAAAGTATTAACGATGTTCAACTTCCCATTGCTAATTTCTTTGGATTCAAGCGGTGACCACACCTAAGCTCGCAGAGATAAAAGCCTTCGTTGATGAATGATCAACGCAGTCAGTCAGCGTATAAAGAACATGTAAAACAATTCGGAATTTTCGTAAAAATATTGTAAATAAACTTTTTGGAGGCCCAGTAGATAACGTAGATATAAAATTACCGTAAATGAAAATATCTCTCGATGATATCAAACAAATTCAAACAACACTCGATGATTGTTTTGGTAGGGACGTAAAAAACACTGATATTCCCGCTGATCTTGAAGGAATTATTAAGGAACTCCGTAAAAGAGACATGATTAATCAATGATTGGGTGCTATTCGTGAAGATAGATCATTTTCAGATTCATATTATATTGAATTATATGGAAAAACTATTCGTATTATGATACCTATAGGACAGAATAGCCACACATGTTAACGATATCAACGCTTTCCTGTAGGCAGTATTTATGAAATGTATAATTTTGATGTTGGAATCAAATGGATGCAGTACATGTTTGGTCAAACATTGAAAGTCGTTTAAGGACAAAATGTATGAAATCTTCAGAAAAAAAGCACACGTTGTCTTTGGAATAGTCTTTATTGTGCCAAATATTGAATATTTTATCTGCAAAATATTAAAAGCCATGTTTGAAAACAACATTATTGTTCTTGTAAGGAATTTCATAATCCAGGATATAGGACACCATATGCCTAATTGTGTATTGATCACTTGTATCATATACAATATTCTGGTATGAGTAAGTTTAGGTAATGTATTAAAGATATGTATGTCCATGATTATTGTAATTGTCTTGCTTTTATTGTAAATTTGTGTACACTGTCCTGACTTGAATTTTTTCATGCTGTTTATTTAGTTAAGAAAGTTACATCACTCTCGAGGTCGCCACTACTTTTATAAGCATGAATTCTAGATTCTCACGTTATGAGTAATGTATTTTGGGATATTTTAATTGCATTGAAGTTACAACACGTGTCCATGATCTAATCTATATTAAATGGTTAATATATCGGAGTAAATAAAAGTACCACACCTTTTTATATTATTCAGCTATCTCCATTACATCGGATTTAACATTTAAATAAATGGTACATTCACTTTTTCAGTAATTGGTTTTGAAAAGAAAAAACGATTTTTAAAGCATTATATTAACTCTCATTCTTGATGCACGATAAAGTTTACAAGTTTAGAAACTGATCAAGTATGTCTTGTTTGGGTTAGGTATTTTTTTTCCTAACTAAAGCCCACTATTGTTAATTTCTTAATTTAACTTCTTAGGTAGAAGAACATAAATTATACGCATCTATATTATTTACATTATTCAACATTTATACTACATGAGAATGAACATCACTTCATCTGAGATTGCTATGCCTGTGTGCGATGTTATGGAACAGGTGACTTTTAACTGTCCTTCGCCCGTTGGTGTATAGTCTCCATATATTGTCCAATATAAGCACATCACTTCTTATTGTGTTCAGTGCTGATTTTTTCCCCTTTACTCCTTTATCATAAGATACATCTTCCATTTACTCTACTCATGTTTTTTAACTCGACTGGACTCAATATACCTATTGTTTTATCTTTGTCATTTGTCTGTATTTGCACCCCAAATCCAATAATCAAAAACATAGAGGACGTGATCTACTATAGTTGGTGTCAAATTGGCGTTTTGCATCAATGTTATTGCACTACACACAGGACGGAAGCTTTCTATTTGAGTGACAAAGAGGCTGAGAAGGTTGACCTTTGTGTGACGACTGCGGGTAAGTGAATTCATGTATATTCATACAGTGTAAGGTGTTTAAAGCGTGAACTTTACAATAAGATTGGGTCATGTCCATGTGTCGCTGATGTTAAGTTCTCCATCAACCAAACAAATATAAAGTCCCTCATTTTAGGATAATTGTACTGTTTGAAGAATCAAAGGTATTTTATATATGGTACATTGACCTAGTTATTACATCATATGATATAATGTGATGTATCCCATATCAACCATGTGAAGTTCAATACGTGCTGGTATGTACCCAACTTTGCTCCATCGGACAAGAAAGCATCCTTACGATCCAAATATATGTTTTTAGAAACTGCATTCGCGACTACAAAGTCGTATTGGGTGTTATCTGTAATCAACCGTGAAGAATATTTATTGTAGTCGCAGTTTTTCCCTCCCTGAGTGAATTTTCCAATTATTCTTCTGCCGGGAAGCAGCAGAGAGGGTGAACAGACCACGATTTCAAGCAAAAATAAGGCTTCCAGATAAGGTTTTCGAGCAAAATATGGCCTATAGATAACGTTTTCGAACAAAATATAAGGTTTCCAACAAATCTCATTGAACCAAAAAAAAAGTCTCCATTTTTGCAAAAACGGAGATTTTTACGATTTTGCTCGCAACGATGTGGTCATCACCCTCTCTGCTGCTAAAGTTTTCAGTTCTGGGTTAACAAAAAATAATAAATGATTTTAACCGAATATTTGATCAAGTCCAATACGATATCGTGTCCGAGGATCATGCAAATTTATTGTTGCGAATCCGTGCGGAGTCGACTGAGCATGACTAAAGAAATCTCGAAATTGATTGAAGTCCATATCAGAGCACCATGTCTGCCAAATATTTCTAAGAGTATGAGTATCAACTCCGTTGAATACAGACAATAAATTGCAGTTATCTCTGATCACTTTTGGAACCTGAGTGTAGCGTTGAGTGACATATATCACGTCAGTGTTTTTGTGACGCCCACGGGAAAATATTCTAGCAGGATTCTTTTGTTTATCCAACATTATATCGTCGTATACGACTAAATTGTTAATATCTCCATCAATATCATCAATACTCGGTGCTTCATCGATATCGGTTATAAAATCAATGGCGTTCTCACCCTTAATTTCTAAAGCGTTTTCATTAAAATCTTGTAACACTTCATAACATCGTTGATCATCTACGCTAGGGGCAATTAAATACAACTTATCCCACTTCATCCATCTCATTATTAAATTGAGCAACAATTGCGTTTTACCGGATCCAGATGGCCCGATTATAATCATCCGGATAGAGTTTGGTAGCGCTGCATGATGCTTAATTGGTTCTCTTGTTTTAGTCGCCGAAAAATCAATTATATCCATATCTCTATACATAAATTATGGATCTATATTGTGTGAAGTGTAAAACGCGTACTGGCACAGATGATGTGACGACGATTACAACTAAAAATAACCGATCAGCGCTTTCTGGTAAATGCGTGCAATGTGGTACAAAGAAATTTAGATTTGTGTCTATGAAATCTGATTTAAAAAAAAACGAGGAGGTGATATCGCAGCCAAATTGGCAAAGCTCCCTGGAACCCCATGGGCAAAGTACCCCGGAGAAAAGCACCTTCCAGGATATAGCTACTGTGGACCGGGAACCAGACTTGATATCAGACTCAATAATCAAAATCAACCCATCCCCGGTGAAGAACCAATAAACGCCATTGATAAGGCCTGTCACCTTCATGATGTTGCTTATAAAAGCAGCAATCTGCAACACAGGCATCTCGCGGATGTGAAATTAATTCATGCGTTAAATGCTATTCCTGATAAATCCTTCAAAGAAAAATTGGCTTCATTTTTGATAAAATCGGCTATGAAAAGTAAATTGATGTTAGGTGCCGGTAATTAATAATATGGAATCAATTTATTATTCCCCAAGAGGATACTGGAGGGGTAAATCAGCAGTCCATAAACTCGCTAGTGCTGCAAAAGTGAAACAAAACCACTGCGGCTAATTGGTTATCCAAACAGGCACTATGGCAAATTTATCTACCACCGCCTAAACAAATTCAATTCTCGCATTTTGATGTGACCGCTCCTAATGAAGTTCATCAGGCTGATATATTATTTTTACCTCATGATCGTGGTTACAAATACGCGCTAACCGTAGTTGATATTGCAAGTCGATACAAAGAAGCAGAATCGTTAAAAACAAAATCAGCCACTGAAGTCGCTTCTGCATTTGAAAGGATTTATTGACGAGGCCCACTACGCTGGCCAAATCTATTGCAGGTTGATCCTGGCAAGGAATTTCAGGGTGCAGTGTTATCTACAATGAAACATCATAATGTCACCATACGACGAGGGCATACTGCGCTACATCGCGATCAGGCTATTGTAGAACGATTTAATCGGACGATTGCTGAGCGGCTATTTGGATATCAATACGCAAAAGAATTCATTCAAGAAAAGCGATCCCGTGAATGGGTTACAAGATTACCATCTGTGATTACTGCACTGAATAACGAGATTACTAGAACAATCAACATGAAACCTATCAACGCGATTAAAAAGAAGTCAATACCCGTACAACCACAAAAAGATTTCAAAGAACCAATTCTTGGTAGTAATGTCATTGTGAGGTACTTATACGAACCAGGAGAGCTTGAAGGGGGTAGAAAAAGGGCTACTGATCCTATTTGGAGAGTCACTACGCATAAAATATCCGGCATAACACGATCAACTGGTAGACCAGCAATCTATAAACTGGATTCAACTGCCCCTCAGCGGGGTTTTACTCGACAACAACTACAAGTGATTCCCGAGGATACTCAATTGCCACCGCATGGTCTTAACTAGCACCGTTGCGTCTATTGCATTCAAGACAAGTCAACATCACATTATTTCTGACATGACCGAGATTGTTATTTTTTCTGTCTACGGTGAATTGGCGAGGATCCTTATCCGAATACTGCCAATGCATTATACAATTGCAACTCGCGCAGTGATTATTCTGTTGTTTCTTCAGTGTAATTATTAATTTAGCATCAATATCAAATTCTCGTTGTTTTTTTTTGTCCTGTTGTTTGTAACCGGAGAGTTTTTTATTAATGATGCTAACATCAATATCACTTATTGTTGTGTCACCAATGATTTCATCATCGAGAACAACTCTTCGAAGTTGATTTATTTTTCGTACTCTGGATACTGCGAAATAGACTAAATTCGACCATTCGATGTGATTATCCACCATCCAAACAATTGTATTCGATATAGTCAATCCCTGTGAAGAGTGTATTGTTGCTGCGTATCCTAGCGTCCACGGTGATTTATTAGCACGCAATGCATTTTCGACGACGCTGATATCAACCAGCACAATATCATTTAACACGAGAATTTGTTTTTCACTCTGTCCTGGAATATCAACTTCAATATTCTGTTTTCGTGTATCCGATGGCCTATAACAAAGGGGTACTGGAAGCGTTGCTAATTTTTCTTTATGCAATTCAAATAACTTCATCTGAAGTGTGTCCCTGACTATTTTTATACTTGCAATTATCAAATCATTTGGTCTCCATGTTTCCCAGAAATCATTCATTGGAGTTTCTGAAATCACTTCACGCGCTATTTCGCATTGGATTCTATCCGGTTGTAATCTAATTAGTGCTTTGAACTCGCGTAATCGTTCATCAAGTGATCTATAATCAGTGGTGATTTCTTCATAGTAGTCTACAAAACCCCTTAGCCATTCATGTGGAGATGACAGATAAATGGTGGTGGATGGCCGTGATCACCGCACATGACGACTTTTGTGTTTTTGTTTAACAACCACTCAAGAAATGTTTTTAATACATCTAATGACACTGTGCATATTTCATCCCAAATTAAGATTTCAGGAATGAATTTATCACCCATACGCTCAGGAGTCCATTTGTCACCCTTCCATCGAAAGAAACTATGGTAAGTACAGGCATTTACCCCTCGCTGTATCATCTCTCTGGCGAGTCTGTGAGTCGGTGTTAGCACAATCATGTTTGTGAAATTCGTAGGATTTTTACGACGATATAATTCAATTGCACGAGTTGTCTTTCCTGACCCACCACAACTGTTTAAATAAACTGTCTTGTATCTACATATTGGATCAGATACCGGTGGTGCATTAGAAAATTCTGATTGAATTTCAATACGGTTACAACAAAGATATTTATCATCCATGGCAACGTCTGCGGATTCACAATACTCATGTAGCATCTCCTTTTTAAATCGCCAACGCCCCCAATTTTCTTCGGGATCTGTGAATTTAGCTACAGCTGATTTGTACTTATTGTGTATATACATCGAATCAGTGGCCACTCTAACCGCGGTATTAGGAAATCTATTTATCATCGAAAATAGATTAATAGAAGCATAGGCTCACATTGAACTTCTCAAATGTGTGTACTGGGAATTATATCCATCACAGTAGGTAACAACCGTACCTAATTTCTCACCATTGGATAGAAAAGCATCCTTACGGGATACAAGTTTTCCCTGTTTCATTAAATCCGCTACAATAAAATCGTATTCAGCGACATCTATGATCAACCGCGAAGAGTATTTTGCGTTGTCGTATCGTCCACCCTGGGTAAATTTACCGATTATTCTTCGTCCGAGATCCTTTGCTTGTTCTTTTTTAATTTCAAATAACTTCTTAGACTAATTTATGATTTCTTCTTCACTAAAATCTGGAAACTGTTTTCGTAGTTCATCAATTATACGATCTAAATCGGGTTGTGGTAGCCAAACTTCTTTCTGAGCTCGATAGCATATAATAGCCTCGGAAACAATCAACGATATTAGCATACCACAATCAATCATATATCTCAATAGCACTATTGGCATCCAGTGTTTTTCAGATAGGTGTTTACCGAGCCGAACATAACTACACGGATGTAATCCTGACGCTAATTCGAATGATATCACACGAGCGAATCCGGTTAAATCAAAATCAGGCAATGGTCCATTAATCGCAACACGAGTCATTTCATGCGTGGGGTGTCCTAATCGTTTGAAGTACTCAGCGCATTCCCCATATCCGAGAAAACTTCCGGGATAACACGCGGATATATCAATTGAAATCATACCATCACGTGAGTATTTCGTGTTCCACAGTCCTCCATGACCAAATGCGACGCAACTCAATTTAACATCCTCGAGAAAATCACTTCGTGTTGGACGCCATGAGTTTTTTTCTTTTGCGAAGTGAGCTACCACTGATGGAATAGTAAAACTATCCGTGAGTAGTTTTTCATGGAAACTGTCCGGTGAAAAATCACTAGCGATTTTTCTCATTCTGTCATCTAAATCTTCAACGCGATATAATTCACCATTTGGTCTCACAAATTGATCGAATCCTTCATCACTTCTAAGTAACCACACTGACACAGGATCATCCTTACACAACGCATGAATAGCATCAAATAATTTCTCTTCATAGAAAACATCCCCGACGAACTCTTTAGGGATATATTTCACGGTTCGTTCTCGTGGAAATACTGTTACCGCAGGTGTCCACGCGTGTTTGTTATGATCAATAATCTGTATTGGGGCTCCTCGCGATTGATATTTCGGTTCGTATAATACTTCTCCGGTTATTGTTGTTACTGATATTGGGAATTTTAATGATGCTTCTAATTTAGCTATATCAGAAATCTTTGCACCATGCTGTTTCACTGTCAGTTCCCACTCGGTTATTTTCCTACGTCGCAGATCAGTTAGTTTATTTCCTCGGGATGCATTTGTGAAGTGTTCTATTACCCGTGTTGCCACGCAATTCAGTGAACTAGAATATTTCATAGGAGCTAGTTTTGTGATATCGGGTTTATCATTTAATGGATATATCCCATAAACCATTGCTGTTACGGGATAAGATCTTTCGTAGTATGGCTTATCAATGCCGGTTAGAATCCCTGGTTTGGAATCTCTACTCACAATGACAGCTTTTTTATTCTTGAGGATTGGTTCAAATTTATCCCTAATAATCCATTTACCATCAACTTCAATAATGAATTTGATTCGGAAAAAATGCCGTTTTTCCCCAACACGTGAAATTATCACTGCTGCCTTTTCATCATTCATGGTAGCGTCAACAACACCATCAATTCGAAATGTTGACCAACAATAAGATGCTCCATCACGTTTGAATTCATTAAAACAATCTCTGATTTTACTAATCATGGCTTTATCAATAATTGTATTCTTTTTGGTGTATTAGAAACTATATCGAGATTGAATTGAGCATCTTTCCAGGGGTAATCTCTATTGGACGTTTTTTTTGTTTTATCGAGATTAAATTTAGGATTGATTTTCAATAATCTCTTAAACTCTTTGATATTTCCGTCTATTGGACGTTTTTTGGGTTTATCGAGATTAAATTTAGGATTGATTTTCAATAATCTCTTAAACTCTTTCATATTTCCGTCTATTGGACGTTTTTTGGGTTTATCGAGATTAAATTTAGGATTGATTTTCAATAATCTCTTGTTACGTCTTTTTGGTTTATCGAGATTAAATTTAGGATTGATTTTCAATAATCTCTTACACTCTTTCATGTTTCCGTCTCTTGGACGTTTTTTTGGTCTATCGATATTAAATCTAGGATTGATTTTCAATAATCTCTTAAACTCTTTATCAGCATTGAATTCAACATTTTTCGAAGGCGTTTTACTTAATTCCTTCATGCTATAATTAAAACAAGTATTTAAATGAAAGATTTTTATATAATGAATCACTGCAAGTGGCTTATGATTGGATCAGTAATCCCGTGTAACAAATCATGCAGAAATGAGTTCTGTGGGTATCATATGCAAAGCTTTCGTCGTGGAAGCCTTGGTCCGTTACCCTGTATTCGATGTGGGGTTGGGGTTAGGGGGAAATCGCAGTTGTGTTTGAATTGTGGTGGTAAGCGATACAGGGAGTTGAAGCGTTATTATGATAAAAGAATAAAAAATGGACAATCAATCAGAAATTATGACCCTGACGCTGACAAAGTCCCTGACGCTGACACTGATAAAGTGAGTATCCTTGACAGAGTCAGGGATAAAATCATAAGAACTCCTCAAAACTACATCGAAAGATTTATCATTAAACCAAACAATGAATTAGACAAACAATAGTATAATATATAAATGAACCAAGAATTCAGACCACACCCTGTGATTAAAAATTATGAAGCATCCAGTGATGGTACTATCAGAAACCGTAGACTGAAGAAACCAGTTGGTGCTGTGAATAATCATGGGTATTTGATGTTTACTGTTGGGAAAAAGATATATTACTGCCATCGTTTAGTGTTTCCATGGATTGATCGAGGATGATTCTGTCATTGATCATATCGATTCTAATCCGAAAAACAATTCTTTATCAAATCTGCAAGCTATCACACAAAGTGAGAATACCAAACGAGGAAAGACTGGTACTTGCTCAAATCGAGTGAGACCAGTAAAATCTTTGAATACGATAACATACGAAGAAAAAATATTTCAATCATTATATGAAGCCGGTATGCACTTCGATATTTGTAGAGCCTCAGTACGATTTGTTGCAAAGGGGATTTATCAATCTGCGATTTCAAAAAAGACCGAACAAAAAATTCAATTTAGTTATGTCTAATGCGTCATATTTTTCATTTAGAAATATATCATTATTATAGAATAATGAATTCTGAAAACATGAATAGCATTTTATCCGAGATTTCAAAATTGAAAGGTTGGGGTATTGCTCTATCAGATGGGTTAAATCCTGATCAAATCATGTCTGATTTTCAGGATATAGAATACGGAGTTAACAACAATAAATACATGCTACCAAAGAAGTATGCGCTCATCAAAAGAATTCAGAATTCTATTCGGGACTCTCTCGCATTTTCCAGTGACGTAAGTCTGTTCGCTCCGTTGTATACCATCGTAGAACGAATACGAAAAGAATTAGGGTACGAATACGAATTGAAAAAGGAGGTTAATTCTAAAATTAGAAACCTACGGGCGTTAATTCAAGAAAATGAACAATTTTGATTGACGAACCATTTATCATTATTTGATTGTGACCGTCCCTCATAGAGATTTTAATTTTTTTAGCATTTTTTGATTGATAATGTCAAAATCAGTGAATAAAAAAATTGATGGCTGGTTGGTCCGGTATCAAATACACTAAAAAAATTCAATGTGGAATCGGCACATTACATTTTATTATTATATGAAAAAGTGCCGTTTCCACACCAATCGTAGAAGCTGTTATAGGATGAAATAACGCTTCTATGATCGTGTTAAAAATTAACTGACATGTCTGACATGTAACAAAAAGTGTTTTCGTCTGTTAGGTCGGATTAAAAAATTGTTTTACAATTGAAAAATTGTTTCTGATTTCAAATAATGGTCAATGAAGCATTAACAACCCGATTGGCTCGTGAACGATTAGATGCAATTAAGAGATTTGTACCAATTCGCGACTCTGTACGGAATAAACTGCAACAACGACAGAGTCTTCAGACTGATTTTGCTGCGGGATCTGAAGAATTGTTTAAACCAGTAACCACAGCAACGAAGGAGATAGAGCGTGCTATACTGGGAGATGATCCTGACGGTAAAAGTAAAGAAGAGGGTCTTATTCCTGTGTTAGAAAAAATAGCAAAAAGAACTAAACAAACAAAAAAATCCTTGCAATCACTTCCTCAGGATATATCAACCGCTTCAGAACGAAAATTTAAAGGATTTCAGGAAGAACTAGTTAGTGGACTACCTAAATCAATTATATTTACCGAGAGCGCTAAACAACAAATTCTCAACGAGGATATAGACATTTTAGGTGAATTCGCTGCTAACAGCTATGATTCACCAGAGAAGTTTTTCACGGACAATTATTCGGATTATAGAATGTCACATAATGAATCGGCTGATATAGTGTATGAAATAAATACTGGGAGTTTAGATAGAAGGATGAAGGAATACAGAGACTTCAAGAGAAAATTTCAACTCCAAATAAGACAGCCATACGATGAGAAGAAATTTCTGGGGAGTGGTCTAGTTGGAAACGCTAGCGTTTCATGTCCTGGTAGTGTTCTCAGTGATATATCACGATTAGAGATTCTTGTAGGAGGGTTTCGAGCTGGAAATAACTCACCGGAAATAATTAATGAAGCAGCTGATATCTGTAGACGATTATTTCAGGGTGGTATCATGGATATCAGCACATATCGAGATTTCATTGGCGAGTTAGTGGAAAGTGGGTATCATAGTGACTGAATTGAAAAGTCAATTGAAAAATTGTTTCTGATTTCAAATAATGATCATACACTACAATCATGATAAACCAACCCCCATCTACGTAGTTAATTCACGGTTTCCAGTTTATAGAGCATACTACGGAGATGGTTTAGGCAATACCATTTTAGGGTTATTTGCGAGAATGGCTCCAAAAGTGATGCCGTTAGCTAAACAACTAGGAATGAAAGCCATTGATGTTATTCGTGATAGGGGTATTAGTACTGTTGGAGATCTTGCCGGAAAAGCGTTTTCAACTGCGAAGAATAAATTAACATCATTAGTTAGACGAAAAAAGAAACCGTTACCATCTACAGCAGAGATGCCTGCAAGTGTTAGTAGAATTATAAATAACGCAGTAGACGAAAAATTAGCGTCGACGGCTTTAACCCCCGACCAAAGCAATATCGGAAATATGATAGCAGGAAGTGGCTTTAAAAAAGTACGAAGATGAAAATGGAAAATCGCGATTTAGACTCTGATAAATAGAATAAAATGTTCAAAAAGTCACGTGATCCAGCATTTGATATAGACGCCCCAGTTGGCAAGGATGATTCTGTTCGCGATTATCAATATTACGCCTATCATGCCATAGACTCAAATAGTCGAGCAAGAATTGATCTTCAAGTCCATGATACCAGTAAATACTTTTTGCCCTGTTAAGCGTTTATTGAAATCGAAGGAGAGATTATACGAACAAATGATACAGAGTATCCAGATGGTACTCAAGTCGGTTTTGTCAATAATGGTATCATGGCGTTATTTGAGAGTGCTAGATATCTCATTGATGGAAAAGAAATTGAGTCGATAGATCGCGATGTTGATGTGGCTACAACAATAATCGGATTAGCGAGATATTCTGATGATTACACAAGATCAGCAGGACCCTCTATGATGTTTGCAAAGGATGTTAAAAATACCGCTGGAGGAAATCCATTTATTATAAGACGACCAAAAAAACGTGATAATAATGATGCTGAGGTCGAGGATATGATTATAAACAACGATGCTAATTTCAATCTAGGAGCTGCAACACGAAACGCAATGTTGCAAGGAGCGCGTAAATCATTTTCATGCGCGATTCCACTGCATCACATATTTGGATTCTGTAGAAACGTCAGAAAAGTTATCTACGGGGCGAAGCATACAGTATCGCTTGTACGAAAAAGTGATGATAACGACGCAATCTGGAGGATTCCAGCAGATGCTGCAAATCCCAATGCTGATGCCGGTAAAGTCAATTTAACTAAAATATCATTGTGGATGCCAGTGTTGACTCCTGCAATTACCGCAGAAAAACGATTACTATCATTTATGGACCAAGGAGGAAAGTCGTTGTTGAGTTGGTTATCAGTGAGTACAGATGTAAAGCAATCAAATCTGAACGGGTTATTCACGTGGAATCTAGCATCAAAACAAGGCGTTTCTGCGCCACGTCATATATTTATTGCGTTACAGGATAACACACGAGTTGGCGATCAACGTTTCAGTCATATGATATTTGATCAGTTAGGTGTGAAAGACGTCTCACTGAGAATAAACGGTCAACAGGAACCATCCGAGGATATACAACTTAATTACACAGAAAATCATATTGCACGAGTTTATCATCGTCTGTTGTCATTTATGGCACGCGATCAAAATGTGGATACTGGTTTGCAAATATCACAATATGATTTTAAAAATCTGTATCCGATCTATTACTTCTCACTGGAACATCTCGATTTGATGAGACAATCTGTTGTTGATATACACTTTAGAGCTAATGTGACTCGTCCTGGTGGTATTGCTGATTATAGAGCGGTTGCTGTCATTCTCAGTGATAAATCAATGCTACTTGAAGGTGTTGGTGGAATAATGAGAGTGGTAGATGCCCCAATAGAAAATCTTTGATTTTCAAAAACATGTAATTGAAACCGTAAACGATTTTCTCGATTAAGAATCAATCAATTATATATAATGTCATATAGTGTTATTAGTGTTGCGTTAACTCCTGGTCAATTAAAAAAATTGCAATCGGAATCAGCTAAGCGATGTGGAACCACAATCACGTTGAAACCCAACCAAATGACTGGTGGTGCAAATAAACTATCGCTGACAACTCGTCAGGTGAAACATTTCAATGATGCACTTGCAGCCAAAAAAGGTGTTCAGATTACTCTCTCTGCGGCTGCTATCAAAAATATGATTAAAACAGGCGGTATATTTCCATTGTTAGCTGCGATTCCAGCATTGATTGCATCAGCAGCCCCAGCGGTGGCTAAAGCAGCGGCGTTAGGAGCCGTTGGGACCGCAGCAGGGATGGCACTAAAGAAGGCAACTGGGAAAGGATATAAAAAAAAGGGAAAGGGTCTAAGACTACCAGGAACCCGTATTCGTGGTACAGCGGGAGATCCGTGAACGGATCGGGTCTAACACTACCAGGAACGATTTATTAATTCGGGAATCGAAGATTCCTATGTCCAATTTTGATTTACTCGATGCTGCTAAAAAACTCGCGATTAAAAACTTCAGAGGTGTCTTTATGAAAGATCAATTACCACATCAACAAAACAGCGTTGAAACCGGAATCATTAATTTAGATAACAGCACCGGACCTGGTACTCACTGGGTTGCATACGCTATTGATCCACGTGGGATTGTCTATTTTGATTCATATGGATTAGCCCCACCAAAAGAGTTTATGCGGTATATAAAAACCCTTCCAATGAAGACTTGGTATTCTACGCTACCAACACAAACGATGATTGACCCACCAATATGTGGCAGCGAAGTATTAAATGTCCTTGACGCTATTTCTAACTCCTTGAGTAACCCAAGCGGAAAACCACCACATGTTGTCGTTAATGAATACACTAGTAATCGCTGGAAATCGAAACGATTTTAGAGAGAGAAAGAGTTTTACAATAACATGATTGATATTTGGGGGAGATCTTTGAAACCCAAACCCGATGGCACTGCACCACCTGATTCTATCAAGGATATAAAGAAAATTGAAGATGAAATCGCTGAGACGTTAAATTTAGCAAGTGTTGACCCGAACGAAATAGTTGTATTTCAAGACAAGCAGGGTAAATTGAAATCCAGTGATGTGTCATTGAATGACATTTTGATACGGCAGCAAGACGCCACTGAAAACTCTATTGCGCTGTATTCCAACGACGGACGACTTAAACCAGGTGCACTTGTGTCTACGATCACCAACAAGATTGCCGCCGACGACAACAAGATTGCCGCCCAAGACAGCATGATTACCACCCAAGACAACAAGATTACCGCCCACGGCCGTGAGCTGGATGATTATATACGAGGTTATACTACTTTTCGCAAAAATGTCGTACATAAATTCTTTGGAACCCCGCTTGTGGTTGGCATGACTCTCGCTGAAATTAAAGACTTGTTGAATTCATTCTTCGCTAACAAGGAAGCTGGAAGGATGATGACTGCTTCAGAAATCAAGGCAAATTATCTCGAGATTTCTAAACTAATAGAAGATCAAAAACCCACTAATGACATTGTTGGTAGGTTCTTTGGAAACCCGCTTGTGGCAGGAATGACTCTCGCTGAAATCAGTGAGTTTATCGGCAAGCACACTCACAATGCCTACATCGCTAATAGTTTCTTTGGTGTCCCGGCTACATCTACGATGACTCTCAAAGATATTAATATGTTTATGGTGAGACAAACCACACTTAATACCATCGTTGATAGATTTCTAGGGAGAACACCTGTGTCTGAAACCACATCGTTGACAGGCCCGACCCTCGCTGAAGTTAAAAAAGCTATTGACGAACAAAAACTCACCGACGACGTAATTGTTAGGTTTTTTGGAACCCCGCTTGTGGCAGGCATGACTCTCGCTGAAATTAGCGCGGCCATCAATAAAATAAAAATTCCACATAGTGTAAGCGTCAATAACATCGTGTACACGGTTGATAGTGGGACTTTTGATTGGATCCGGGGAAATGATAATTATCTTCGTGTTGGCAACAGACATACTGGTGCACCAGGTTGCTACCGACTTACAATAATGCATCACCGTAAATTTGATTTGGAATTCAGCAACACAGGTATCAGAGGTGTTAACACATTGATGTATATACTAGAGAAAATACCAAAACCTCCACCCTATATACCAATCCCGCTTACGATTGTTATAAGCAGTCCCGACGAATTCGTGATTAGGGAGTCACTACCCTGGATAATAGAATTTGTATCCGGTGTCCCCTCATCCGATCCTAAAACCACTTCGTTGGTGGGATAATTGAAAACACTAGTTGGTTTAAAATAACAACAATGATTCCATCATCGTCGTAATATGGATTCGACACCGTGAAAGAGTTTTCCGCGAATTTGAAATTACTTTCCGCGAACTTGAAAACACAATTGAAAACACTAATGTTTTTACAATAAAAATGATTTCATCAACGCAATGTCGCTATGATCAGGTCAGAGAATTTCAGAATAGACTCAAAACCCTCACTGAGGAGTATCAAATAAAAATAAAAAAATACCGACGAAGAATCACCGCAATTGATGTTATTATATACTCGGTGTCAAGCGTTCTCACTGGCGCCGGAATAATACTTGCATCGGTTACAATGATTGCCCCGGTCGTAGTTCCATTTTGCATTTCTGCGGTGGCTACAATCGGGGGTATATCAACCGGGATAGCAAAAAAGATATCATCATGCAGCCAGAGTAAACTGCAGAATTACTTACTTCAATTTCATGTTGCATCAACCGCATACTCGCAATTATCATTGATGATATCGTCGTCACTCGATAATACAATTATATCAGAGAGTGAATTCTCAGCGATGGTCAGTATTTTTGATTCCGCGATATCGAAATTAGAGCGACAACATGAGTATAATAACAATGACAACACCGATGGAATCAGAAAACACGAACCCAAAAAACAAAATGATCTCAATAATATCAACATTACCAGATTGTGAATTCTCAGTGATGGTCAGTATTTATGATTCCTCGATACCAAAATTAGAAATAAATCATGAGTATAATAACAATGACGACACCGCAGGAATTACTTCAACGAATAGTGGAGAACACGAACCCAGTACAAACAAGCATGATATCAATAACATCAACGAATCCAGAATTCAGTGTGAATTTCCCCTCTCCGGTCCCAGTGAAGGAGATAGCGCTAGCAAAACTACGAGTGTATCACAGTTGGCCTAATATCAGATCAAAATCATTTGGTGGTCAACAACCCAATAATTCTTTAGTGTTTGCGAATAAGAATAAACCCGACGGAACCCCAGACTGGAACGTCGCTTCGATACCAACAGGGTCATACCAAATCGAACAAATCAATAATGAATTCGCGCGTAGAATAAAATCGATTACTGGAAAAGAATCAAAAATCGCTATAACAGTTCATGAGCCGACGCTATCATCCGCAATTGAGATAAGCACAGAAGGATACGTCGTAGATATCTATCAGAGTTCTATTAGAACCGTACTGGGATGGCCTGAAAAACCACCGGAAAAATCCACCACCGACTTAACCACGGATGTACAATCATATCATGAAATTAATCCCAGTTATCGAGATAATTTATCTGATATAAGAAAAGGAAAAATCGCCGATAGATTTATATTCACCAACAAAGACACATTGCAATGGTATTTTACCATTAAAAGAACAGCCGACTCATCTGTTACTATTTCATTTACGCTAGCTGACGTCCGTGGTTATTTTAATGAGATTAAACAATTATATGACACACAACTAGAACAACTAAGGAAAATAAAATCGCAAAAACACGTTGAAATAATAAATCAGCTTATATCAGACATGGAATATATCTATGAACTAATTATTCAAACAATAATTAATGACAACAGCGACAATAAACAACGATTCCTAACCGATTACAATATCACAGAAGACAATCTGCGTAATTTCAAGTTTCCGAAATACAACGCTGATGAATTAGCAAGAATTGTTAAAACCGATATCAAAGCACTACAAAAATCAGACTCAACTGTCCTCCTCAAACACAATAATGACCCAGACGGTGGCGGTAGGCATATCGCTCCGTTCAACGTGAATCTTTCAACGGTGATTGCACTTAATTTAGTATGTGATGTTATCGAAGGAAGCTATCAGATTAATCTAGAGCAATCAAATCAAGCTCAGCAAGGGTATATTCTTTATTCGTTTTCACAAACAGCTCCTCCGGGATTCCTGATTATTGAAAACCCAATTAATCCAGTCTATATGCGGTGTCATAATAATTCATTAACCAGAATTAATTTCAAACTCACCGACCAGTCAAATAATCTAATTGATTTACAAGAGGAGGTGTTAGCGATTAGTTTGTTTGTAAAGTCCTAAGGACTTGATCAAATATTCGGTTAAAATCATTTATTATTTTTTGTTAACCCAGAACTGAAAGTTCTAGCAGCAGAGAGGGTGATGACCACATCGTTGCGAGCAAAATCGTAAAATCTCCGTTTTTGCAAAAATGGAGACTTTTTTTTTGGTTCAATGAGATTTGTTGGAAACCTTATATTTTGTTCGAAAACGTTATCTATAGGCCATGTTTTGCTCGAAAACCTTATCTGGAAGCCTTATTTTTGCTTGAAATCGTGGTCTGTTCACCCTCTCTGCTGCTCGGGATTTTTTGCTTTACTGTTTCGTTGATTAAATACCACTCAATGATATATTCTTCGTCGGCATCAATATGTTTTCTGGACTCGTCAATTATACTATGAAGACGTTCCGGTTCTGGTAACCAGACATTAGTTTGTTTCCGATATGATATAATTGCTTCACTGACTGTCAACGAAATTAACATTTTTGTATCACTCATGAACCGTAATAACGCTATTGGCAGCCATTTCTTTTCAGACATGTGTCTACCAATCCAAATATAACAACAACTATGAAGACCGGCTGCGAATTCAAATGATACTACACGAGCAAAAACGGTTAAATCAAAATCAGGCAGTGGTCCATTAATCGCAACACGAGTCATTTCATGTACGGGGTGTCCAAATCGTTTAAAATACTCAGCGGCGGATTCATAACCAAGAAAACTCGCTGGATAACAAACAACCATATAAACTGAAATGATACTTTCAGGGTCGTATTTTTGGTTCCATAAACCGCCATGATTAAATTCGAGGCAACTAGCCTCAAAATTTAGCAATAATTCAGTTAGTGTTGGTTTCCATGCGTTTTTCTTTCTTGCAAAATGAGGTGCAACAGACGGAATCGTACAGCAGTTTGTCAGTAATTGTTCATCATCATTGTCGATGATTTCATCACCATTGGTGGCTTCGCCACATGTTAAGAACACACTAGCTATTTTTTTTTATTTTGTTGTGCAACGCTTCAGTGCGGTATAATTCACCATTTGGTCTTACAAACTGATCAAAAGTATCCGTGTCGTTTTCAGTGCTGCGAAGTAACCACACTGACACGGGGTCGTTTTTACTCAAATGCGCAATATCATCGAATAGTTTCTCTTCAACGAGAAAATCATCTTCTCCGAGTAACTCATCATGCATATACTTTACTGTTCTGTCCCTTGGAAATATTGTGACCGCGGACGTCCATGCGTGTTGGTTATGATCAATAATTTTGATTGGAGCTCCATTTTTGTTATATTTTGATTCATATAATACTTTTCCTGCTATCGTCATAACGGTTATTGGAAATCTCAGTGATGTTTCTAATTTCGCTATATCGCTAATAGTTGCTCCGCGCTCTTTGACTTTTAAACCCCATTGAGCTATTTTGCTACGCCGTAAATCAGTTAGTTTGTTCCCTCGGGATGTATTTGTAAAGTCCTCTGTTATTCGTTCTGCTACACAATTTATCCTCGTTGATTGTTTCATTGGTTTTAGTTTTCCTATATCAGGATTCTCATTTAACGGATATATCCCATAAACAACTGCTGTTTCAGGGTATGCTCGTTCATAGTATGGTTTGTCAATTCCATTTAACATACCCGGCTTAGAATCACGGCTAACAGTTACTGTTTTCTTGTTTGTGAGAATTGGTGTAAATTTATCTCGTATAATCCAATCACCTGATTCTAAATTTACAATGAATTTCAATCTAAAAAAATACTTTTTACTGTCAAGTTGTGATTTTATCAGCGCTGCTTTTTCGTCGTTCAACGTGGCATCAACAATGCCATCAATTCGAAATGTTGACCAACTATGAGATGCTCCATTGTGCTTAAATTCATTAATACAATCGCGTATTTTATTCATCATTAAGCTTTTATCCTTTATTCCCCTGGGTACATTTTTGAAGGTTTTATTGAGATTGATTTTAATATTTTTGTAGGACTTAATTGCTGATAATCTCTTAAATTCATGATTCATAAATTTAAAACAAGTATTTAAATAGAAAAATATATTATATGAATCACTGCAAATGGCTGATGATTGGGTCAATAACCCCCTGCAATAAATCATGTAGAGGTGAATTCTGTGGGCACCATTTACAAAGCGTGAGAAACGGTTCGAAAGGTCCTACCTCTTGCTTAATTTGTCACGTTGGGGTCAGGGGAAAATCGCAATTATGTCTCAATTGTGGCGGCAAACGATACAGAGAACTAAAACGCTACTATGACAAACGAATAAAAAATACCATCATTGACCCCAACGATGACAACGTCATAAATACCCCTCAAGATTACATTCAAAGACTTAGAATTAAAGCAAATAATACATTAGACAAATAGTATTATTATACAAATGAGCCAAGACTTCAGTATTCACCCCGTGCTTGTTAATTATGAAGCATCCTGTGACGGTGTTGTTAGAAATCGCAGACTAAAAAAACCGGTTGGATGGGAAAACAATATGGGATTTTTGATGTTGTGATATCATATCCTGTTCGTAACAATAACAACTAAGCGCACGCACGCATCAATGGAAAAAAATTCAGTGGGGTTTTACAGTAATGATCGAAGAAGCATTAACTACTAAATTAGCATGAGAGAGACTTTCAGCCATTAAAAAGTTTATACCGGTCCGATATAGGGTGCGTATTAAACTTTAACGTAGACAGGAAATGCAAACTGACTTTTCTATTGAAAGTGAACAGCTATTCGCCCCAATAACGAGTGCTGAAAAAGATGTTAAAACTAATACAGAACGTGCGATTTGGGGGGAAAAGGACCCAACTAAACAACCCAGAAAAAAACCCCGATTAATTTATGTATTTGAAAAAATTGCAGCCGAAACTGAAAAAACACAGCAAGGGATTCAATAACTAAAAACAAAGCGAGAAATAGAACAAATAGGTGATACTGCGCCTGAAACACAACCAAAACAGGGCGATGTTGGTGAAATTTCCACCCCAAGAGGCGTTTCCTTTATAGACAAACTCACCGAAGGGGCTATAGAAGAAATCAAACAACCTAAATTACTGAAAGTCAGCGATTATAGGAAATTTGGTGATTTTGCCGCCCAAAGCTTTCATTCAAGAAGGAACCTTTTAAAAGACAAGTATAAAAAAGTGGGATAATCTGAGATGAATGGGCTGATTGGTTGTTTAAAACGAATAAGGGGATTGGCCGTTTAAATAAAAAAGAATTGGGATATAAAGAATTTAGAAAGGGAATTGATAAATATCATATACAACAACAACAATAAATACTACAACAGCGAAAACAAGAAAAACGTCAATCAACTGGTACAACTGCATCAAGTAGTAGTGGAATAGTTGGACACTCCGCTGAAAGCTCCACTTGGAGTACCTGTCCTGGTAATATTCACAGTGATATATCACGATTAGAAGTACTCGTAGGAGGGAAACGGGCATATTACAGCGATTAAACTCGAAGATATTCAAATCGAAGATTTCCAATCGAAGAGTTTCAAATCGTGAAAATTGTTTACGATTTCAAGAAGGATTTCCAACGGAATTGCTACGCAATTCACTAATTGAAAAACTACTAGCAATTGAAAACACTAGTATTTAGAAATGGCTAGCAATTTCAGAATAAGATGATCATACACTACAACCATGATAAACTAACAAGCGTGTATGTGGTAAACTCACGATTGGCTGTTTATAAAGCATATTATGGAGATGGTTTCGGCAATACAATTGCTGGGTTATTTACAAGAATGGCTCCAAAGTGGCACCGTTGCTTAAACAATTAAGAATGAAAGCCATTGATGTTATCAAAGATAAGGGTATTAGCGCTGTTGTTGATCTTGCCGGGAAGGGTTTTTCAGCCGCAAAAGATAAAATAACATCACTAGCTCGACGGAGAAAAAAACAACCAGTAGCAGCAGAGAGGGTGAATCAGACAACATTTTTAGACAAGTTTTCACTGAAATCACGCTTAAAAACAATGAAACCAATGACATCAGACCCAAATGTGTGTGTGTGAATCTGATATCGTTTCATGGATTAGGATCAAATAAAAAAAACAACATTTTCAATGAAATCAGGTCCCAAAAAAATCAATGAAATTAATGAAATCCTCCATCGATTTTTGGGAAAAGGGACTACAACGTCGTTGTCACTCACCCTCTCTGCTGCTATGGGTTAACCGAATATTTGATCCAGTCCGATACGATATCGTGTTCGAGGGTCATGTAAATTTATTGTTACAAATCCGTGTGGGGCAGACTGAGCATGACTAAAGAAATTTCTAAATTGATTGAAGTCCATATCGGAGCACCATGTCTGCCAAATATTTCGTAGCGTATGTGTATCAACGCCGTTGAATACAGCAAGCATATTACAGTTATCTCTAATCACTTTTGGAATCTGAGTGTATCGTTGAGTGACATAAATCACGTCCGTGTTTTTATGCCTGCCTCTGGAAAATATTCTGGCTGGATTTTTTTGTTTATCTAACATGACATCGTCGTATACAACTAAATTGTTGATACTTCCATCGAGGTCTTCTACTGATGGTGCCTCGTCAATATCGGTTATAAATTCAATAACATCCTCGCCGGCAATCTCTGAAGCGTTTTCATTAAAATCTTTTAGCACTTCATAGCATCGTTGGTCATCTACGCTAGGGGCAATTAAATCCAACTTATCCCACTTCATCCATCTCATTATTAAATTGAGCAACAATTGCATTTTACCGGATCCAGATGGTCCGATTATAATTGCGCGGATAGAGTTTGGTAGCGCTGCATGATGCTTCACTGGTTCTCTTGTTTTAGTCGCTGAAAAATCAATTATATTCATATCTCTATACATAAAGTATGGATCTATATTGTGTGAAGTGTAAGGCGAGTACTGGCACAGATGACTTGACGACGATTACAACTAAAAATAACCGATCAGCGCTTTCTGGTAAATGCGTACAGTGTAGTACAAAAAATTTAGATTTGTTTCTAAACCCAAGGAACCCAAGGAAGCTTTAAAAAAAAACGAGGAGGTGATATCGCTGCCAAATTAGCAAAACTCCCTGGAACCCCATGGGCAAAATACCCCGGAGAAAAACACCTTCCAGGATATAGCTACTGTGGACCGGGAACAAGACTTGATATCAGACTCAATGATCAAAATCAGCCCCGACTCGGTGAGGAACCAATAAACGCTATTGATAAGGCCTGTCACCTTCATGATGTTGCTTATAAAAGCAGCAATTTGCAACACAGGCATCTAGCAGATGTGAAATTAATTCATGCGTTGAATTCTATCACTGATAAATCCTTCAAAGAAAAATTGGCTTCATTTTTGATAAAATCGGCAATGAAAAGCAAATTGATGTTAGGTGCTGGTAATTAATAGCAACATGGAATCTATTTATTATTCCCCAAGAGGATACTGGAAGGGTAACGCTGCAATCAGTAAACTCGCTAGCGCCGCAAAAGTGAAAAAAAACACTGCGGCTCATTGGTTATCCAAACAGGCACTATGGCAAATTTATCTACCACCGCCTAAACAAATTCAATTCTCGCATTTTGATGTAACCGGACCCAATGAAGTTAATCAGGCTGATATATTATTTCTGCCACATGATCGTGGTTACAAATATGCGTTAACTGTAGTTGATATTGCAAGTCGATACAAAGAAGCAGAACCGTTAAAAACAAAATCGGCCACTGAAGTGGCTTCTGCATTTGAAAGGATTTATCGAAGGAGTCCTCTGCACTGGCCAAATCTGTTACAAGTTGATCCGGGCAAGGAATTTCAGGGTGCAGTGTTATCTACAATGAAATATCACAATGTCACTATCAGACGGGGGCATACTGCACTGCATCGTGATCAGGCCATTGTAGAACGATTTAATCGGATTCTTGCTGAACGGTTATTTGGATATCAATATGCAAAAGAATTCATCCCAGAAAAAAGATCCCGTGAATGGGTTAGGAGATTACCAGGTGTAGTTACCGCACTGAATAACGAGATTACTAGAACCATCAACATGAAACCTATCAACGCGATTAAAAAGAAGTCGATACCTGAAAAACCACAAAAGGATTTCAGCGTTTCCCAACCAATTCTTGGTAGTAATGTCATTGTGAGGTACTTATACGAACCAGGAGAGCTTGAAGGTGGCACAAAAAGGGCTACTGATCCTATTTGGAGTGTTACTGCACACAAGATATCTAGTATAACACGATCTACGGGTAGACTTCCAATCTATAAACTGGATTCAACTGCCCCTCAGCGTGGGTTTACTAGACAACAACTACAAGTAATTCCTGACGATACTCAATTACCACCGCATGGTCGTAACTAGCACCCTTGCGTCTATTGCACTCAAGACAAGTCAACATCACATTATTTCTGACATGACCGAGATTGTTATTTTTTCTGTCAACGGTGAATTGGCGAGGATCCTTATCCGAATACTGCCAACGCATTATACAATTGGAACTCGCGCAGTGATTATTCTGTTGTTGCTTTAACGCAATTATTAATTCAGCATCAATATCAAATTCTCGTTGTTTCTTTTTTTGTCTTGTTGTTTGTAACCGGAGAGTTTTTTATCAATAATATCATCTATTGTGGTGTCATTATCATCGCCAATGATTTCATCATCGAAGACAATTCTTCGAAGCTGATTTATTTTTCGTACTCTGGATACTGAAAGATAGACTAAATTTGACCATTCGATGCGATTATCTACCATCCAAACAATTGTATCCGATATAGTCAATCCCTGTGAAGAGTGTATTGTTGCTGCATAACCTAGCGTAAATGGGGATTTATTAGCATGCAATGCATCTACAACGACATTGATATCAACCAGCACAATATCATTTAATACGAGAATCTGCTTTTCACTCTGTCCTGGAATATCAACTTCGATGTTCTGTTTTCGTGTATCCGATGGCCTATAACATAACGGTACTGAAAGTGTTGCAAATTTTTGTTTATGCAATTCAAATAATTTCATCTGAAGTGTGTCTCTGACTATTTTTCTACTTGCAATGATTATATCGTTTGGTCTCCACATTTCCCAGAAATCATTCATGGGAGTTTCCGAAATTATTTCACGGGCTATTTCACACTGGATTCTATCCGGTTGTAATCAAATTAATTTCTTAAACTCTTTTAATTTTTCATCAAGTGATCTATGATCAGTATCAATTTCTTCATAATAGTCTACAAAACCCTTTAGCCATTCATGGGGAGATGCACCGACAAATGGTGGTGGTTGGCCGTGATCACCGCACATGACGACTTTTGTATTTTTTAATAACAACCACTCAAGAAATATTTTTAAGGCATCTTCTGACACTGTGTCTATTTCATCCCACATGATGAATTCAGGAATAAATTTCTCTCCCATGCGCTCAGGAGTCCATTTATCTCCCTTCCATCTAAAGAAACTATGATAAGTGCAGGCATTTACCCCTCTCTGTATCATTTCTCTTGCAAGTCTGTGAGTCGGTGTTAGCACAATCATGTTTGGATTTTTCCCACGAAATAACTCAATTACCCTGGTTGTTTTTCCTGACCCACCACAGCCGTTTAAATAAACTGTTTTATATCTACAAATTGGATCCGAAATCGGTGGTGCACTAGAAAATTCTGAACACTGATTGCTTTCTAAGTAATTATTTTCAATGGTAACATCTGCTGATGGAATATAATCATTAAGCATTTCTTTCTTAATTCTCCATGTTCCCCATTTCTCGTTGCCAGTAGCCTTAAAATCAGCCATTTTGCTATTTATGTAAAATGAATCAGTGGCAACTCTAACTGCGGTGGTAGGAAATCTATTGATCATTGAAAACAGATTGATAGAAGCATAACCAAGCATAGAAGCTCTCAAATGTGTGTACTGCGGATGGTATCCATCAGTGTAAGTAACAATTGTACCCAATTTGGTTCCATCGGACATAAATGCGTCCTTACGATTGACATATAGGCCCCTATTCGTTAAATCCGTGATTACAACATCGTATTCAGCATTGTCTATAATCAATCGTGAAGAATATTTCGTATTATCATCTTTGCCACCTTGGGTAAATTTACCGATTATTCTTCGTCCAAGATTTATTGCTTCATTTGTTTCTGATTTCAAATAACTGTCTGGACCAATCCATGATGTGTTGTTCATTAAAATCAGGAAACAGTTTTCGCTCTTCGCTAATTATTTTTTCTAGATCAGGTTGGGGTAACCAGACTGATTTCTGTGCTTGATAGGATATAATTGCTTCACTGACAATTAATGATTTTAACATCTTACAATCATATACCGTAATAACACTATTGGCATCCAGTGTTTTTCAGACATGTGTTTACCAATCCAAAGATAACTACACGGATGAAGCCCTTCAGCCATTTCAAATGATACTACACAAGCGAATCCGGTTAAATCAAAATCAGGAAGTGGTCCATTAATAGCAACACGGGTCATTTCGTGTGTAGGGTGTCCAAATCGTTTGAAATATTTCTCACACTCTCCATACCCAAGAAAACTTCCTGGATAACACGCAATCATATCAACTGAAATAACGGTATCAGCGGTGTATTTTGTATTCCATAATCCGCCATGGCTGTATTCAAGACAGGACAATTTGACATCTGATAAAAACTCACTTCGTGTTGGTTTCCACGCGTTTTTCTTTCTTGCAAAATGTGCTGCAATGGATGGTACTGTGAAACAGTTTGCTAATAATTGATCTTCGATTTCCCCCTCAGAAAACTCACTAGCTAGTTGTTTCATTTGATTATGTAGCTCTTCAGTACGGTATAATTCTCCGTTAGGCCTTACAAACTGATCAAATTTGCATTCTTCGTCTGAAGTACTATGAAATAGCCACACTGACACAGGATCGTTTTTACTCAAAATGGTAAATAGCATCAAATAATTTCTGCTCTGAAAAAACTCTTCGGTTTGGGATAGATATTTTACGGTTCTATCCCGTGGGAATATTGTTACTGCAGATGACCACGCGTGTTCGTTATGATCAATAATTTCAATGGGGACTCCCTGTGATTTATATTTCGATTCGTATAATACTTCTCCGGTGATTGTCCTTACCGATATTGGAAATCTTAATGATTTTTCTAATTTGGTTATATCCTGAATTGTTGCCCCATGCTCTTTTACCGTGAACTCCCACTCGGTTATTTTTTTTCGTCTTAGATCAGTTAGTTTATTTCCCCGGGACGCATTTGTAAAGTGTTCTATTATTCGTTCTGCTACACAATTGAGCCCTGTCGAATATTTCATGGGTGCTAGTTTTGAAATATCAGGTTTTTCATTGAGCGGATATATCCCGTAAACAACTGCTGTGACAGGATAAGATCTTTCGTAGTAGGGTTTATCAATTCCAGTCAAAATTCCCGGTTTTGAATCCTGATTCACGGTGACAGTTTTTTTGCCCCTGAGAATGGGTTCAAATTTATCCCTAATAATCCATTTTCCATCCCCACGGATAATGAATTTGATTCGGAAAAAATGACTTTTTTCCCCAATACGTGAAATGGTCTCTGCTGCTTTTTCAGCATTCATGGTAGCGTCAACAACACCATCAATTCGAAATGTTGACCAGCAATAAGATGCTCCATCACGCTTGAATTCATTAAAACAGTCTCTGATGGGTTTATCAAGAATTTTATTCTTGGGTGTATTAGAAACTATATCAAGATTGAATTGAGCATCCTTCCAGGGTGATCTCATGTTTCCGTCTCTTGGACGTTTGTTACGTTTTTTGGGTCTATCGAGATTAAATCTAGGATTGATTTTCAATAATCTCTTAAACTCTTTCATGTTTCCGTCTCTTGGACGTTTGTTACGTTTTTTTGGTCTATCGATATTAAATCTAGGATTGATTTTCAATAATCTCTTAAACTCTTTCATGTTTCCGTCTCTTGGACGTTTGTTACGTTTTTTTGGTCTATCGATATTAAATCTAGGATTGATTTTCAATAATCTCTTAAAGTCTTTCATGTTTCCGTCTCTTGGACGTTTGTTACGTTTGTTTACGTCTATTGGACGTTTTTTTTGGTCTATCGATATTAAATCTAGGATTGATTTTCAATAATCTCTTGAACTCTCTATCAGCATTGAATTTAGCATTTTTTGAAGTCAATCTCTTGAACTCCATCATGCTATACATAAAACAAACATTTAAATGAAAGATTTATGTATAATGAATCACTGCAAATGGCTCATGATGGGAAATGTAACCCCGTGTAACAAATCATGCAGAAAAAATGAATACTGTAGGTATCATATGCAAAGTTTTCGACGTGGAAGTCTTGGTCCGTTACCCTGTATTCGATGTGGGGTTGGGGTCAAGGGAAGATCACAATTGTGTATTGATTGTGGTGGTAAGCGATATAGGGAATTGAAGCGTTATTATGATAAAAGAATAAAAAATGGACAATCCATCAGAAATTATGACCCTGAAAAAGTCTTTGACCCTGATAACGTCACTGACAAAATCATAAGAACCCCCCAAGACTACATCGAAAGATTTTCCAGTCATGTAATTATTGAACCAAACACTGAATTAGACAAACAATAGTGTAGTATATATGAACCAAGAATTCAGACCACACCCAGTGATTACAAATTATGAAGCATCCAGTGATGGTACTGTCAGAAACCGTAGGCTGAAAAAACCGGTTGGTGTTGTGAATAATCACGGGTACTTGATGTTTGGCGCTGGAAAGAAGAAATATCTCAATCATCGTTTCGTGTATGAATGTCATTATGGTTTGATCGAGGATGGTCTTGTTATTGATCATATCGATTCTAATCGAAAGAATAATTCTTTAGATAATTTACGAGCTGTTACACAGAGTGAGAATAATTCATCTGGAAGGACTGGAAAGTGCTCGAAAAAAGCGAGACCAGTAAAATCTTTGAACGAAGAAAAAATATTTAAATCATTATATGAAGCCGGTAAGTATTTCAATATTTGTCGATCTTCTGTTCATTTCGTTGCAGAGGGGGTTTATCGATCTGCTATTTCAAAAAAGAGCGGACAAAAAAAGTTCAATTTAGTTATGTCTAATGCTTCATATTTTTCAATTAGAGATATGTCATTCTTATAGAATAATGAATTTTGAAAACATGAATAGCATCATAGTTGAAATAGCAAAATTGAAAAATCAGGATATCAAACTATCAGATGGATTAAATCCTGATCAAATTGTGTCTGATTTTCAGGATATAGAATACGGAGTTAGCACTAACAAATATATGCTACCCAAGAAATATGCACTCATCAAAAGAATTCAGAATTCTATTAAAGACTCTCTTTCATTTTCCAGTGACATCAGTGTGTTCATTCCGTTGTATACTATCGTAGAGGGGATACGAAAAGAATTAGGTAACGAATACGAATTGAAAAAAGAAGTCAACTCTAAAATTAGAAACCTACGGGCGTTAATTCAGGAAAATTGATTACCCGACCATTGATTGCCCGACCATATCATTTTTTGATTGCCCGACCATTATCATTTTTTTTAGCCGACCCTCATGTGGGTATGTCAAAATTGAATGAGGAAACTGTCAGTATTATTTTTTTTATATACAATTATGACACTTTCCTCATCAGTGATAGAGCTGTCAAAACAATCAAATAACACTTCCATGACCGTATAAAAAATCATCCGACATGTCAAATAGAAATGTGGAAACTATCAGTATTAATTATTATTGGCATCCAGGCCTTTTCAGATATATGTCTACCAAGCCAAACATAACTACACGGATGTAACCCTGTAGCGAGTTCAAATGATTTCACACGAGCGAATCCGGTTAAATCAAAATCAGGTAATGGTCCATTAATAGCAACACGAGTCATTTCATGTGTGGGGTGTCCAAATCGTTTAAAATAGTTACTACATTCTCCATACCCGAGAAAATTTCCAGGATAACACCCAGATATATCAATTGAAATCATACCGTTACGATGGTATTTTGTATTCCACAGTCCTCCATGACCAAATTCGATGCAACTCAATCTAACGTCCTCGAAAAAATCACTTTGTGTTGGACGCCATGAGTTTTTTTCTCTTGCGAAGTGAATTACCACTGATGGAATAGTAAAACTATCCGTTAATAGTTTTTCATGGGAACTCTCCGGTGAAAAATCACTAGCGATTTTTCTCATTCTGTTATCTAAATCTTCAACGCGATATAATTCACCATTTGGTCTAACAAATTGATCAAATCCTATTTCGGGATCTTCATCACTTCTAAGTAACCACACTGACACAGGATCATCCTTACACAGCGTGTGAATAGCATTGAATAATTTCTCATTATAAAAAACATCCCCGACGAATTCCGGGGGAATATATCTCACGGTTCTATCTCGTGGAAATATTGTTACTGCAGGTGTCCACGCGTGTTTGTTATGATCAATAATTTTAATTGTAGCCCCTCGCGATTGATATTTCGGTTCGTATAATTCTTCTCCGGTTATTGTCATTACTGATATTGGGAATTGTAATGATGCTTCTAATTTAGCTATATCAGAAATCTTTGCACCGTGCTGTTTCACTGTCAGTTCCCATTCGGTTATTTTCCTACGTCGCAGATCAGTTAGTTTATTTCCTCGGGATGCATTTATGAAGTGTTCCATTACCCGTGTTACTATACAATTCAGTGAACTAGAATATTTCATAGGATCTAGTTTTGCAACATCAGGTTTGTCATTTAACGGATATAACCAATAAACAATTGCTGTTATGGGATAAGATCTTTCGTAGTATGGTTTGTCAATACCAGTTAGAATTCCTGGTTTGGAATCTCTACTTACAATGACAGTTTTTTATCCTTGAGGATTGGTTCAAATTTATAACTGATAATCCATTTGCCTTCGACTTCGATAATGAATTTTATTCTGAAAAAATACTTCTGTTGGGAATTGGTTTGTTGAAAATCTTTGATTAGAAATTGATGAGCAATTTCACCTTTGGATTTTACACCCTTGGATTTCCAGCTCCTTGGCGGGCCAAGGTATGAAATTATCTCAGCTGCTCTTTCATCGTTCATAGTAGCATCGATGATGGGTACATTGACATCTTCATCAATAATTCGAAATGTCGACCAACCGTATGCTGCACCGTCTCGATAGAATTCATTAAAACACTCCCTGATTTTACCGAGTATAGTTCTATCACCGATTAGACGTTTTGGTGTATCAGAGAATCTATCGAGATTGAATTTAGTATTTCTCCAAGGCTTAATTTTCGATAATCTTTGGAACTCCTTATCAATATTGAATTTAGTATTTTTCCAAGGCTTAATTTTCGATAATCTTTGGAACTCCTTATCAAGATTTAATTTAGTATTTTTCCAAGGCTTAATTTTCGATAATCTCTTGAACTCCTCCATGTTATAACTAAAACAAGTATTTCAATAGAAAAATATAGTATAATGAATCACTGCAAGTGGCTTATGATTGGATCAAAAACCCCGTGTAACAAATCATGCAGAAGCGAATTATGTGGGCATCATTTACAAAGCGTTCGCAACGGTTCCTTAGGCCCTCTCTTATGCCTCCGATGTGGGGTGGGCGTCAGGGGAAAATCACAATTATGCCTCATTTGCGGCGGAAAACGATACAGGGAACTAAAACACTATTATGACAAACGAATCAATGACTCGTTCAATGACAAAGTCATCAAAACCCCTCAAGATTATATCCAGAGATTTATAATTAAAGCAGATATAAATTAGACAAATAGTATTATTATACAAATGAGCCAAGATTTCAGACCTCATTCAGTGCTCGTTAATTACGAAGCCTCCAATGATGGTGTTTTCAGGCACCGCAGACTAAAAAAATCGGTTGGATATCTGAATAATATGGGGTATTTGCTGTTTAGTGTTAGAAATAAAACATATCTCTGTCATAGGATTATTTTTGAATGTCATAACGGATTAATCGAAGACGGCCTTGTAATTGATCACATAAATGGCGTGAAGACTGATAATTGTCTTGGGAATCTTCAAGCCGTCTCACAAAGTCGGAATTCAAAATTAGGTGGAACCGGCAAATACGCAAAACACCCCAAGGGTGTGAAATCGTTTGATTTAGAAACCAGCGAGGAGAGAATCTTTCAATAAATAAATGAAGCCAGTAGATACTTTGACATTTGTGGGGCTTCAATACGATTTGTTGCAGAAAATATAATTAAAACATCTCTTTCAAAGAACAATGGTCATAAAATAAAATTCGTATACACCTGAAACGATTCAAGGGAGATAATCCTTTATGTATAAATCCAACAACTCAACACTCTACTCACTAAGTTCCCTTGTAGTATGTGTCGTCTGCTATTACCTGTAGGAGAGGTATAATGACATGTGCGCGCCCACGTGACTGTAATGGATTATATAATACATGAGTTTCGCTTGAGAATAAAACTTTTTATTGTCGCTTGGGCTAAAACTGCATTATTTAAACAGTTGTATTTTTATTTATCTACATGTCTCATGTGTGGGGTGGTGGGTGTACCAGCAGTAAAACCACGTTCTTTCAGTAAAGAAGTTCTTTATAATCCAGCGCATTACCTATTTTCGCTTAGCCGGAACGGTGTTTCCCATTCATTGAAGTAGGTGGGCGTGGTTAAATTCCTTGTATACAGCTCTTTGTGATCTAATCGATAATGTATTTTGTCTAGAGAATTAGAACAGAGTAAATACACGCTATTATCTAACAACTATATTTTTTTGTTAAATGTTTTATTTAACTATTTTGTCTCATTTAACGTTGTGAAACAGCATTAATAAGTAATTCGAGGAAAAAAAATAACACACCCGTGAATCAACGCTGCTGTAATAGTCACCTTATATAGAATATGCAAGGTATTAAGCTTGGGGCTTTCGAAGGCCAGTTCGACCGATCAAAACTAACTCACGCCATTTAACTCGGGCGTGTGGTTGTCTTTTGTTCACAATCATGCAACCGGGTTAATTTAATTGGGTTGCTTTTGATTGGTTGAATGGCCATAGAAAATCCGCCCCGTCGTTTCATGTTTGTGCTGTCTTGTGCCGTCCCAAATCATTACATCACAAATTCCATCATCGTTTCATTGAATAATTAAGTTAATTAAGTACATGTTGTGACGTCACCCCAAGCATATCTTCTGGGCGGTCTAAGATGGCGTTTGCCACCTTAGGCCTCCCTTCCGGAGATGTATGTTTCGGGTCCCATTGGGCTTACTTGGATGCGAAGGCAACCAAGGAGTTCCAAAGATGTGTTGTCGTATATGTAACCTCTGGGTCTGTCTGAAGTCATTGGGCGCCAGCGAGATTGCCAAATGGGGTTTTCATGTATGTGCTCTCCTAACCTCTGGGTCTCTCTGACGTGATAGGGCGCCAGCGGAATTGCCAAATGAGTGTTATTTAATTTTTTAATAATTAGAGATACAGTATACTATAAAAATATGGATATCAAAGATGTAAATTCTATAATTGCTGAAATCTCAGATTTAAAAAATAGAGGGGTAGTATTATCTGAAGATCTCGACTGTGACAGGATTGCCTCGGGATATGAAGACATAGAGTATCAGTTTAGTAAGGGTCGTTATGTTTTACCCAAGATGTACAGGCTCGTGAAAGGAATTCAAAAGTCCATCAATGCTTGTTTGTACGGTAACGACATTAATTTATTTATAACGCTATTCAACACAGTTGAAGCAATACGTCAAAAGCTCGGCCAAGAGTATCAAAAACGAGCTGAAATTAGTTATAAGTTTCGTGATCTTAGAAAAATGTTAAACGAGGAAAAACCAGTATCTTAACCACGTGAGTGATAGGCTTTCAGTAATTTTTATTAAAAAAAATATTTTTATTAAAAAATTATTTTTTTTTGCGTTTTTTGTAACACTCACATAGGATTTTCTCCTGAAAGAATACTCATCAGTTTGGACTTGCCAATGCAGTTATGTGCATAATGGATGATCTGGTCGTAGTAGCAAGTAATCACCGCGACGCCTCCATTTTCACGTAGTTGTTGTTGTTGCCGCGTCGTTAACACAAATCGTTCATCGCCGTTCTCAGATATTACAATTCTGAACCCCCAGCGATGTTCTTTCTGAAACACTAGCGGATAGCGTCGTACAGTTTAACCCTGTCGAAGATGGATACGTTAGCTTGATGGTACATTATTTAATAACTCATCTTTTAATTGTGATAGTTTAACATTTAAAAATTCAGTTCACAAACAATATATGGTAGGTGAATCGCTTACAACTAGATTAGCCCGAGAGCGGTTAGCAGCAATTAAAAAGCTTATACCGGTTCGAGACAGACTTCGCGAGAAACTTCAACAACGACAACAAGCGCAGACTTACTTTTCTGTGTCAAGTGAACAACTGTTTACTCCGATAACAAGTGCGACCAAAGATGGGAAAACAGCAACTGAACGAGCAATATTTGGGGATATTCCTGAGGAAGGCAAGCGACGAAAAGTGCCTGTTCTTGGTGTGCTTGAAAAAATTGCAGCAGAGACCGAACAAACACGCGCAGGGATACAACAGCTATCCAGTGATATAAAAACTCAACGCGAAATTGAAGAACGCGAAGAAGAACAACAAGGTGCAGCTGGAGGAAAAGACTATTCACCTGAGAATATATTTACAGTCGCAGCATTAAATGAAATTGAAGGAATCTGAACGGATTACGAATTAGCTGATTTTGCTAGAGAAAATTTTCCAAAGGGTACATGTAACAGAATTGTTACCGAGAGGATGGTGGATTAAATGAACAACACAAACACAGTATGTGAAAGAAAATATAAATTTATGAAATAAATTATTAATGAAAAATAATGATGTATCAACACAATAACTCATGCGCTCAACCCACAATTATACCCACAACCATTCACAATACATGAATAAATTAAATATTAATACAAAATACGACACAGATACAAAGGAATCTCTTGGACTATACACAGATCCAATGAACTTTTACGAAAGTTTTATTAACGAACGTATGGATTGCGACAACTAGCTCGAACATATACTTGTATTCAATCAAGTTGCTAGCTTTTATTGATATTCATGCAATCCCTTGAAATACTAATGTGACTTGAAATAACTTATGTAAATACAACAATGTATTCAATTGTACTACAATTGCAACACACATATGTGTCTCGACCCTGTATAACCGCACGATTCACCAACAGTTGAATCGCCTCCCAGTTTCCCCGAAGACCTATGGTTGACCAATACTTTTACCGGCCGTTTGCCCTTCACGGATCCATCACAGTTATACGTACAGACAGCATACAACATCTACTAGAACCAACGATTCCTCAATACCGTAGATGTCGTCCCGGATGTTTACAACTCTAGACAGCTCCGACACTCGGACTTCTAGCTTTCCGGATATTTACACGTCACGACAGATGTAGACGAACAGACAGTTCGACAGACAGACAGTCAGATACTTCAATTCCGTTTGCACAATTAAACGGCACAATCAATCACATTCAGCTATTATTCAGAGGTGTTCCGCAACAAATCAGAGATGTTATCAGATGCGTTATTAACTACATTATCAGAAACGGTATCAGCTCTTTAACAGAAACGGTATCAGCTCTTTAACAGAAACGGTATCAGCTCTTTAACAGAAACGATATCAGCTCTTTAACAGAAACGGTATCAGCTACAATAAACAAAACCAGACTAATAATAGTTGTCTCAAAAAATAATCTAAACCGTAGATTACGCTATTGCATTTAAAGTCTAATAGTGACTAGTAATTCCAAATACTCCACGTTTAAAATCTGCATTGCAACAAAGGCATCATTATACGAAATGATAAACTGAATAAAATTCACAATAAAACGAAATGTAAATTTAACACTCACCCCTTTGGCTGGAGATTGAAAGACGAGCTTATCTATCCAGCGATTAGATACTTTAGGGACCGTAAAATTATTCATAAATATTCAGCCTTATGTACCCTCTAATAGGTGAACAGAAATCACAGCAAGATTGCCGTGCACCACGTGAAACTAATGGTCCGGATTTCATGTAAATAAAAAACAAGCACATGCAAATCGTTACACGCCTTGGAGAAAACCACTTATTCACCCCAGGTAATGCATGTACGACGAAACAAAGAAAATGAATTTAATTTTCGCCTAATTCTGTCACAGTACAAGCGAGAATTTATTAAAAGACGAGTTTAAAAATTTTATAAGAGGCACAGACACTTGGGCATCAAAAATATATTTAGCGAAACACGGCGGGGATAAAATCAGAGCGTCTCGGCATCCTGGTTATAGTAGCTTTCTAGCTGCGGTTAAAGGCGGTCTACAACCACCACGTTATACGGAGGATCTAATCCCGGAAGAAATAGACATAAGAGCAGAAGCCGGTTCAAGAAAAGCAAGTGGAAAAGGATATTCGATTAAAAATCCAAAGGATTTCAACGCAACCGTGACATGCCCTGGTAACATTCTCAGTGATATATCACGGTTAGAGGTTCTCATCGGAGGGAAAGGAGCCGGAAATAACTCACCGGAAGTAATTAATGAAGCAGCTGATATCTGCAGACGATTATTTGCCGGCGGTATCATGGACATTGATGTATATCGAGAACTCATTGCTGAATTAGTTGAAAATCACAGAGACGCCCATGGGTATGATGAAAATCCTATGGATCTTAGCGATTAATCATCAATTGAAAAACTACTAGTTTTATAACAAGATGATCATACACTACAACCATGATAAACCCGTAAGCGTCTACGTGGTGAACACACGATTGCCTGTTTATAGAGCATATTACGGAGATGGTTTCGGCAAAAGCATTGCGGGGTTATTTACAAGAATGGCTCCAAAAGTGGCACCGTTAGCTAAACAATTATCAATGAAAGCCATTGATGTAATTCGTGTTAAGGGAATTAGCAAAATCGGAGATTTCGTTGGAAATCTTGCCGGAAAGGCATTTTCTACCGCGAAAGATAAAATAGCATCATTGGTGCGAAAGAAACCAACGGTGTTGCCATCAACTACAGTGATGCCTGCAAAAATCAGCAAAGCAATAAATAGTGCAGTGGAAGAAAAACTAGCGTCATTGGCAGCTTCGGTGACTGCGTCGCCATTGATGGCTTCACCGGTAACAGATAGCGCTATTATGAACGCGATAGCAGGAAGTGGTTTGAAACGAAAACAAAAACGACGATGATTACAAAGAGTTTCACAATTGAAAACACTAGTATTTTAATAAAATGTTTAAACGAACAGCTGATCCGGCCTTCGATATGTAAGCCCCAGTGCGCAAAGACGATTCCGTTCGTGATTATCAATACTATTCTTATCAAGTTCAAGATACCAGTAAATACTTTTTGCCGTGTGAAGCATTTATCGAAATCGAAGTTAAACTCGTAACAAATGTTGCAGCTAATACACCATATGACATTAGCCCAACTATCCGAGTTGGTTTTATCAATAATGGCATAATGGCGTTATTCGAAAGCGCTAGATATCTCATTGATGGAAAAGAAATTGAATCAATAGACCGTGAAGTTGATGTTGCCACAACAATCATAGGGTTAGCGAGATATTCTGATGATTATACAAGATCAGCGGGTCCATCTATGATGTTTTCTAAGGATATTACTGATCACCCTGAACACATCCAGTATTCTAGAGTAAAGGCAACACAAGCTACTGCAGTTGATCCAGCACCAGCCAGATATACAAGACCAGCTGGTACCTTTGATGTCATAAATAATGTTCCAAATTACAACCTAGGATTTGCAACACGCGTAGCAACGTTGCAAGGACAGCGTCGACAATTTTCATACGCGATTCCACTGCATCATATATTTGGATTCTGTAGAAACGTCCGAAAAGTTATTTATGGAGCGAAGCATACAGTAGCGCTTGTGCGAAAGGGTACTGATAATGATGCAATCTGGCGTGATGCTGGTGCCCCGAAGGGTAAAATCATTTTAACAAAACTATCATTGTGGATGCCAGAGTTAACTCCATCAATCACAGCAGAAGAGCGATTACTGTCATTTATGGAAACAGGCGGTAAATCATTGTTGAGTTGGTTATCAGTGACCACGGATATTAAACAGGATAATGTCGATGATATATTCACATGGGACCTGGCATCAAAACAAGGCGTTTCAGCTCCACGTCATATATTTGTAGCGTTACAGAATAATGAGCGAGTTGGTAATCAACAACGCAGCCATATGATATTTGATCAGTTAGGTGTTAGAGAAGTCTCGCTGAGAATAAACGGACAGCAGGAACCCTTCGAGGATATACAACTTGATTACAATCACAACCATATTTCACGTGTATATCACAATATTCTGTCATTTATAGCACGGGATCAAAATGTTGATACTGGTCTACAAATATCACAGTTGGATTTTAAGAGTTTATAACCGATTTATTACTTTTCATTGGAACATCTTGATTTAACAAGACAATCTGTCGTTGATATACACTTTAGAGCCCGTGTAACCCGTCCTGGTGGTATTATTAATTACAGAGCGGCTGCTGTCATTCTCAGCGACAAATCAATGTTGTTAGAAGGGGCTGGCGGACGAATGAGAATCGTTGATGCACCAGTGGAAAATATGTAAATGAAACTTGAAGAGTTTCCAATTAGATCAATTGAAAGCATAAATGTGTTTTACAATAAAATGCCATATAGTGTTGTTAGTGTCAAGTTGACTAATGGTCAGGTCAAAAAATTACGATCAAAATCCGCTAAAGAATGTGGTACCACAATAACGTTAAAACCAGCGCAGATGTCCGGCGGTACACATAAAATATCAATAACGGATCGTCAAATAAAACATTTCAATGATGCAATGAAAAATAAGCGAGGGGTTCAAATTGAATTTTCGAAGGCTGCAATCGCGAACATGATGAAATCAGGTGGTATATTTCCATTGTTAGCTGCAATACCAGCATTGATTGCAGCGGCTGCCCCAGCGGTGGCGAAGGCGGCAGCGTTAGGAGCCGTTGGTACCGCGACAGGAATGGCGTTGAAAAAGGCAACTGGGAAAGGATATAAAAAATGGAAAGGGTCGAAGACTACCAGGAACCCCGTATTCATGGTACAGCGGCAGATCCGTTCACGGATCCGGCCTGAGAATACCAGGAAGGGTTTATTAGTTGAAAGCCCAATTCTTCCCATGTCCAATTTTGATTTAATTGATGCTGCTAAAAAACTAGCGATAAAAAACTTCAGAGGGGTTTTTATGAGAGATCAGTTACCAAGAAACCAAATAACGTTGAAACCGGTATCATCAATCTTGATAACAGCAGCGGATCGGGAACTCACTGGGTTGCATACGCGATTGATCCACGTGGGATTGTCTATTTCGATTCATATGGGTTAGCTCCACCAAACGAGTTTATGCGGTATCTAAATTCTTCGATGAAACTCAAAGAGTTTCCGATTTTGTATTCCACGCTGCCAACACAACAATTAAATGATGCACCGATATGCGGTCGTGAAGTATTAAATGTCCTCGCAACGTACACGAATATACCAGTGGGAGGTTTTTAGTGAAAAAATCCATAAATTGAAAATACAAGTTGCGCTAACAATAATGATTGATATTTGGGGACGATCTCTGTCAATGTCGAAACCCACCACGAAAACATTTGCGGGTTCTATCGAGGATGTAAAAAAAATAATTGAAGATGAAATCATTGAGACGTTAAATTTAGTAAGTGTTGACCCGAACGAAATAGTTGTATTTCAAGTTCACCAGGGTAAATTGAAAACCAGTGATGTGTCATTGGATAACATTTTAAAACGACAACACGACACCGCTGAAAACTCTATTGCGCTGTATTCCAACGGTGGACAACTTAAACCAGGCGCACTTGTGTCTACGATCACCGACAAGATTGCCGCCCACGACAGCATGATTGCCACCCACGACAGCATGATTGCCACCCACGACAACAACATTACCACTCACGACAACAAGATTGCCGCCCACGACAGCATGATTACCATCCACGACAACAAGATTACCGCCCGCGACAGTATGAATGCCACCCACGACAACAAGATTGCCGCCAACGACCGTGAGATGGATGATTATATACGAGGTTATAATAGTTTTCGCAAAAATGTCGTACATAAATTCTTTGGAACCCCGCTTGTGGTTGGCATGACTCTCGCTGAAATTAAAAACTTTCTATCGCTATTCTTTTTTAACAAGGAGGCGGGAAGGATGATGAATGAAAATGAAATCAAGGCAAATTATCTCGATATTTACAATGATATTTTTAAAGTAGTAGAAAATCTTGAAAAGGTACAAAAGCCCACTAACGACGTCGTTGTTAAGTTTTTTGGATCCCCGCTTGTGGCAGGCATGACTCTCGCTGAAATTGGCGAGTTTATTGGCAAGCATACTCACAATGCCTACGTCGCTAATAGTTTCTTTGGTGTCCCAGCTACATCTACGATAACACTCAAAGATATTAATATGTTTATGGTGAGACAAGCAACACTTAATACCATCGTGGATAAATTTTTAGGGAGAACACCTGTGTCTGAAACCACATCGCTGACAGGCATGACTCTCGCGGAAATTAAAAGCGCTATTGACGAACAAAAACGCACCAGCGAAATGGTTAATACGTTCTTTGAGGGTTCTGAAAGTTACAATATCACGACGACATATTCTTAACTCAACGGGCATTATGGCACCCAAAAAGGTTTGGAATTTAACCTCCTTTTGATTTCAATTTTTAAACGCCGCGATGGAACGATGATGAAATATACCAAAATCAATAAAACCTATCTCGATATTTACGACGATTTTCTTAAACTAAAAGAAACCTCTGAAAAGGTAAAGATTCCGCATCCACACGGAAGCATTGAAAATATCGTGTATACGGTCGATCATGGGACCTTTGATTGGGTAAAAGGATCTAGTGTTAGATTGCCAATCGATATCGGGGGGGTGGTCCCATGGTATCTTCAAGATGACGTTAGTCTCTACCAAGCAATTTGATATCATCTTGAAAGGTAAAACCTACTTTGTCGCGGTTGATAGTACCATTAGATCAAAAATACCCTGGTGTTTAGAATTTGTAGGTGAAGTAGACATCTCCCCTATCTACTAAATGGTCGATGATGAATAATTGAAAACACTAACGGGTTTAAAATAACAATTACATTATTGACTGAGTCAACGAAATCAATTGAACCGATAATAGTCCCGTTGTCGGAGTTAGCGGTATCACAATCGCCAATGATTTCATCATCGCGATATCGATATGATACCGTGAAAGAATTTGCCGCGAATTTGAAATCACTTTCTAAGCGCTATCGTGAAAAAATGAAAAAATACCGACGCAGCATAGCAATCATCGACATCACCGTGTACTTGGTGTCCGGTGTGATGGCCAGCGCCGGGGTTATTTTGTCGACGGTGACCATGATGGCTCCGATTGCAGTTCCAATCGCTATCTCCGGGGCAACAACAATTGCGGCCGTCGCCACCGCGATAACTAAAAAGTTATCATCGTTTTCTCAGAAAAAACTCACCGATTATACAGCTCGGTACAGGGTGGTATTTGACGCGTTCTTGAAATAATCCGAGTTGATCTCGCTGTCGATAGATAATTCGTTTATATCCGATGTTGAATTTTCCGCGATGATCCAGTTGTATAACTCCGCGATGTTGAAATTGGAAATTGAAGACAGCGTTAACAATAATGTCACTCGAACTGCTTCAACGAATCGCGGAGAATACCATTCCGATACGAACAAGCATGATATCAATAACATCAACAAACCCTGAATTTAGTGAACTTCCCTTCTCCGATTCCAGTGCATGAGATCGCGTGCATTTTATTACAACGCGTTTGGACTATGGACGACACGAAATGATTTATGAAGAAGCAGCAGAGAGGGTGAATCAGACAACATTTTTAAACAAGTTTTCACTGAAATCAGGCTTAAAACAATGAAATCAGGCAAAAAAATCAATGATCAGGCAAAAAATAATATGAAATCAGGCAAAAAAAGTCAATGAAATCAGGCAAAAAGTCAATGAAAAATCAATGAAATTAATGAAATCCTCCATCAATTTTTTTTGGGAAAGGGGATTACAACGTCGTTGTCACTCACCCTCTCTGCTGCTATGGGTTAACCGAATATTTGATCCAGTCCGATACGGTATCGTGTTCGAGGGACGAAAATCACTACGACTTTACAAATAGACTAATTTGTAAAACCTCCTCTTGTAAATCAATCAGATTATTAGACTGGTCAGTGAGTTTGAAATTAATTCTGGTTAATGAATCATTATGACATCGCATATAGACTGGATTCACCGGGGACTCAATTATTAAAAACCCTGGAGGAGCTATTGGTGCAAACGAATAAAGAATATATCCTTGCTGAGCTTGGGTTGATCGTTCGAGATTAATTTGATAGCTTCCTCCGATAACATCACACACTAAATTGAGCGCAATCACCGTTGAAATATTCACATTGAACGGAGCGATATGCCTGCCGCCACCATCTGGGTCATTATTGTGTGTCAGGATTTTTATTTCCGGTGATGTTGTTTTTTTCCACGCATCATGAATTATTTTAAAACCAACATCGATGGCATCACTGAGAGATTTTTGTAGTTCTAAGATATTATATCCTAGTAGTTTGACTGTTGGAATATCTTCTACGCGTATAGTATACTTCGTTGCAAATGTTGTTTTCGATAGGGGGTTATTGTCATCTAATATACCCTGAATAATTTGTGAATGAAATGTTTCCATATCATTGATGATTTTGTTACATGTTTCTACAACGCTGATAAATTCGTCTCGGGTGAGAGTACCGGATTTAAGGGATATTAACAACAACGAAATATCGTTATTGAACGCTCTGAAATTTTCAGTGGTTTTACTCTGTAGAAGTGTGTAGCATCTTTTATTAGTGAGGGTATCTATCGTTTCAAGAAAAAAATTAAATTTGTCATAATCTCTATAACTCTTTACTGGATTATCAGGTTTTATTTTGTCGGTGATATAATCAGTTTTTTGTGGTTCTGGTAAATCAACGGTTTTTCCCCCGGGTGGTAATTCAGGCCATCCTAGTACGGTTCTTATTGAGCTTTGATAGATATCTACGACATATCCTTCTGTGCTTATTTCAATGGCAGATGACAGTGTTGGCTCATGAACTGTTATAACTATTTTTGATTCTGCTCCAGTAATCGATTTTATTCTACGCGCGAATTCATTATTGATTTGTTCGATTTGGTATGATCCGGTTGGTATGGAAACAACATTCCAGTCTGGGGTTCCGTCGGGTTTATTCTTATTTGCAAATACCAGGGAATTATTGGGTTGTTGACCGCCAAATGATTTTGATCTGATATTAGGCCAGCTATGATACACTCGTAATTTTGCTAGCGCTATCTCCTTCACTGGGACCGGAGAGGGGAAATTCACACTGAATTCTGGATTCGTTGAGGTTTTTGAGATCATGCTGGTTTGTACTGGGTTTGTGTTCTCCACTATTTGTTGAAGTAATTCCATCTGTGTTGTCATCGTTGCTATACTCATGATGTATTTCTAATTTTGATACTGCGGAATCATAGACACGTACCATCACTGAGAACTCACTATCTGATATCGTTGAGGTTATTGAGATCATTCTGTTTTTTTCCAATTCCATCGGTGTTGTCATTGTTATTATACTCATGTTTTTGTATGTCTAATTTTGACATCGCAGAATCATATATATCTACCATCGCTGAAAACTCACTCTCTGATATAATTGTATCATCGAGAGATGACGATATCAATGAGGATAATTGCGAGCATGCAGTGGACACAACATGAAATTGAATTATGTAGTCTTGTAGTTTCCGTTGGCTGCATGATGATATTTTTTTTTTGTGATTATTGAAATAATTCCAGCGATTGTTGTTGCCGCAGAAATGCAAATTGGAACAGCTATCGGAGCCATCATTGTCACTGAAGACAGTATAATACCAGCTCCGGTGATTACACCACTCACTGAATACACAGTAACATCAATTGCGGTAATTCTCCTGCGATATTTTTTAATTTTCATTGCATACTCCTCAGACAGGGTTTTGAGTCTAGTTTGAAATTCTCTGACCTGATCATAGCGATATTGCGATGATGAAATCATTTTTATTTTAAATACGCTATCGTTTTCAATTATGATTTACTTAAATCCGCTACGAATTCCACATACCACGTTGTTGAGACCCTAACCAAATTTTTATCAGTAGATGTGATTGTGAACTTTTCAGTTGTATTCTTGTCGATGATCGTTGAAATCGTATTATTGACCCCAGATGAACTGGACGATGAAATATTAAATTGAGTCAATGGTGTCACTAGTGTTAATCGATAAATACCCTTAACGGTTGCAGTGATATCTAATTTGTTGTTTGTAGGTGTCCACGCAAATGATCCGTGTTGGATTGTATATACCACGTTGTTGGTTTTCTCATGAGGAATTTTTGTTTTTTCAATGATTGTTATCATCCTCGAAAAATCACCTTTGACGTCTTCGATTAAGTTTTTCGTCTCATCGATGGATTTTTTAATATCCGGGAGTTTTATTTCAATTTTATCTAACGGGGTTCCAATAAATTTCTCGATGATATTTTTACGAAAAACTGAAAACTGTTTTCCGTTTTCTTCAATTCTAGATTCAAGTGTTGTTAGTACAAACACATAATTTTTTAATTCATCGTTGAGAGTTTTTAATCGATCTGTAATCGTCGAAACGAGTACACCCGGTTTGAGTTTACCCTGATCGGAAAATAGCGCGATAGTATTTTCGATTGCGTTTTGTTGTTTAACTAAAATATCATCCAATGACACATTACTGGTTTTCAATTTGCCCTGATCGGAAAATAGCGCAACGGTGTTCTCGATTGCGTTTCGTTGTTTAACTAAAATATCATCCAACGACACATCACTGGATTTCAATTTACCCTGTTTGTCTTGAAATACAACTATTTCCCCGGGGTCAACACTTGTTAAGTTCAACGTCTCAGCGATTTCATCTTCAATTATTTTTTTTATATCCTTGATAGAATCAGGGGGTGCAGTGCCATCGGGTTTGGGTTTCAAAGATCTCCCCCAAACATCAATCATGTTATTGTAAAACTCTTTCTCTCTCTAAAAAGCGATTGCTGGTGTAGTCATTTGCGACAATATGAGGTGGTTTTCTAGATGCTGAGATAGCATCAAGGACATTTAATACTTCACTGCCGCATATTGGTGGGTCATTGATTTATTGTGTTGGTAGCGTAGAATACCAAGTCTTCATTGGAAATTGTTTTATATAACGCATAAACTCTTTTGGTGGGGCTAATCCATATGAATCAAAATAGACAATCCCACGTGGATCAATAGCGTATGCAACCCAGTGATTTCCAGGTCCGGTGCTGTTATCGAGATTAATAATACCTGTTTCAGTTTTGTTTGGTTGATGTGGTAATTGATCTTTCATAAAAACACCTCTGAAATTTTTAATCACTAGTTTTTTAGCCGCATCCATTAAATCAAAATTGGACATGGGAACCATAGATTCCTCCATTAATAAACCGTTCCTGGTAGTCTCAGGCCTGATCCGTGAACGGATCTCCCGCTGTACCATGAATACGGGGTTCCTGGTAGTCTTAGACCCTTTCCGCTGTACCACGAATACGGGGTTCCTGGTAGTCTTAGACCCAATTCGTGAACGGATCGTCCCTTTTTTTATATCCTTTCCCAGTTGCTTTCTTTAGTGCCATTCCTGCTGCAGTACCAACGGCTCCTAACGCCGCTGCTTTAGCCACCGCTGGGGCTGCTGCTGCAATCAATGCTGGTATTGCAGCTAATAATGGAAATATACCGCCTGTTTTAATCATATTTTTGATAGCAGCCGCAGAAAGAGTAATCTGAACACCTTTTTTGGCTGCAAGTGCATCATTGAAATGTTTTATTTGACGAGTTGTCAGCGATAATTTATTTGCACCACCAGTCATTTGGTTGGGTTTCAACGTGATTGTGGTTCCACATCGCTTAGCCGATTCTGATTGCAATTTTTTGATTTGACCAGGAGTTAACGCAACACTAATAACACTATATGACATTATACATAATAGATTGATTCTAATTCAATGAAAAATCGAGAAAATCAATCAAAGATTTTCTACTGGGGCATCTACCACTCTCATTCTTCCTCCAACACCTTCAAGTAGCATTGATTTATCACTGAGAATGACAGCAACCGCTCTATAATCAGCAATAGCACCACGAGTCACATTAGCTCTAAAATGTATATCAACAACAGATTGTCTCATCAAATCGAGATGTTCCAGTGAGAAGTAATAGATCGGATACAGATTTTTAAAGTCGTATTGTGATATTTGCAAACCAGTATCCACATTTTGATCGCGTGCCATAAATGACAACAGACGATGATAAACTCGTGCAATATGATTTTCTGTGTAATTAAGTTGTATATCCTCGGATGGTTCCTGTTGGCCGTTTATTCTCAGTGAGACGTCTTTCACACCTAACTGATCAAATAGCATATGGCTGGAGAGTTGATTGCCAACTCGTGCGTTATCTTGTAACGCAATAAATATATGACGTGGCGCAGAAACGCCTTGTTTTGATGCTAGGTTCCAAGTGAATAACCCGTTGATATTTGATTGTTTAACATCTGTACTCACTGATAACCAACTCAACAACGACTTTCCTCCTTGGTCCATAAATGATAGTAATCGTTCTTCTGCGGTAATTGCTGGAGTCAACACTGGCATCCACAATGATATTTTTGTTAAATTGACTTTACCAGCATCAGCGTTGGGATTTGCAGCATCTGCTGGAATCCTCCAGATTGCGTCATTATCATCACTCTTTCGTACAAGCGATACTGTATGCTTCGCTGCATAAATAACTTTTCGGACGTTTCTACAGAATCCAAATATATGATGCAGTGGAATCGCGCATGAAAATGATTTACGCGCTCCTTGCAACATTGAAATACGTGTTGCAGCTCCTAGATTGAAATTAGGATCGTTGTTTATAATGATATTTTCAACATCAACATCAGCGGCACCAGCATTATTCTTTGGTCGTCTTACAACAAATTGTTTTCCTCCAGCGGTATTTGTAACATCTTTTGCAAACATCATAGAGGGTCCTGCTGATCTTGTATAATCATCGGAATATCTCTCTAACCCTATTATTGTTGTAGCCACATCAATATCGCGATCTATCGACTCGATTTCTTTTCCATCAATGAGATATCTAGCACTCTCAAATAGCGCCATGATACCATTATTGACAAACCCGACTTGAGTACCAGCTGGATACGGTGCTGGTACAGCAGGAGTATCAGCAGCTGTTACAATTTCTCCTTCGATTTCAATAAACGCTTCACAGGGCAAAAAGTATTTACTGGTATCATTGACTTGAAGATTAATTCTTGCTCGAATATTTGAGTATATGGCATGATAGGCGTAATATTGATAATCGCAAACAGAATCATCCTTGCCAACTGGGGCGTCTATATCAAATGCTGGATCACGTGACTGTTTGAACATTTTATTCTATTTATCAGAGTCTAAATCGCGATTTTCCATTTCATCGTCGTAGTTTTTTTAAAGCCACTTCCTGCTATCATGTTTGCAATATTGCTTTGGTCGGGGGTTAAAGCCATCGACGCTAATTTTTCGTCTACTGCGTTATTTATAATTTTACTAACACTTGCAGGCATTTCCGCTGTAGATGGCAATGGTAACGGTTTCTTTTTTCGTCTCACTAATGATGTTAATTTATTCTTCGCAGTTGAAAACGCTTTTCCAGCAAGCTCTCCAACAGCACCAATACCCTTATCACGAATAACATCAATGGCTTTCATTGATAATTGTTTAGCTAACGGCATCACTTTTGGAGCCATTCTTGAAAAGAATCCTAAAATGGTATTGCCGAGGCCATCTCCATAGTATGCTTTATAAACTGGAAACCGTGAATTAACTACATAGACGAGGGTTGGTTTATCATGATTGTAATGGATGATCATTATTATAAAAACAATAGTGTTTTCAATTGTTATTTAATCACTATGATACCCATTTGCTAACTCGTCAATGAAATCTCGATATGTTTTGATATCCATGATACCGCCGGCAAATAACCGTCTACAGATATCAGCTGCTTCATTAATTATTTCTGGAGAATTATTTCCAGCTCGGAATCCTCCTACAAGAACATCTAATCGTGATATATCATTGATAACACTATCAGGACAAGTGTTTCCAGTTCTTGGATTTTGCAGTCCACTTCCGCTATAACCAGCTGCTTCATCTAGTTTTTCTAAATCATCATCATCATCACGTGGTATTTGTTGTTTTTTAGGAGAGAGTACTTCCTTTGCAGGTTGCTGTCGCTGCCTTTCCAATTTTGGTTGTTTAAACTCTTCGTATTGATTATACACGTGATCCACCTCATCGATATATTCGATGTATGATGCACTATCTGTCTTTTTTTGACTTTTTCCAGTTTTGATTTTGTAGAATATATCAGCCCAATGGGTTAAATTCTTAACAAACTTATGATGTTCTGGTTTCAACATTTTTTTTCTGTTTTCATAAGAAGTAACAACAAGCGCAGGAATTTCTGTTGAATCAGTCTTATCAATTGCTGCTAACCCTTCTTCGTTAAATCTCACGCGTAAATCATCTACTTTTCTTTTTGATCCCATTTGTTTTGTTTGTTCAGTTTTAGCTGCTATTTTTTCAAGTTCACCAATAACAGATTTTCCCGTCTCGGGAACATCTCCCAGTAAAGCACGCTCTATCCCTTTCGTTGCTGTGGTTACTGGTTTAAACAATTCTTCAGACCCTAAAGCAAAATCCGTTTGTAAACTCTGTCGTTGTTGCAGTTTATTCCTTACAGAGTCACGAATTGGTACAAATCTCTTAATTGCATCTAATCGTTCACGAGCCAATCGGGTTGTTAATGCTTCATTGACCATTATTTGAAATCAGAAACCATTTTTCAATTGTAAAACACTTTTCCCACTTTTGTTACATGTCGGATGATTTTTGATACGGTCAAGGAAGTGTTATTTCATCGTGAGACACCTTCTATCAATGATGAGGAAAGTGTCCAAATTGTATATAAAATAAATAATACTGTCACTTTCCTCACTTTTTTGACATGTCAGATGATTTTTGATACGGTCAAGGAAGTGTTATTTGATTGTTTTAACGGCTCTATCAATGATGGGGAAAGTGTCCAAATTGTATATAAAATAAATAATACTGTCACTTTCCCCACTTTTTTGACATGTCGGATGATTTTTGATACGGTCATGGAAGTGTTATTTCATCCTATAACAGCTTCTATCATTGATGGAGAAAGTATCATAATTGTATATAAAATAAATAATACTGATAGTTTCTCCATTCTTTATTTGATCAATCTGACACATCGTCCATCGATTTTTGACATCTCCCTTGAGGGTCGGCTAAAAAAAATGAAGGTCGGTCACAATCAAAAAATGATAATGGTCGGGCAATCAATGGTCGGGCAATCAAAATTGAATTAATGCCCGTAGGTTTCTAATTTTAGAGTTGACTTTTTTTTTCAATTCGTATTCGTTACCTAATTCTTTTCGTATTCCTTCTACGATAGTATACAACGGGACGAACACACTGATGTCACTGGAAAATGAAAGAGAGTCTTTAATAGAATTCTGAATTCTTTTGATGAGTGCATACTTCTTGGGTAGCATATATTTGTTAGTGCTAACTCCGTATTCTATATCCTGAAAATCAGACACAATTTGATCAGGATTTAATCCATCTGATAGTTTGATATCCTGATTTTTCAATTTTGCTATTTCAACTATGATGCTATTCATGTTTTCAGAATTCATTATTCTATAAGAATGACATATCTCTAATTGGAAATTATGACGCATTAGACATAACTAAATTGAACTTTTTGCCCGCTCTTTTTTGAAATAGCAGATCGATAAACTCCCTCTGCAACTCTTTGAACAGAAGGCGTACAAATATTGAAATACTTACCGGCTTCATATAATGATTTAAATATTTTTTCTTCGTTCAAAGATTTTACTGGTCTCGCTTTTTTCGAGCACTTTCCAGTCCTTCCAGATGAATTATTCTCACTCTGTGTAACAGCTCGTAAATTATCTAAAGAATTATTCTTTCGATTAGAATCGATATGATCAATAACAAGACCATCCTCGATCAAACCATAATGACATTCATACACGAAACGATGATTGAGATATTTCTTCTTTCCAGCGCCAAACAACAAATACCCTTGATTATTCACAACACCGACCGGTTTTTTCAGCCTACGGTTTCTGACAGTACCATCACTGGATGCTTCATAATTTGTAATCACTGGATGTAGTCTGAATTCTTGGTTCATATATACTTTTCTATTGTTTGTCTAATTCAGTGTTTGGTTTAATAATTACATCACTGGAGAATCTTTCGATGTAGTCTTGCGGAGTTCTTATGATTTTGTCAGTGACGTTATCAGGGTCAAAGACTTTTTCAGGGTCAAAATTTCTGATGGATTGTCCATTTTTTATTCTTTTATCATAATAACGCTTCAATTCCCTATATCGCTTACCACCACAATCAATACACAATTGTGATCTTCCCTTGACCCCAACCCCACATCGAATACAGGGTAACGGACCAAGACTTCCACGTCGAAAACTTTGCATATGATACCTACAGTATTCATTTTTTCTGCATGACTTGTTACAAGGGGATACATTTCCCATCATGAGCCATTTGCATTGGTTCATTATACATAAATCTTTCATTTAAATGCTTGTTTTAGATATAGCATGAAGGAGTTCAAGAGATTGACTTCGAAAAATGCTAAATTCAATACCGATAGAGAGTTCAAGAGATTATTGAAAATCAATCCTAGATTTAATCTCGATAGACCAAAAAAACGTCCAATAGACGGAAACAAGCGTAACAAACGTCCAAGAGACGGAAACATGAAAGAGTTTCAGAGATTATTAAAAATCAATCCTAGATTTAATCTCGATAGACCAAAAAAACGTCCAATAGACGGAAACATGAAAGAGTTTAAGAGATTATTGAAAATCAATCCTAGATTTAATCGCGATAGACCCAAAAAACGTAACAAACGTCCAAGAGACGGAAACATGAGATCACCATGGAAGGATGCTCAATTCAATCTTGATATAGTTTATAATACACCCAAGAATAAAATTCTTGATAAACCCATCAGAGACTGTTTTAATGAATTCAAGCGTGATGGAGCATCTTATTGCTGGTCAACATTTCGAATTGATGGTGTTGTTGACGCTACCATGAATGCTGAAAAAGCAGCAGTGATCATTTCACGTATTGGGGAAAAAAGTCATTTTTTCCGAATCAAATTCATTATCCGTGAGAATGGAAAATGGATTATTAGGGATAAATTTGAACCCATTCTCAGGGGCAAAAAAACTATCACCGTGAATCAGGATTCAAAACCAGGAATTTTGACTGGAATTGATAAACCCTACTACGAAAGATCTTATCCTGTCACAGCAGTTGTTTACGGGATATATCCGATCAATGAAAAACCTGATATTTCAAAACTAGCACCCATGAAATATTCGACAGGGCTCAATTGTGTAGCAGAACGAATAATAGAACACTTCACAAATGCGTCCCGGGGAAATAAACTAACTGATCTAAGACAAAAAAAAATAACCGAGTGGGAGTTCACGGTAAAAGAGCATGGGGCAACAATTCGGGATATAACTAAATTAGAAAAATCATTAAGATTTCCAATATCGGTAAGGACAATCACCGGAGAAGTATTATACGAATCGAAATATAAATCACAGGGAGCCCCCATTGAAATTATTGATCATAATGCACACGCGCGGTCATCTGCAGTAACAATATTCCCACGGGATAGAACCGTAAGATATCTATCCCAAACCGAAGAGTTTTTTTCAGAGCAGAAATTATTTGATGCTATTTACCATTTGAGTAAAAACGATCCTGTGTCAGTGTGGCTATTTCATAGTACTTTAGACGAAGAATGCAAATTTGATCAGTTTGTAAGGCCTAACGGAGAATTATACCGTACTGAAGAGCTACATAATCAAATGAAACAACTAGCTAGTGAGTTTTCTGGGGACGGAGAAGACAACGATCAATTATTAGCAAACTGTTTCACAGTACCATCCATTGCAGCACATTTTGCTAGAAAGAAAAACGCGTGGAACCCAACACGAAGTGAGTTTTTATCAGATGTCAAATTGTCCTGTCTTGAATACAGCCACGGCGGATTATGGAACACAAAATACACCGCTGATACCGTTATTTCAGTTGATATGATTGCGTGTTATCCAGGAAGTTTTCTTGGGTATGGAGAGTGTGAGAAATATTTCAAACGATTTGGACACCCTACACACGAAATGACCCGTGTTGCTATTAATGGACCACTTCCTGATTTTGATTTAACCGGATTCGCTTGTGTAGTATCATTTGAAATTGCTGAAGGACTTAATCCGTGTAGTTATCTTTGGATTGGTAAACACATGTCTGAAAAACACTGGATGCCAATAGTGTTATTACGGTATATGCTTGATTGTAAGATGTTAAAATCATTAATTGTCAGTGAAGCAATTATATCCTATCGAACACAGAAATCAGTCTGGTTACCACAACCTGATCTAGAAAAAATAATTAGCGAAGAGCGAAAACTGTTTCCTGATTTTAATGAACAACAAATCATGGATTGGTCCAAACAGTTATTTGAAATCAGAAACAATGAAGCAAAAAATCTTGGACGAAGAATAATCGGTAAATTTACCCAAGGTGGCAAAGATGATAATACGAAATATTCTTCACGATTGATTATAGACAATGCTGAATACGATTTTGTAATCACGGATTTAACGAATAAGGGCTTATATGTCAATCGTAAGGACGCATTTATGTCCAATGGAACCAAATTGGGTACAATTGTTACTTACACTGATGGATACCATCCGCAGTACACACATATGAGAGCTTCTATGCTTGGTTATGCTTCTATCAATCTGTTTTCAATGATCAATAGATTTCCTACCACCGCAGTTAGAGTTGCTACTGACTCATTTTACATAAATAGCAAAATGGTTGATTTTAAGGCTACTGGCAACGAGAAATGGGGGACATGGAGAATTAAGAAGGAAATGCTTCATGATTATATTCCATCAGCAGATGTTACCATTGAAAATAATTACTTAGAAAGCAATCAGTGTTCAGAATTTTCTAGTGCACCACCGATTTCTGATCCAATCTGTAGATATAAAACAGTTTATTTAAACGGTTGTGGCGGGTCAGGAAAAACAACCCGGGCAATTGAGTTATTTCGTGGGAAAAATCCAAACATGATTGTGCTAACACCGACTCACAGACTTGCAAGAGAAATGATACAGAGAGGGGTAAATGCCTGTACCTATCACAGCTTTTTCCGATGGAAGGGAGATAAATGGACTCCTGAGCGTATGGGAGAGAAATTTATTCCTGAAATTATCATTTGGGATGAAATAGACACAGTGTCCGAAGATGTCTTAAAAATATTTCTTGAGTGGTTGTTATTGAAGAATACAAAAATCGTCATGTGCGGTGATCACGGCCAACCACCACCATTTGTCGGTGCATCTCCACATGAATGGCTAAAGGGTTTTGTAGACTATTATGAAGAAATTGATACTGATCATAGATCACTTGATGGAAAATTAAAAGAGTTTAAGAAATTAATTAGATTACAACCGGAAAGAATCCAGTGTGAAATAGCCCGTGAAATAATTTCGGAAACTCCCATGAATGATTTCTGGGAAATGTGGAGACCAAACGATTTGATCATTGCAAGTAGAAAAATAGAGACACACTTCAGATGAAATTATTTGAATTGCATAAACAAAAATTTGCAACACTTCCAGTGCCTCTTTGTTATAGGCCATCAGATACACGAAAACAGAACATTGAAGTTGATATTCCAGGACAGAGAGAAAAGCAGATTCTCGTATTAAATGATATTGTGCTGGTTGATATCAATGTCGTTGAAGATGCATTGCGTGCTAATAAATCCCCATGGACGCTAGGATACGCAGCAACAATACACTCTTCACAGGGATTGACTATATCGGATACAATTGTTTGGATGGTAGATAATCGCATCGAATGGTCGAATTTAGTCTATCTTTCAGTATCCAGAGTACAAAAAATAAATCAACTTCGAATAATTTTCCTGACAGAGTCAGGCGATGATGAAATCATTGGCGATGATAATGATATTATTGATAAAAACTCTCCGGTTACAAACAACAAGATAAAAAAAAAACAACGAGAATTTGATATTGATGCTGAATTAATAATTACTCTGAAGCAACAACAGAATAATCACTGCGCGAGTTGCAATTGTATAATGCGTTGGCAGTATTCGGATAAGGATCCTCGCCAATTCACCGTTGACAGAAAAAATAACAATCTCGGTCATGTCAGAAATAATGTGATGTTGACTTGTCTTGAGTGCAATAGATGCAAGGGTGCTAGTTAAGCCCATGCGGTGGCAATTGAGTATCCTCGGGTATCACTTGTAATTGTTGTCTAGTAAATCCCCGTTGAGGGGCAGTTGAATCCAGTTTATAGATTGGAGGTCTACCCGTAGATCGTGTTATACTAGATATCTTGTGTGCAGTAACACTCCAAATAGGATCAGTAGCCCTTTTTGTGCCACCCTCAAGCTCTCCTGGTTCATATAAATACCTCACAATGACATTTCTACCAAGAATTGGTTGGGAAACGCTGAAATCCTTTTGTGGTTTTTCAGGTATCGACTTCTTTTTAATCGCGTTGATAGGTTTCATGTTGATGGTTCTAGTAATCTCGTTATTCAGTGCGGTAACTACACCTGGTAATCTCTTAACCCATTCACGGGATCTTTTTTCTTGGATGAATTCTTTTGCGTATTGATATCCAAATAACCGTTCAGCAAGAATCCGATTAAATCGTTCTACAATGGCCTTATCACGATGCAGTGCAGTATGCCCCCGTCTGATAGTGACATTGTGATATTTCATTGTAGATAACACTGCACCCTGAAATTCCTTACCCAGATCAACTTGTAACAGATTTGGCCAGTGCAGAGGGCTCCTTCGATAAATCTTTTCAAATGCAGAAGCCACTTCAGTGGCCGATTTTGTTTTTAACGGTTCTGCTTCTTTGTATCGACTTGCAATATCAACTACAGTTAACGCATATTTGTAACCACGATCATGTGGCAGAAATAATATATCAGCCTGATGAACTTCATTAGCAAAGGTCACATCAAAATGCGAGAATTGAATTTGTTTAGGCGGTGGTAGATAAATTTGCCATAGTGCCTGTTTGGATAACCAATGAGCCGCAGTGGTTTTTTTTCACTTTTGCGGCGCTAGCGAGTTTACTGATTGCAGCGTTACCCTTCCAGTATCCTCTTGGGGAATAATAAATAGATTCCATGTTGCTATTAATTACCAGCACCTAACATCAATTTGCTTTTCATTGCCGATTTTATCAAAAATGAAGCCAATTTTTCTTTGAAGGATTTATCAGTGATAGAATTCAACGCATGAATTAATTTCACATCTGCTAGATGCCTGTGTTGCAAATTGCTGCTTTTATAAGCAACATCATGAAGGTGACAGGCCTTATCAATAGCGTTTATTGGTTCCTCACCGGGTCGGGGCTGATTTTGATCATTGAGTCTGATATCAAGTCTTGTTCCCGGTCCACAATAACTATACCCTGGAAGGTGTTTTTCTCCGGGGTATTTTGCCCATGGGGTTCCATGGAGTTTTGCTAATTTGACAGCGATATCACCTCCTCGTTTTTTTTTAAAGGTTCCTTGGGTTCCTTGGGTTTAGAAACAAATCTAAATTTCTTTGTACTACAATGTACGCATTTACCAGAAAGCGCTGATCGGTTATTTTTAGTTGTAATCGTCGTCAAGTCATCTGTGCCAGTACGTTTTGTACACTTCACACAATATAGATCCATAATTTATGTATAGAGATATGAATATAATTGATTTTTCAGCGACTAAAACAAGAGAACCAGTGAAGCATCATGCAGCGCTACCAAACTCTATCCGCGCAATTATAATCGGACCATCTGGATCCGGTAAAACGCAATTGTTGCTCAATTTAATAATGAGATGGATGAAGTGGGATAAGTTGTATTTAATTGCCCCTAGCGTAGATGACCAACGATGCTATGAAGTGCTAAAAGATTTTAATGAAAACGCTTCAGAGATTGCCGGCGAGGATGTTATTGAATTTATAACCGATATTGACGAGGCACCATCCGTGGATGACCTCGATGGAAGTATCAACAATTTAGTTGTATACGACGATGTAATGTTAGATAAACAAAAAAATCCTGCTAGAATATTTTCCCGAGGCAGGCACAAAAACACGGATGTGATCTATGTCACTCAACGCTACACACAAATACCAAAAGTGATTCGCGATAATTGTAATGTGTTGTGTGTATTTAACGGCGTTGATACACATACGCTACGAAATATTTGGCAGACATGGTGTTCTGATATGGACTTCAATCAATTTAGAAATTTCTTTAGTCATGCTCAGTCTACCCCACACGGATTTGTAACAAAAAATTTACATGACCCTCGAACACGATATCGTATCGGACTGGATCAAATATTCGGTTAACCCATAGCAGCAGAGAGGGTGAGTGACAACGACGTTGTAATCCCTTTTCCCAAAAAAAATCGATGGAGGATTTCATTGATTTTTCATTGATTTTTTGCCTGATTTCATAGACTTTTTTTGCCTGATTTCATATTATTTTTTGCCTGATCATTGATTTTTTTGCCTGATTTCATTGTTTTAAGCCTGATTTCAGTGAAAACTTGTTTAAAAATGTTGTCTGATTCACCCTCTCTGCTGCTGAAGAATAGCCCCTAATATGGAGTGACGCTATTTTTCAACATTATGATATTCAAAGAGTACTTGTTTTGTGACAATATTAGGACAATACAAATACGAAACCAAGCAATATTAAACACTTCTGAAATATGATGTTCCATTATTTGGTTTATCTTGCCATTCTGATTTTCTAAGATGCCGCAATTCTCACTTAGTGAAAATATTTTTTCCAATGTATCATCAATAATCAAGTACTAGCTGCTTACCTTTCTAACTATTAATAAAAGAATCAGATGTGAGCAAATCTAGAATTATATGTACTTATTTATTCATTATCAAAGTTGTTTATTTATTTCTAGCCTTTAAAAATTATTTGACAGAAGGAGTAATGATCGGCGAGGCATAAATCTCGGAACTTGTTACGTTTTGTTTGACCCACGGCCTTGCATTAGATGATAGCTATTCACAAAGCTTTAGGCTAATAAGAAGCGTAAGGTTGAACGACACACAATAATACATACGATCGTGCATTGTTGTTGTTGTTATAGAGTTTAACGCCATTTTTAAGCACTATATAGGCAATGCATGGCGGCCAGTATTAATGGTGGAGGAAGAACCCAGGAAAAATCCAGGAAAGAACAACCGACCCACGAGAAGCTACTGGCAATCTTTCTCACAAACCCACACTCGAATCTTAGACTCAAACCCACGCAAACAGAGGTGAGATGGCAGTGACCTGTAACGAATAGCGCTTTAGACCACTCGATCACTCTGGTCCCCCTATTTCTGTGTTGAACAAAGTGTCTTTTTGTATGGCATTCAGTGTATTTTTATATGGCATATAGTGTATTTCTGTCTAATTTACACTGTGTATTGCTGTTGTTGTTGTCGTTGTAGGGTTTCACGCCATTTTTCAGCACACGATAGGCTATACATGGCGGCAAGTATTATTGGTGCAGGAAGAACCCGGGAAAACCTCCGGCCCACCAGAAGCTACTGGCAAGCTTTTTCACAGAACTACATTAGCCGAATCTTAGACCCGAATCTACGCAGACTGAGGAGAAAAGGCAGTGATCCGTAACAGAAAGCGCTTTAGACCACTAGGCCACTCGGGGACACCCACACTGTTTTGTGGGGTGGGGTGGATGGTTGATAAATCCGGAGCAGATACACTCTTTAAAAATTTTGTCTGACAGGTTTTATAGTGTCATATATTGTTTGTTAGATTTTGCTTTATATCTCCTTTTCATATTTGGGTTTAACCAGGATTTAACTGTTTTACATCATCGGACTACGAGATCTATATTGTGTAAAAATTGTATTTTGCATGTATCAAGCTCGCTTAGTTATGTGAATATAAAAGTTTACTATCTATCATTCAGTTACTGTTAATGTCATTGCAGACTACATTTATAAAGTATAATTTTCATGGATTGCCAATATCAGGTTAGCCTTCCATTGATTAAATATACCTGTATTATTTCTAAAATCACTTTGTTGGGTGCTTTTCATTACGAGTTCATTTATTCGCTCCTTTGAACTGTCCTTTTATGTTTCTCGGCAAATTAAAATATGTCTTAAGAGACATATATGGGTCTCAAATATCGTTCTAACATAAGGATGTATATATATGTATATATATATATATATATATATATATATATATATATATATATATATATATATATATATATATATATATATATATATATATATATATAATGTGACGGTAATCGTTTCAGAAGGAGGCGAGACAAAACATGTTGTGTTTGGTGGCGGCACGATGTGTATGTGTGTGTATCCTGAATAAGCAGACCACATTAACCATAGCTAAGGCTATGGGTAGCAGATTAATTAATGGTATGACTGACTGTCATTACTGTCGGTGAATGTGTACATGGCTTCGCATAGTTGGTCAGTGTATAGATTAACGAAGTCAGATTTAGCTAGGTCAGTTAGTAGACAAACTGACAGACAGACCTATATTTCGTACAGTTGTATTTGGATCAATAATAGATGAATATATTTATAGGTAGGACGTTGACATATGAATAGACACCCTGGTGCGTAGTTATGCTGAATTGGACTCAATACAACCTAGACAGTATACAAAATATATTTTGTACCAAAACCGGTGCTACATGTAAAGGAGCTTTACTTTGCTGCATTCAAAACAAGCTTTATTCTGCTTGTGTCGCCTATTATGTTATTAAACCAATGAAGCTAGAATATTAAGAAAATTCTAAATAAGAAACTAGGGCACAGAACTCGTAGGCTCATGCCAGTGCAAGTTAGCTGAAAAAGACATTGATTTGAATCAAAAGAAACTCTTCTAGACAAAACTGGGAAATTTGTTAGATACTACAATGCATCTTATTGTTATCGATGATATGTCCTTTGCGAGTATAGCAGCAGAGTGGGCGAGTCGGACAACTTTTCAAACAAAAAATCGATAAACCCTTCAGAACAACAAATAGAGCCTTCCTACGAAATCTCGTGTTTTAACCAAAAAAAAGAGAAAGTCTTCATTTGGCAAATGGAGCCTTAGTGATTTTATCTAGAACACGATCTTGCAGGGGTGAATCCAGGCGTCGATGAGGCAAATTGAGGCTTCCTCGAAATGCCTCCATTAGGTAAAAAAAAACGACGGACACTCACCCCCCGTTGCTGCTATGATTTCAACCGAATATTTTATCAAGTCCGATACGATATCGTGTCCTCGGGGCTGATAAATTTATCGTCACAAATCCGTGTGGTATTGACTGAGCTGACTAAAGAAATTTCTAAATCGATTATGATCCATATCACCGCAGCACCAAGTTTGCCAAATATTTCTAAGAGTATGTGTGTCAACTCCATTAAATACACACAATAAATTGCAGTTATCTCTGATCACTTTTGGTATTTGTGTGTATCGTTGAGTGACATATATCACATCTGTGCTTTTATGCCTGCGTCTGAAAAATATCCTAGCAGGATTTTTTTGATTATCTAACATGATATCATCATATACGACAAAATTGTTAATACTTCCATCGATCTCATCAATGCTCTGTGCATCGTTGATATCAGTAATAAATTCAATAATATCATCATCGATTTGAAATTCTTCGAATTTTGATTTTGCTTTCTCGTTAAAATCCTTTAGCACTTCATAGCATCGCTGATCGTCTACACTCGGGGCTATTATATACAATTTGTCCCATTTCATCAATCTCGTTATCAAATTAAGTAATTAAGTAGCAGTTGTGTCTTGCCGCTTCCAGATGGTCCGATTATAATCATTCTAATTGAATTCGGTAACATTGCATGGTGTTTAATAGGTTATCCAAACAGGCTATATGGCAAATTTATCTACCACCGCCTAAACAAATTCACTACTCGCATTTTGATGTGACCGTTCGTAATGAAGTTCATCATGCTGATATACTATTTCTGCCGCATGATGGTGGTTACAAATATGCTCTAACCATAATTGATGTTGCGAGTCGATACAAACAAGCAGAGCCGCTAAAGACAAAATCATCAACTGAAGTCGCTTCTGCATTTGAAAGGATTTATCGACGAGGCTTACTACGCTGGCCAAATCTATTACATGTTGATCCTGGCAAGGAATTTCAGGGTGCGGTGTTATCAACAATGAAGCATCATAATGTCACCATCAGACGAGGACATACTGCGCTACATCGTGATCAGGCAATTGTTGACCAATTTAATCGGACGATTGCTGAGCGGTTATTCGGATATCAATACGCAAAGGAATTCATCCAAGAAAAAAGATCTCACGAATGGGTTAAAAGATTACTAGCTTTGATTACCGCACTGAATACTGAGATTACTAGAACAATCAACATGAAACCTATCAACGCGATTAAAAAGAAGTCAAAACTCCCACAAGAGGATTTTTCTAGACACGCTAGCGTTTCCCAACCAATTCTTGTTAGTAATATCACTGTTAGGTATTTATACGAACCAGGAGAGCTTGAAGGTGGCATAAAAAGGGCTACTGATCCTATTTGGAGTGTTACTGCACACAAGATATCTAGTATAACACGATCTACGGGTAGACCAGCAATCAATAGACTGGATTCAACTGCCCCTCAACGAGGATTTATTCGACAACAACTGCAAGTGATACCCGAGGATACTCAATTACCACCGCGGGGTCTTAACTAGCACCCCCCAGAAGCATTGTGCTGGCACCCCGGCGCCTGTTGCACTCAAGAGATGTTAGCATCACATTATCTCTTGCATGACCGATACTGCTATTTTTTCTGTCTACGGTAAATTGTCGAGAATCCCTATATGACCAACACCATTTCATTACACAATTGCAACTCGCGCAGTGATTATTCTGTTGGTGTTTCATTATTAATTCAACATCAATATTATTTTTTTATCCTGCTGTTTATAACCAGAAAGTTTTTTTCTGATTATGCCCTTGACTCTGTCAAGGCTGACATTATCACGTATTGCATTGCCATTAGGATTTTCAAGGACAACTCTTCGGATTTGATTTATTCTTCGTACTCTGGATACTGCGAGATAGACTTAATTCGACCATTCGATGCGATTATCCACCATCCAAACAATTGTATCTGATATAGTCAATCCCTGTGAACAATGTATTGTTGCTGCGTAACCTAGCGTCCACGGGGAATTATTAGCAACTAATGAATCTTCAACGACATTGATATCAAGCAGTACAATATCATTTAGCACTAAATTCTGTCTTTGAAATCCTTTGGATTTTGGTCCTTTAATATCAATTTCTATATTCTGTTTTCGTGTATCAGATGGCCTATAACAAAGGGGCACTGATAGTGTTGCAAATTTTTCTTTATGCAATTCAAATAACTTCATCTGAATTGTGTCTGTAACTATTTTTCTACTTGCAATTATCAAATTATTTGGTCTCCACGCCTCCCAAAACTCATTCATGGGAGTTTCTGAAATTATTTCACGCGCTATTTCACACTGGATTTTATCCGTTGTAATCTAATTAGCGCTTTGAATTCTCGTAATTGTTCATCAAGTGATCTATAATCAGTGTTAATTTCTTCATAGTAGTCTACAAAACCTTTTAGCCATTCATGTGGGGATGCACCAACAAATGGTGGTGGTTGGCCGTGATCACCGCACATGACGACTTTTGTATTTTTCAATAACAACCACTCGAGAAATGTTTGTAATACATCTAATGACACTGTGCATATTTCATCCCAAATTATGATTTCAGGAATAAATTTCTCGCCCATACGCTCAGGAGTCCACTTATCTCCTTTCCATCGAAAGAAACTGTGATAAGTACAGGCATTTACCCCTGGCTGTATCATCTCTCTTGCAAGCCTGTGAGTTGGTGTTAGAACAATCATGCTTGACTTGGAAACGCTAGCGTTTCTACGGAATAATTCAATTGCACGAGTAGTCTTTCCTGACCCCCCATGGCCGTTTAAATAAACTGTTTTATATCTACAGATTAGATCAGATATCGATGGCGCATTATAAAATTCTGAACACTGATTGCTTTTTAAATAATTATTTTCAATCGTAACATCTGCTGATTAAATATAAGCATGAAGCATTTCCCGCTTAATTCTCCATGATCCCCAACTCTCGTCAGAATTTATGAATTCAGCCACATCGCTGTTTATGTAAAATGAATCAGTGGCGACTCTACTTGCGGTGTCAGGAAATCTATTTATCATCGAAAATAAATTGATAGAAGCATAAGCGAGCATAGAAGCTCTCAAATGTGTATACTGCGGATTGTATCCATCGTTGTAGGTATAATTGTACCCAATTTGGTTCCATCGGATAGAAATGCGTCTTTACGATCGACATATATGCCCTTATTCGTTAGATCCGCGAGTACAAAATCGTATTCAGCGTTGTCTATAATCAACCGTGAAGAATATCTTGTATTGTCGTATTTGCCACCCTGAGTACATTTACCAATTATTCTTCGTCCAAGATCTTTTGCTTCTCTGTTTCTGATTTCAAATAACTGTTTGGACCATTTTACAATTTCTTCTTCGTTGAAATTTGGAAACAGTTTTCGCTGTTCGCTAATTATTTTTTCTATATCAGGTTGTGGTAACCAGACTGATTTCTGTGCTCGATAGGATATAATCGCTTCACTGACAATTAACGATTGTAACATCCCACAATCAATCATATATCTCAATAGCACTATTGGCATCCAGTGTTTTTCAGACATGTGTCTACCAATCTAAAGATAACTACACGGATGAAGTCCTGTAGCCAATTAAAATGATACTACTCGAGCGAATCGGGTTAAATCAAAATGTGCCAGCCGACCATTAATCGCAAGACGAGCCATTTCATGTGTAGGGTGTCCAAATCGTTTTAAGTATTCAGCGCATTCTCCGTACCCGAGAAAACTCCCGGGGTAACACGCAATCATATCAACGGAAATAACGGTTTCAGTGTCATATTTTGTATTCCATAATCCACCATGGCGGTATTCAAGACAGCTCAATCTGGAATCTGATAAAAACTCACTTCGCTTTGGTTTCCACGCGTTTTTCTTCCTAGCAAAATGTGCTGCAACCGAGGGAAGTGTAAAACAGTTTGTTAGTAATTGTTTGTTGTCTTCCCCCAGAGAGTTCTCTGGGGAAAACTCACTAGCTAGTTTTTTCATTTGATTATGCAGCGCTTCAGTACGGTAGAATTCTCCGTTGGGTCTTACAAACTGATCGAATCCACATTCATCGTCTGCAGCACTTTGAAATAGCCACATCGACACAGGATCTTTTTTACTCAAATTGTAAATAGCATCCAAAAATTTCTGCTCGGAAAAACACTCTCTAAGTCCAAACAGGGTTTGGGGTATATATTTTACAGTTCGTGTTCGTGAAAATATTGTTACTGCAGATCACCACGCGTGTTCGTTATGATCAATAATTTGTATTGGCGTTCCTCTTTATGATTGATATTTCGGTTCGTGTAATACTTCTCCGGTTATTGTTGTTACTGATATTGGAAATCTCAATGATGTTTCTAATTTAATTATATCCTGAATTGTTTCCCCATCCTGTTTCACCGTTAATTCCCATTCATTTGTTTTTTTTTTTTTCGTCTTAGATCAGTCAATTTATTCCCCCTGGATGAAGTTGTGAAGTGTTCTATTATTCGTTTTGCTACACAATTCAACGTTGAATCCGACGACAGTTTCATTGTTGCTAGTTTTGCATTATCAGGTTTGTCATTTAACGGATATATCCCGTAAACAACTGCTGTTACAGGATAAGATCTCTTGTAGTATGGTTTGTCAATTCCAGTCAAAATTCCTGGTTTGGAATCTTGATTCACAGTGATAGTTTTTTTATCCTTCAAGATGGGTTCGTATTTATCCCTGATGATCCAATCTCCAGTGTTTGAACGGATAATGAATTTTATTCTAAAAAATACCTTTTCTCCCCAAGATGTGAGATTATCACTGCTGCTTTTTCATTATTCATGGTAGCGTCAACACGGCCATCAATTCGAAATGTTGACCAACATTGAGATGCTCCATCATGCTTGAATTCATTAAAACAATCTCTGATTTTACTAATCATTTGGTGTATCAGAAACTCTATCAAGATTAAATTTAGCATTTTTCCAAGGCGCAATTTTTGATAATCTCTTGAACTCCTCCATACTCTAATTAAAACAAGTATTTAAATAGAAGGATTTTATATAATGAATCATTGCTAATGGCTCATGATTGGATCAACAACTCCGTGTAACAAATCATGCAGTAATGAATTCTGTGGGTATCATATGCAAAGTTTTCGGCGTGGAAGCCTTGGTCCGTTACCCTGCATACAATGTGGGGTTGGGGTTAGAGGAAAATCGCAGTTGTGTCTTAGTTGCGGTGGCAAAAGACGCAGATAGTTGAAGCGTTATTATGACAAAAGAATCAAAAACTCTGACCCTGACTGTGTCAAGGACAAAGTCATAAGAACTCCTCAAGACTATATCGAAAGATTTTCCAGTGATGTTATTATTAGACCAAACAATGAATTAGACAAATAGTATTAGTATACAAATGAGGCAAGAATTCAGACAGCATCCTGTGATTACAAATTATGAAGCATCCAGTGATGGTACTGTCAGACACTGCAGATTGAATAAACCAGTTGGTTTTGTGAGTAATCAAGGGTACTTGAGGTTTAGGCCTGGAAAGAAAACTTATCTCAATCACAGAATATTGTATGAATGTTTCCATGGGTTGATCAAAGATGGTTTTGTTATTGATCATATGGATTCTAATCCAAAGAACAATTCTTTATCAAATCTACAGGTTGTTACACAAAGTGAGAATTTGAAACGAGGACAGACTGGAAAATACTCGAAAAAAGCGAGACCAGTAAAATCTTTTAAAACAATAACTAACGAAGAAAAAATATTCCAATAAATGAATAAAGCCGGTAGGTATTTCGATATTTGTCGATCTTCTGTTCAATTCGTCGCAGAAGGAATTTATCGATCTGCGATTTCAAAAAAGACCGAACAAAAAGTTAAATTCATTTATGTCTGAGTCATACATCTTTGAGAAAAATAGGTTTTGTATTAAAAACATGTATTTTCATATATGAATTCTGAAAGTATGAATAACATTATAGCTGAAATTTTACAATTGAAAAGTCAGGATATTAAACTATCTGCCAATTTAAATCCTGATCAAATTATGTCTGACTTTCAGGATATCTAATACGGTATTATGACTAACAAGTATATGTTACCAAAGAAATATGCGTTAATCAAAAAAATTCAGAATTCTATTCGGGACTCTCTTGCATTTTGTAGTGATGTAAGTATTTTTGTCACGTTATTTACTACCGTGAAAAGAATACGAAAAAAATTAGGTAGTGATTATGAATTGAAAAATTATGTTAATTCTAAAATCAGAAACATACGAGCGTTAATTCAAGAAAATGAAAAAAAGCAACTAACGATTTGACAAACAGTCAAATCGAAATTGTCTACGAGAATTTCCATGCAAAATCGACTACTTTACCCGACTAAAATTATTGGTGATTTCTAGTTGTTTGTTTTTCATTTTTTAGCATTTTTTTGATTGAAATTATCGATTTTTTGGTCAAAAATCATCAAAAATCAATCCAAACAGCTTTTCCCTACGAGAATTTCCATGCAAAATCGACCATTTAACCCGACTGAAATTATTGATGATTTTTAGTTGTTTTTGTCATTTTTTAGCATTTTTTGATTGAAATTATCGATTTTTTGGTCAAAAATCATCAAAAATGAATCCTAACAGCTTTTCCCTACGAGAATTTCCATGCAAAATCGACCATTTGACCCGACTCAAAACCACCAAAAACAGTCAAAAAACCAGTAAAAAACAGGCAAAAACGCATCAAAAACAGTGAATAAAAAATAAAATTTCTGTTTATAAAAAATATTTCACAGTGAATAAAAAATACAATTTCTGTTTATAAAAAATAAAATCAATCCAACAATTATCAATCGAAAAAGGCTACGGGAAATCGACTATTTGACCCGATTGAGATCACTAACAAACAGTCAAAAATACAATTTACAATTTATAATTTCAATAATTGTTTATTTCAAATTAACTGAAAAATGTTTTTGTCTGTTAGGTCGGGTTATGACATCTCTTCGGGAATTCAAATTGGAAAATTGTTTACAATTTCAAATAATGGTTAATGAAGAATTAACGACCCGATTGGCTCGTGAGAGACTGGTTGCGATCAAAAAAATTATACCAATCCGCGACTCTGTTAGGAATAAACTGCAAGCTAGACAAAGTTTACAAACGGATTTTGCTGTGGGATCTGAAGAGTTGTTTAAATCAATAACCATAGCAACGAAGGGGGTAGAGCGTGCTATATGGGGAGATGTTCCCGAGACTACAGGAAAACCTCTTATTGTTGAACTTTAAAAAAGCAGCGTAAACTGAACAAACAAAACAAGCTGTACAAAAACTCCACGGTGATATCGAAATTGAACGATTAGGTGATATTGTATCTAAAACACCTGAATCAAAAAGAACAGTAGATGACCTACGAGCGAAATTTAACGAGGAAGTGTTAGCAGTAATTGATAAGGCCGATCCAGTAAACAGTCTTGCGCTTGTTGTTAAGACTTATGAAAACCGAAAAAAAATGTTGAAACCAGAACATCATAAATACGTTAGAAGTATAACTCACTGGGCTGATATATTTTACAAAATCAAAGCTAAAACAAGTCAAATTGACACAAGAAGTGCATCATACATTGAATATATCATGATGGTGGATAACGTGTATAATCGATATGAAGAGTTTAAACAACAACAAAAACCGCAAAAATTGCAAGGAAAGCGACAGCAACCTGCAAAGAAAATATCTTTCTCACCTAAAAAACTAAAAAAAACATCGCAACCATTGGATGATACTCTTGATCATTTACAAACCACGGATACAGAAAAACTGGATACTAGTATCGGGAAGGGATTTTCCCAGAAATTGGCAGCAATTTCCAAAGATTCCAGTGGTATCCCAAGTGGGGTATCAATTCAATGTCCTGGTAATGTTCTCAGCGATATAGCACGATTAGAAGTTCTCATCGGAGGGAAATGAGCTGGAAATAACTCACCTGAAATAATTAATGAAGCAGCTGATATCTGTAGACTGTTATTTGCCGGCGGTATCATGGATATTGCAACATACCGAAATTTCATTCGTGAGTTAGTGGAGGATTATCATAGTGACTGAGAATCCCTAGGTGAAAATTCTACGAATTTTCCATTTTTGTCATCGGCGATGAATCACTGATTAGATAAATAGTATTTGGAAATTTTGCTAGCAATTTCAGAATAAGAATGATCATACACTACAACCATGACAAACCAGCCAGCGTCTATGTAGTTAATTCACGGTTTCCAGTTTATAGCGCGTACTATGGTGATGGTTTCGGTGATACAATTGCGGGGTTATTTGCAAGAATAGCTCCAAAAGTGGCGCCACTAGTAAAACAATTATCGATGAAAGCTATTGATGTGATTCGTGATAAGGGTATTAGTGCTGTTGGAGATCTTGCCGGAAAAGCGTTTTCAGCCGCGAAGGATAAATTAACAGCGCTAGTGAAATCACGAAGTGATTTTCGGAGAAAATCCAAAGGAAGACCACTACTGTCTATATCAGAGATGCCTGCGAGTGTTAGTAAAATTATAAATAACGCAGTAGATCAAAAAACTAGCGTCGCTGGTGACTCCCGACCAAAGCAACATCGCAAATATGATAGCGGGAAGTTGCTTACAGCCACGACGAGGGAAATCCTATGGATTCTCACGCTAGTGTGAAAATCGTTTACGATGAAAATCGCGATTTAGATCAATGGATATATAATAAATGTTTAAACGGTCACCTGATCCAGCGTTTGATATAGACGCCTCAGTTCGGAAGGATGATTCTGTACGCGATTATCAATATTACGCCTATCATGCAATAGACTCAAATAGTCGATCAAGAATTCAACTTTAAGTTCATGATACCAGTAAATACTTTCTACCCGCTAAAGCGTTTATCGAAGTAGAATAAGAACTTGTAACAGCTGCTGATACTCCTGTTGTACCAGCACCGTATCCAGTTGGTACTCCAATCGGGTTTGTCAATAATGATATCATGGCGGTATTTGAGAGTGCAAGATACCTCATCGATGGAAACGAAATTGAGTCGATAGATTGCGATGTTGATGTGGCTACAACAATAATCGGGTTAGCGAGATATTCCGATGATTATAAAACATCAGCAGGACCTTCTACGATGTTTGCAAAGGATGTTAAAAATACCGCTGCAGGAAATCAATTTGTTGTAAGACGACCACAGAATAATGCTTGTAATGCTAATGTTGATGTCGAGAATATGATTATAAACAACGATCCTAATTTCAATCTAGGAACTGCACTACGTATATCAATGTTGGGAGGAGCGCGTAGATCATTTTCATGTGCGATTTCACTACATCATATATTTGGATTCTGTAGAAATGTTCGAAAAGTTATCTACGGGGCGAAGCATACAATAGCACTCGTGCAAAAAAGTGATGATAATGTCGCAATTTGGAGAATTCTAGCAGATGCTGCAAATCCAGATGCTGATGCTGGTAAAGTCATTTTAACAACACTATCACTGTGGATGCCAGTGTTGACTTCATCAATCACCGCAGAAGAACGATTACCATTATTTATGGACCAGGGAGGAAAATCATTACTAAGTTGGCTAACGGTAAGTACAGATGTTAAACAATCAAATATTAACGGATTATTCACGTGGAATCTAGCATCAAAACAAGGCATTGCTGCGCCACGTCATTCATTCTCAGCGACAAATCAATGCTACCCTAAGGTGTTGATGAAAGAATGAGAGTGGTAGATGCGCCAGTAGAAAACATGTAATTGAAAATCCTTGTTGAAATAGTAAACGATTTTCTCGATTTTCCCATTAGAATCAATCTGTTATTGTATAATGTCGTACAGTCATATCAGTGTTGCGTTAACTCCCAGTCAACTCAAGAAATTGCAATCAGAATCGGCTAAGCGATGTGGAACCACAATCACGTTGAAACACAATCAGATGACTGGCGGGGAGAATAAGTTGTCGCTGACAGCTCGTCAAGTAAAACACTTCAATGATGCTTTCAAGGATAAAAAAAGGCGTTCAGATCACTCTCTCTGCGGCTGCTATCAAAAACATGTCAAAAACAGGCGGTATATTCCCGTTGTTAGCTGCAATTACAGCGTTGATTGCAGAAGCAGCCCCAGCTGTGGCTAAAGCGGCAGTGTTAGGGGCTGTTGGTACCGCGGCAGGAATGGCACTAAAGAAAGCAATGGGGAAGGGGTATAAGAAAAGAGAAAGTGTCTAAGACTACCAGGAACCCCGTATTCATGGTACAGCGGGAGATCCGTTCACGGATCAGGTCGTCAGGTTGAGGAATCTTCGATTGAGGTACCTATGGTTGTGGAATCTTCGATTGAGGAACCTATGGTTCAAATGTCCAATTTTAATTTACTCGATGCTACTAAAATATTGGCCATACAAAACTTCAGAGATGTCTTTATGAAAGATCAGTTGCTGACACAACCAAACAGTGTTGAAACCGGTATCATCAATCTCGGACCTGGAACTCACTGGGTTGCATACGCGATTGATCCACGCGGGATTATTTATTTTGACTCATATGGATTAGCACCGCCGAAGGAATGTATGCGTTATATAAGCCACTTAAGAACTCCTCGTTGGTATTCTACGCTACCAACACAACAAATGAATGATCAACCAATATGCGGCAGCGAAGTATTAAATGTCCTTGACGCTATTTCAACATCTGGAAAACCACCACATGTTGTCGTAAATGAATACACCAGTAATCGCTTTTTAGAGAAAGATGTATAAAATAACATGATTGATAGTTGGGGGAGATCTTTATCAACACTGAAGAAACCAACCACAGAAATGTCTGCAACCGGTGATATAAAGAGACTAATCGAAGATGAAATAGCTGAGACTTTGAATCTAGCAAGTGTTGACCCCAGGGAAATAGTTGTATTTCAAGATCGTCAGGGTAAATTGAAAACTAGTAATGTGTCGTTGGATGATATTTTGGTTAAACAACGAAACGCTATCGATGATACTATCGTGTTATTTTCCGATCAGGGTAAACTCAAACCGGATGTAGTTTTTTCGACTATTACAGATAGATTAAAAACTCTCAACGATGAGTTGAAAAATTCTGTGTTGGAACTAACAACACTTCAATCTAAAACTGAAGAACACGGAAAACAGTTTTCGAATTGTCGTAGAAACGTCGTGGATAAATTTCTTGGAGCCCCGTTGGATAAAATTGAAATAAAACTCCCTGATATTAAAAAATCCATCGATGAGACGAAACAAATTCATAGAAGCAATCCCGAGGATGATAAAAAAAACTTCCTCATGAGAAAACCAACAACTTAGTATACACGATCCAACACGGATCATTTGCGTGGACACCTACAGACAATATATTAAGTATCACTGCAACCGTTAAAGGTATTTATCGATTAACAATAGTGACACCGACTCAATTTAATATATCATCGTCGAGTTCATCCGGGGTCAACCATACGATTTCAACGATCATCGACAAGGATACAACTGAAACTTTCACGATAGCATCCACTGATAAAAATTTGGTTTGGGTTTCAACAACGTGGTATTTGGAATTCGTAGCTGATTAGAGTAAATAACTAAATTGAAATCGTAAACTGATTTGGGAATAAAATGACATCGGCGACGATACCTTCGGTATCTCAATATCGCTATGATCAGGCTAGAGAGATTTCAATGAAACTCAAAACTCTCACTGGAGAGTATGCAATGAAAATTAAAAAATACCAACGAAGAAGTTGACGTTACCGTGTACTCTGTGAGTGGTGTAATCACCGGAGCTGGTATTTTACTATTGTTCCGTTTGCTGTTCCAATTTGTATATCAGCGGCAACAACAATCGCGGGAATAATTTCGAAAATAACAAAAAAAAATATCATGATGCAGCCAGAGTAAACTGCAAGATTACGTGATTAAATTTCATGTTGTATCAACCGCGTACTCGCAATTGTCCTTCTTGATATCGTCGTCGCTAGATGATATGTTTATATCCGATAATGAGTTCTCAGCGATGCTAGATATTTATGATTCCGCGATGTCAAAATTAGAAATACATCATGAATATAATAACAATGACAACACCGCAGGAATTACTTCAATGAATAGTGGAGAACACAAATCCAGTACAAACAAGCATGATATCAATAACATCAATGAATCCAGAGATCAGTGTGAATTTCCCTATTCCGATTCCCGTGAAGGAGATAGCGCTAGCAAAACTACGAGTGTATCACAGTTGGCCTAATATTAGGTCAGCACTGTTTGGCGGTCAACAACCGAATAATTCCTTGGTATTTGCGTATAAGAATAAACCCGATGGAACTCCAGACTGGAACGTTGTTTCGATACCATCTGGGTCATACGAAATCGAACAAATCAATGCTGAATTTCAGCGTAGAATAAAATCTATTACTGGAACAGAATAGAAAATCGCTATAACGGGTCATGAGCCGAAGCTATCATCCGCGATAGAGATAAACTCACCAAACTATGTCGTAGATATTTATCAGAGTTCTATTAGAACCGTACTAGGATGGCCTGAATTACCACCTCGGGGAAAACTCGTTGATATACCACCTGAACCACAAAAATCTGATTATATCACCGACAGGATAAAGCCCGTCAATCAAGTAAAGAGTTATAACGAATATGATGCGTTGGACTTTCGTGATTCAGGTGGTATATATCTACGACGCAATAAATTTTCACAGCGATGACTAATGATTTTTCATTGTTGTTGCCATCTCTTAAATCCGGTACCCTAACACGAGATGAATTTATCAGCGTCGTAGAAACAGGTAACAAAATCATCGATGACATGGAAACAGTTTTTTCGAAAAAAAATTCAAGAAGCATTAATGAACGACGACATTAGAACGTCATTTATGATAACATACGGAATCATCGATATAGCTATTCCATAATTTAAAATTCCTGTGTATAAAGTTCCAGAACTAAAAAAATCTCTCAATGATGCCATCGATGAGGGTTTCAAAAAAATCCACGACGCATGGAAAAAAACAGCACTTCAAACAGCTATCCTGACACATAATAATGACCCAGATGGTGGCGGCAGGCATATTGCTCCTCAAAATGTGAATATTTCATCGGTGATTGCGCTCAATTTAGTATGTGATGTTATCGAAGGAAGCTATCAAATAAATCTCGAACGATCAAATCAAACTCAGCAGGGATATATTTTGTATTCATTTGCACCAATAGCCCCTGCAGGATTTTTAATAATTGAGTCTCCGGTTAATCCATTCTATATGCGATGTCATAATGATTCATTAGTGAGAATTAATTTCAAACTCACAGACCAATCTAATAATCTGATTGATCTACAAGGTGAGATTCTACAAATTAGTCTGTTTGTGAAGTCGTTAAAATTCTTCGATTTTCATACTAAAAAGATTGATAACTACATAGGTGAGTGTCCGTTGCTTTTTTTTACCCAATGGAGGCATTTCGAGGACGCCTCATCGACGCCTGGATTCATCCTTGCAAGATTAAGGCTCCATTTGCCAAATGGAGACTTTCGTTTTTTTTGTGGTTAAAACACGAGATTTCCTAGGAAGGCTCTATTTGTTGTTTTGAAGGGTTTATCGATTTTTTGTTTGAAACGTTGTCCGAATCGCCCACTCTGCTGCTAGTATTGTTTAAATTTGCTATGTAAGCAGAAGGGGAGAATCGGACAACACTTTACAGGCGTCGTTTCGGTAATCTGAGGCTTCCACGCAAATGTTATAGAGAATCGTCGATTCGGCAATCCGAGGCTTCCACGTAAATAGTAAAAAAAAGTGTCGCGGGAGACGCCATGTATTTGTCGCGCCCCTTCTGCTGCTATGTGTTTAAATTAATATTTTATCAAGTCCAAGACGATATCGCGTCCGAGGATCTGATACATTTATCGTCACAAATCCGTGTGGGATTGCCTGAGCATGACTAAAGAAATTTTTAAATTGATTATGATCCAAATATTTCTAGGAGTATGTGTGTCAACTCCGTTGAATATACATAACAAATTGCAGTTATCTCTGATCACCTTTGGGATCTGTGTGTAACGTTGAGTGACATATATCACGTCAGTGTTTTTATGCCTGCCTCTGGAAAATATCATAGCGGGATTTGTTTGCTTGTCTAACATTATATCATCATATCAATTGGTAAGACTCCCATCGATATCATCAATGCTCGGTGCATCGTTGCTATCAGTAATAAATTCAATAATATCATCATTGATTTCTGATTTTGCTTTCTCGTTAAAATCCTTTAACACTTCGTAGCATCGCTTATCGTCTACACCCGGAGCATTCAAATATAACTTATTCCACTTCATCCATCTCGTTATTAAATTAAGTAGCAATTGTGTTTTGCCACTTCCAGATGTCCAAATTATAATCGCGTGAATAGAATTTGGTAACATTGTATGGTGTCTAATAGGTTGCCGTCGTCGGGTAGCTGAATAATCAATTACATTCATGTCATTATAAACATATTATAGATCTATATTGTGTGAAATGTAAGGCGCGTACTGGCACAGATGGATGGCTTGACGACGATTACAACTAGCAATAACCGATCAGAACTTTCTGGTAATACAAAGAAATTTAAATTTATTTCTACGCAATCTAATTTTTTTAAAAAACGAGGAAGTGATATTGCAGCCAAGTTAGTAAAACTCCCAGGAACACCATGGGCAAAGTATCCGGGAGAAAAACACCTTCCAGGGTATAGTTTTTGTGGACCCGGGACTAGACTCGATATCAGACTCGATGATCAAAACCAACCCAAACCAATAAACGCTATTGATAAGGCGTGCCATGCTCATGATGTTGCATATAAAAGCAGAAATCTGCAACACAGACATCTGGCAGATGTGAAATTAATTCATGCGTTGAATTATATCACTGATAAATCCTTCAAAGTAAAATTGGTTTCATGGTTGATAAAATCGGCGATGAAAAGTAAATTAATGTAGGTGCGGGTAATTAATAACAACATGGAATCTATTTGTTATTCTCCGAAGGGATACTGGAGTGGCAAAGCGGCAATCGGTAAACTGGCTGGCGGCGTTAAAGTAAAATATACTACAGCGGTTAATTGGTTATCCAAACAGGCGATATGGCAAATTTATCAACCACCGCCTAAACAAATTAACTACTCGCATTTTGATGTGACCGTAACTAATATGAAGTTCATCAGGCCGATATATTATTTCTGCCGCATGATGGTGGTTATAAATACGCGCTAACTGTAGTTGATGTTGCGAGTTGATACAAACAAGCAGAGCCGTTAAAACAAAGTCATCAACTGAAGTAGCTTCTGTGTTTGAAAGGATTTATCGAAAGGGTCCTCTGCGCTGGCCAAATCTATTACAAGTTGATCCTGGCAAGGAATTTGAAGGTGTGGTTCTATCAGCGATGAAGAATCATAATACCGCATTACGACGAGGACGTACAGCACTACATCGCGCAATTGTTGAACGATTTAATCGGACGTTTGCTGCGCGGTTATTTGGATATCAATACGCAAAGGAATTTATTCAGGATAAATGATCTCGTGAATCGGTCAAGTGAGTACCAGCTGTGCTTACAACGCTGAATAATGTGATTACTCGAACAATTAACATGAAACCTATCAACGCGATTAAAAAAAAAGTATATACCTAAAAATCCACAAAATGATTTTTCAAAACAACTAATACTCGGTAATGTTACTGTTAGATATTTATATGAACCACGAGAGCTCGAAGGTGGCAAAAAAGAGCTACTGATCCTATTTGGAGTGTCATCACGCATAAAATGTCCGCATAACACGATCTACGCATAAACCAGCAATGTATAGATTGGATTCAACTGCTCCTCAGCGTGGGTTTACTCGACAACAACTACAATTGATACCCGAGGATACTCAATTACCACCGCGTTGTCTTAACTAGCGCCTCTTCGTATTGTAACGTGATGGGTTCCGAAATAAATCCATAAAATAATTCCGCTATTTACATGTTTATGTACAATATACACTATGTACACTCCTTTAGCCTTGTGTTGCATTACACAAGAAAACCCCTACTTTCTGTAGCGTTACCATCTAACTATCCGTTAGAACAGAGAGAGAGAGAGAGAGAGAGAGAGAGAGAGAGAGAGAGAGAGAGAGAGAGAGAGAGAGAGAGAGAGAGAGAGAGAGAGAGAGAGAGAGAGAGAGAGAGAGAAATCTAAATGATCCTTTCACAATGAAAGCTACAAAACCTTTCTCCTCTCAAGTCTGTTAATCTTCTAAAAACCACTTTCCCAGCCCATAATTCAGTCTAGTTCCAAAACCTGATACTTGACACATGTAAACAGACAAGGTTTCTCACACCCTAGGGTCAATGCCCTCAGCCAGATTGTTCTGTTATAATTAACAGTTCTAATGGTTTAAACTAGTGCTTTAGGGAAAACATAAATGCCCTTATCATTGTAGCATCACTCTCCCCAGGTATCTAATTTCATCACACTGCCCCCTTCTTTGAAAACATGTGTCCCACATGTTACGGTCTGGTTCAATTCAATTTCTTTACATAAATTACAATGAACTTTTTGTTTTGGCAGAAAGTATACCATCGTATTAGTACTTTTAAGACATTAATTATGAAGCCATCTGCTATACAAGTTCACAAAATCTAAAATAAATGAGATATAAAAGTTTGAAAACATTTTCATACTCTAGTCAGCTAAATACTATTTACACACTAAGCACTTATGAACAATGAAATAGTCCACAAGTATTTGTAAGGCAATTTAGTTATTTACACAGTTCTACTAATTTAAGTCACTTGATAGACACAGAACACAGTCACTTTATTGAGACTGTTCATGTTTTAGTTCACTCTACACTCCAGGTTCAAATCTCTGCGGTGGGCGTCGCACCCTTCTTGCCGCGCCCATACTCCGTAACATCCTGAATGCCAGTCTCACTGTCTGACCGGTCGGATTCATTTTCATCACTAGATCCACTGCTAGGAATTTCCTTCTTCGTGTTTACATTGTCCTTCAACCAGTTTGTACTTTCGCCATAGAATGGTTTTAGTCTATTATAATGAACCACTCGCGGTTTATGTGTTGGAGATTTTTGAATGCGATATACCAGGTCACTGATACATTTTAGAATAAGATAGGGTCCATCCCAATTTGACTGTAATTTCGGGCTAATCCCAATTTTCTTTTTGGGGTCTTGTAGCCACACAGCGTCTCCTGTCTTATACGTTTTAATGTGTGTCCGATAGTCGTAGTACCATTTCTGCTTTTCGCTTGCATTTTTTATGTGTTCACTAGCTAACTCATGGGCACAATCCAAGTAGGTCCTTAATTTTCATATAAATTCTGTAGAATTCCTGGACTCCAAAGACTTTTCATGTAGAGTTCCATACATCAAATCAATGGGTAACCGAACTTCTCTACCAAGCATCATTTCATTTGGTGAGAATTTCGTTGAGTCATGAGCAGCACTACGGTATGCCATGAGTGCCAGTGGCAGTATATCATCCCAGTTTTTTCTGATCCTTTGACACAAAGGTAGCCAGAATGTTCTCGATAGTCTGACTGTGGATGAAGAGCAGTAGTCCGCGTTTTATCTACCCCTAAAAGGTTACACATCTCCTTGAACAAATTCGACTCAAAATTTCTTCCCTGATCTGTATGAATTTGCATCGGTACACCGAATCGAGCGATGAACTGATCCACTAGGATTTTTGCCACAGTCTCTGCTTCCTGGTCTGGCATCGCGAAGGCTTCTACCCATTTCGTTAAATAGTCCCCTATCACAACGACATACTTGTTTCCATGATGTGACACAGGAAAGGGTCCCAAAATGTCTATGGCGATTCGTTCCGTTGGTGCACCCACATTATAATTTTTCATTGGGGTTCGGTTAGCTTTATATGGCCTTTTTCGTGCGGAACACTGACCACAACTACGACAGCAGTTTTTAACATTTCCTCCTACACCCGCCCAGTAGAATCGCTCCCGTATTCTCGAAAGCGTCTGGTTCACTCCCAGGTGACCAGCAGTAACGGCATCACGCAAGTTTGCAATAACATCATCCCGGAAAACCGCCGGGACCACAAGCTGCCAGGAAATGCGCTTGCCCGTCATATCTTCCCATCTTCGGTACAAAACCCCACCCCGGAGTTCCAACCTGTCCCACTGACTCCATAAAGCCTTCACCGCTGTATTTTCCATAGAGATTTCATGCCATTTCGGGCGCTCCCCAGTTTTTTCCATACAGTTGATTGTGTAACCGATATCCTTATCCTCTCGCTGAGCCTTCCTCAGTTCTCTTGTCGGAATTCCTACGATCCACGAGGATTCTTCCTTCTGCCCGCCCTCCTTACTACCTCGCAGAACATCACAGCGAGGACGTTTACTGGCGCTTTGTGACGCACTCCTATCCTTACTCTCAACATGTTCGCAATGTGAACAGTCTAAACAAGGCCTACGTGACAGGCTATCAGCGTTTTGGTGTTTCTTAACCCCACGGTACACAATTTCGAAATCATAGGTCCCAAGAGTTTCTAACCAGCGTGCAAGTTGGCCTTCGATGTCCTTGAACTGAGTCAGCCATCTTAATGAACTATGATCAGTACGGATGACGAATTTCCTACCGTACAGATAGCAGTGAAAATGCTTGATAGCACTGACAGCTGCAAGGAGTTCTTTACGCGTGACACAATACCTCCTCTCTGCTTTACCCATTGTACGGCTGTAGTAGGCTATAACTTTTTCCTGTCCATCTTGATTCTGGGAGAGGACTGCGCCAATTGACAGGTTACTTGCGTCTGTATCCAAAATGAAGTTAGAACCAGAAGGGTCGGGAAAAGCCAGAATAGGGCATGAACACAACTTTGATTTCAGAGTTCGGAATGCCCCCTCACACGCCTCATTCCATTCAAATCGACAATTTTTCTCTGTAAGTATCGTTAAAGGCCATGCAATCTCAGCAAATTCTCGAATAAATTTTCTGTAGTACGAACACAGACCCACGAAGCTCCTCACCTCCTTGACATTAATAGGAGTAGGCCAGTCTCGTACGGCTTTGATTTTATCAGGATCTGTTTGGACGCCATCCTGAGACACGATATGTCCCAGATATGAAACACTACTTTGGAACAGATGACACTTTCCCGGACTCAGTTTCAAGCCAGAAGCTAGTAGTCTCTCGAAAACGTCTTGCAGGCGCTGTAATGTCGTTTCGAAATCTGGGCCGAATACAATGACGTCATCCAAATAGACCAGGCATACCTTCCACGAAAGCCCCTCTAGGACTCTGCCCATCAAACGTTCAAAAGTAGCAGGCGAATTACAAAGGCCAAAGGGCATGACCTTGAAGTGATAGAGCCCATAGTCTGTGACAAATGCAGTCTTAGATTTATCTTTGGGATCCATGGCCACTTTGTAAGTCTAGAGTACAAAACCATTTCGACCCTTGAAGAGCATCCAGTTTATCGTCGATCCTAGAAACCGGGAAAGAGTCCTTAATTGTCACTTCATTTAGTTTTCTATAGTCTACACAAAACCTGATCGATCCATCTTTCTATCGAACAAGAACAATGGGCGATGCCCACGGACCATCGGATTGCTCAATCATATCTTGTTTTAACATTTCCTCAATAAGGTCTTTCACTTCTCCACGCTGTGCGAGAGGTAACCGTCGAGGACGTTGGCGTATGGGTGTTACTTTTTCAGTCTTGATTGAATGTCTTACTATATCTGTTCTCCCCAAGTCGGTCTTATCTTAGGCAAACACATGGTTAAATTGGACAAGGAAACGAACCAACTCATTTCTCTGGGAATTATCCAGATACTTTGACGACCGTTCGAGTAAGTCTGCAAGATGAGGCGGCATCATACCAGTCGGAGAATATGGAAACGTTGGGACTTCATTATCAACTGTCACAGCTTTACACGTGCTGCCACATACTTCTCATACACTTTACACTTCTCATACACTTTAACAGATCGTTCTGATGGATTAAGCACCCTAATAGGAATACAGTTCTTTTCTGCATTGACCACTGACTTCGCCATCAATAACTGATACCTCTCGGTGAATTTCTCTGTTGGTACCAGTATTGCACAAGAGGGCGCAGCTTCTAGGTCTATTACCTTCCCCGGTATGATTCTTTCCACACCCGGAGGTATGATACTTGTCTTGTCCACTACCACGCGGCAACACCTGATGCTCTTCAATTCCACAGTGGCACATTTCACTGGTTGACCATTCAACTTAAATGTATTAGTCCCAGCATCTATGACACACTGGTTTCTCTGGAGAAAGTCAAAACCAAGAATTCCATCGATAGCTTCATCGATTTCCGCCACCCACACCGCGTGCTTAACTTTCGTATCATTTATCAGGATATCCATATTTCCCACGCCTCTTGTTTGGATACACTTTCCATCAGTCATTTTCATTTGTTGACTGGCCGGTTCCAAATATGGTTTCTGTAGGTTAGACATTTGTTCATAGATGTGACTATTAATTATCGTAACTGTTGCACCCGTATCGATGAGGAAATTGACTTCCCTCCGTTGAACTATGCCTGGTATGTACATTCCTGATCCATTGCTAGAGATTCTAGTGCTACGGGGTTGCGTCCTGCCCTGTTGACCCTGCCAGTTCTTAGTTGCTTTTAATTTCGAACAGTTCTTCTTTAAATGTTCCTCACTGCCACAAATCCAGCACTTCTTCGAATCCTGTCGATTGAAGAGTCTTTCAACGCGCTTTCTCTTTAATGAATCAAGTTCTACTTTAATTTCTCAGCAGCAGAGAGGGTGAGCCGGACAACATTTTTAGACAAGTATTCACTGAAATCACGCTTAAAATCAATGAAACCAATGACATCAGGCCCAAAAGTCAATGACATCAGGTCCCAAATGTGTGTGTGAATCATGGATTAGGTCCAAAAAAAAATTATGAAAAAATCAATGAAATTAATGAAATCAAAAACTTTTCAACTATTACATTTTTTGGGAAAAAGGGACTACAACGTCGTTGTCACTACCCTCTCTGCTGCTAGAACTTTCAGTTGGGGTTAACCGAATATTTGATCCAGTCCGATACGATATCGTGTTCCAGACTTTGTCTGGGGGGACGAAAATCCTCTTAGGATTTCACAAATAGACTAATTTGCAAAACCTCCTCTTGTAAATCAATCAGATTATTAGACTGGTCAGTGAGTTTGAAATTAATTCTGGTTAATGAATTATTATGACATCGCATATAGACTGGATTCACCGGGGATTCAATTATTAAAAACCCTGGAGGAGCTATTGGTGCAAATGAATACAAAATATATCCCTGCTGAGCTTGATTTGATCGTTCTAAATTTATTTGATAGCTTCCTTCTATCACATCACATACTAAATTGAGCGCAATCACCGTTGAAATATTCACATTGAACGGAGCAATATGCCTGCCACCACCATCTGGGTCATTATTATGGGTCAGGATTTTTATTTCCGGTGATGTTGCTTTTTTCCACGCATCATGAATTATTTTAAAACCAATATCGATGGCATCACTGAGAGATTTTTGTAGTTCTAAGATATTATATCCTGGTAGTTTGACTGTTGGTATATCCTTGACGGGGATGCCCTTGCCTCCTGCAAAAATTGTTCTTGTTGTAGGATTACTGTCATCTAATATCTCTTGAATAATTTGTGAATTAAATTTTTTCATATCGTCGATAATTTTGTTACATGTTTCTACGACACTGATACATTCATCTCGGGTAAGAGAGCCGGATTTAAGGGGTATTAACAACAGTGAAAAATCATTATTCATTGCTGTGAAATTTTCAGCGATTTTAAGTTCGTTAACAAAAAGATATTTCCCTCCCTTATCTATAGTGCCAAGAGCAAAAAAGATTCTAGCAATACTGTAATCTCTATAACTCTTTACTGGATTATCAGATTTTATCCTGTCTGTGATATAATCGGTTTTTTGAGGTTCTGGTAAATCAACGGTTTCCCCCCTTGGTGGTAATTCAGGCCATCCTAGTACTGTTCTTATTGAGCTTTGATAGATATCTACGACGTATTCTTCTGAGTTTATTTCAATGGCAGATGATAGTGTTGGTTCATGAACTGTTATAGCGATTTTTGACTCTACTCCAGTAATCGATTTTATTCTACGCGCGAATTCATTATTGATTTGTTCAATTTGGTATGATCCGGTTGGTATGGAAACAACATTCCAGTCTGGGGTGCCGTCTGGTTTATTCTTATTTGCAAATACCAGTGAATTATTGGGTTGTTGACCACCAAATGATTTTGACCTAATATTTGGCCAACTGTGGTATACTCGTAATTTTGCTAGCGCTATATCCTTCACTGGGACTGGAGAGGGGAAATTCACACTGAATTCTGGATTCGTTGAGGTTATTGAGATCATGCTTGTTTGTACTGGGTTTGTGTTCTCCACTATTTGTTGAAGTAATTCCATCTGTGTTGTCATTGTTATTATATTCATGATGTATTTCTAATTTTGACATCGCAGAATCATATATATCTACCATCGCTGAAAACTCACTCTCTGATATAATTGTATCATCGAGCGATGACGATATCAATGAGGATAATTGCGAGTATGCAGTGGACACAACATGAAATTGAATTATGTAGTCTTGTAGTTTCCGTTGGCTGCATGATGATATTTTTTTTGTGATTATTGAAATTATTCCAGCGATTGTTGTTGCCGCAGAAATGCAAATTGGAACAGCTATCGGGGCCATCATTGTCACTGAAGACAGTATAATACCGGCTCCGGTGATTACACCACTCACAGCGTACACAGTAACATCAATTGCGGTAATTCTCCTGCGATATTTTTTAATTTTCAATTCATACTCCTCAGACAAGGTTTTGAGTCTAGTTTGATACTCTCTGACCTGATCATAGCGATATTGCGATGATGAAATCATTTTTATTTTAAATACTCTAGCGTTTTCAATTACGATTTACTTAAATCCGCTACGAATTCTACATACCACGTTGTTGAGACCCTAACCAAATTTTTATCAGTAGATGTGATTGTAAACTTTTCAGTTGTACCCTTGTCGATGATCGTTGAAATCGTATTATTGACCCCGGATGAACTGGACGATGATATATTAAATTGAGACAATGGTGTTACTAGTGTTAATCGATAAATACCCTTAACGGTTGCAGTGATATCTAATTTGTTGTTTGTAGGTGTCCACTCAAATGATCCGTGTTGGATCGTGTATACTACGTTGTTGGTTTTCTCATGAGGAATTTTTGTTTTTTCAATGGCTGTTATCATCCTCGTTGCATCCCCCTTGATGCCTTCGATGAAAGTTTTCGTCTCATCGATGGATTTTTTAATATCAGGGAGTTTTATTTCAATTTTATCGAATGTAGTTCCAATAAATTTATCAATGATATTTCTACGAAATGCGGTAAACTGTTTTATGTGTTCTTCGGTTTTAGATTGAAGTGTTGCTAGTTCTAACGCAGAATCGTTGAGAGTTTTAAATCGATCTGTAATCGTCGAAAAAAGTACACCCGGTTTGAGTTTACCCTGATCGGAAAATAACGCGATAGTATCCTCGATTGCGTTTTGTTGTTTAACTAAAATATCATCCAGAGAGATATTACTGGTTTTCAATTTACCCTGATCGGAAAATAGCGCAACTGTGTTCTCGATTGCGTTTTGTTGTTTAACTAAAATATCATCCAGAGAGATATTACTGGTTTTCAATTTACCCTGATTGGAAAATAACGCAACTGTGTTCTCGATTGCGTTTTGTTGTTTAACTAAAATATCATCCAGAGAGATATTACTGGTTTTCAATTTACCCTGATCGGAAAATAACGCAACTGTGTTCTCGATTGCGTTTTGTTGTTTAACTAAAATATCATCCAGAGAAATATTACTGGATTTCAATTTACCCTGTTTGTCTTGAAATACAACTATTTCATTCGGGTCAACACTTGTTGAGTTCAACGTCTCAGCGATTTCATCTTTAATTTTTTTTGTTATATCCTTGATAGAATCAGGGGTTGCAGCGTCATCGGGTTTGGGTTTCAGAGGTCTTCCTCAAATATCAATCATGTTATTGTAAAACTCTTTCTCTCTCTAAAAAGCGATTACTAGTGTAGTCATTAACGACAATATGAGGTGGTTTTCCCCTTGGGTTACCCAAGGAGTTAGAAATAGCGTCAAGGACATTTAATACTTCACTGCCACGTATTGGTGGGTCATTGATTTGTTGTGTTGGTAGCGTAGAATGCCAAGTCTTCATTGGAAGGGTTTTTATATACCGCATAAACTCTTTTGGTGGGGCTAATCCATATGAATCAAAATAGACAATCCCACGTGGATCAATAGCGTATGCAACCCAGTGAGTTCCAGGTCCGGTGCTGTTATCGAGATTAATAATACCTGTTTCAGTTTTGTTTGGTTGATGTGGTAATTGATCTTTCATAAAAACTCCTCTGAAATTTTTAATCACTAGTTTTTTAGCAGCATCCATTAAATCAAAATTGGACATGGGAACCATCGAAGATTTCTGTATTAATAAACCGTTCCTGGTAGTCTCAGGCCTGATCCGTGAACGGATCTCCCGCTGTACCATGAATACGGGGTTCCTGGTAGTCTTAGACCCTTTCCGCTGTACCACGAATACGGGGTTCCTGGTAGTCTTAGACCCAATCCTTGAACGGATCGTCTCTTTTTTTTATATCCTTGTCCAGCTGCCTTCTTTAGTGCCATTCCTGCTGCAGTACCAACGGCTCCTAACGCCGCTGCTTTAGCCACCGCTGGGGCTGCTGCTGCAATCAATGCTGGTATTGCAGCTAACAATGGAAATATACCGCCTGTTTTCATCATATTTTTAATAGCAGCCGCAGAGAGAGTAATCTGAACACCTTTTTTATCCTTGAAAGCATCATTGAAATGTTTCACTTGACGAGTTGTCAGCGATAATTTATTTGCACCACCAGTCATTTGATTAGGTTTCAACGTGATTGTGGTTCCACATTTTTTAGCCGATTCTGATTGCAATTTTTTGATTTGACCAGGAGTTAACGTAACACTAATAACACTATATGACATTATATATAATTGATTGATTCTAATTCAATGAAAAATCGAGAAAAATCGTTCAAAGATTTTCTACTGGGGCATCTACCACTCTCATTCTTCCACCAACACCTTCGAGTAGCATTGATTTATCACTGAGAATGACAGCAACCGCTCTATAATCAGCAATAGCACCAACACCAACAGGACGGGTAACATTAGCTCTAAAGTGTATATCAACAACTGACTGTCTCATCAAATCGAGATGTTCCAGTGAGAAGTAATAGATCGGATACAGATTCTTAAAATCAAATTGTGATATTTGCAAACCAGTATCCACATTTTGATTGCGTGCCATAAATGACAACAGACGATGATAAACTCGTGCAATATGATTTTCTGTGTAATTAAGTTGTATATCCTCAGATGGTTCCTGCTGGCCGTTTATTCTCAGTGAGACGTCTTTCACACCTAATTGATCAAATATCATATGACTTCGTTGTTGATTGCCAACTCGTGTGTGATCCTGTAACGCAACGAATATATGACGTGGCGCAGAAACGCCTTGTTTTGATGCTAGGTTCCAAGTGAATAACCCGTTGATATTTGATTGTTTCACATCTGTACTCACGGTTAGCCAACTCAACAACGACTTTCCTCCTTGGTCCATAAATGATAGTAATCGTCCTTCTGCGGTGATTGCTGGAGTCAACACTGGCATCCACAATGATATTTTTGTTAAATTGACTTTACCAGCATCATCATTTACATGATCTGCAGCCGGGTTTGCTGGAATCCTCCAAATTGCGTCATTATCATCACCCTTTCGTACAAGCGATACTGTATGCTTCGCTCCGTAGATAACTTTTCTGACGTTTCTACAGAATCCAAATATGTGATGCAGTGGAATCGCGCATGAAAATGATTTACGATCTCCTTGCAACATTGCGTTTCGTGTTGCAGCTCCTAGATTGAAATTAGGATCGTTGTTTATAATCATATCCTCGACATCAGCATTAGCAGCACCAGCATTATTCTTTGGTCGTCTTACAACAAATGGATTTCCTCCAGCGGTATTCTTACCATCTTTTGCAAACATCATAGAAGGTCCTGCTGATCTTGTGTAATCATCGGAATATCTCGCTAACCCGATTATTGTTGTAGCCACATCAACATCACGATCTATGGACTCAATTTCTTTTCCATCAATGAGATATCTAGCACTCTAAAATAACGCCATGATACCATTATTGACAAAACCGACTTGAGTACCAGCTGGATACTCTGTATCATTTGTTCGTATAATCTCTCCTTCTACTTCAATAAATGCTTCACAGGGTAAAAAGTATTTACTGGTATCATGGACTTGAAGATCAATTCTTGCTCGACTATTTGAGTCTATGGCATGATAGGCGTAATATTGATAATCGCGTACAGAATCATTCTTGGGGACTGAGGCGTCTATATCAAATGCTGGATCATGTGATTTTTTGAACATTTTATTCTATTTATCAGAGTCTAAATAGTGAAATCGTAAACGATTTTTCCATTTTCATCGACGTAGTTTTTTAAGGCCACTTCCTGCTATCATGTTTGCAATATTGCTTTGGTCCCCTTGATTTACCATCGACGCTAATTTTTCATCTACTGCGTTATTTATTATTTTACTAACACTTGCAGGCATTTCTTCTGTAGACGGTAACGGTTTCTTTTTTCGCCCCACTAATGATGTTATTTTATCCTTCGCAGTTGAAAACGCTTTCCCGGCAAGATTTCCAACAGTACTAATACCCTTATCACGAATAACATCAATGGCTTTCATTGATAACTGTTTAGCTAACGGCATCACTTTTGGGGCCATTCTTGAAAAGAATCCTAAAATGGTATTGCCGAGGCCATCTCCGTAGTATGCTCTATAAACTGGAAACCGTGAATTAACTACATAGACGAGGGTTGGTTTATCATGATTGTAATGGATGATCATTATTATAAAAACAATAGTGTTTTCAATTGTTATTTAATCACTATGATACCCATTTGCTAACTCGTCAATGAAATCTCGATAGGTTTTGATATCCATGATACCGCCGGCAAATAACCGTCTACAGATATCAGCTGCTTCATTAATTATTTCCGGTGAATTATTTCCAGCTCGGAATCCTCCTACAAGAACATCTAATCGTGATATATCATTGATAACACTATCAGGACAAGTGTTTCCAATCCTTGGATTTCCTAATCCACTTCCGCTATAACCAGTTGCTTCATCTAGTTTGTCTGTATCCGTGGTTTGTAAATAATCAAGAGTATCATCATCATCATCATCAGGTGGTAGTTGTTGTTTTTTTTGTCTTATTGTTTGTCTACGTGTTGGTGTTTGACGTTTTAGTTCTTGCCGTTCTTCTATTTCTCGTTGTCGCTCTTCTATTTGTTCTCTTTTATAATTACTAATTCCCCTTTGAAATTCCTTGTATCCTATCTCATCCTTATTCAAACGACCAATCCCTTTATTTAGTTTATACAAATAATCGAACCAATCATTACTTGATATTCTATCATTCTTATACTCGTCCTTTAAAAAATCTTTTTTTGAATTATAACTTTGAGCAGCAAAATTACCAAAGGCTTGATAATCCTTTGATTTCAATAATTCAAATTTTTTTATTACTATTTTAGCATGATCAGTAAATTTATTCAACAGAGAAACAGTCGTTTTTTTCGGATCAGTTTGTTCAGTTTGTTCAGTTTTCACTGCTAGTTTTTCAAGTACAGAAATAAGACCCTCTTCCTTTCTCTTACCGTCAGGATCATCTCCCAGTATAGCACACTCTACCCCCTTCGTTGATGTGGTTACAGGTTTAAACAATTCTTCAGACACCAGAGCAAAATCAGTTTGTAAACTCTGTCGTTGTTGCAGTTTATTTCTTACAGAGTCACGAATTGGTATAAATTTCTTAATTGCATCTAATCGTTCACGAGCCAATCGGGTTGTTAATGCTTCATTGACCATTATTTGAAATCAGAAACCATTTTTCAATTGTAAAACACTTTTTCAATCCCGACCTAACACCATCGTGCAACTCCTTTTTTGACATCAGTGACAGTTCGGAAGATTTTTAACACGGTCATGGAAGTGTTATTTCATCGTGAGACACCTTCTATCACTGATGGAGAAAGTGTGGAAATTGTATATAAAATAATTAATACCACAGTTTCTCCACTTTTTTGACATCAATCTGACACATCGTCCATCGATTTTTGACATCCCCCTTGAGGGTCGGCTAAAAAAAATGATATGGTCGGAATGATAAATGGTCGGTCACAATCAAAAAATGATAAATGGTCGGGCAATCAAAAAATGATTAATGGTCGGGCAATCAAAATTGTTCATTTTCTTGAATTAATGCTCGTAGGTTTCTAATTTTAGAGTTGACTTCTTTTTTCAATTCGTATTCGTTACCTAATTCTTTTCGTATTCCCTCTACGATAGTATACAACGGAACGAACACACTGATGTCACTGGAAAATGAAAGAGAGTCTTTAATAGAATTCTGAATTTTTTTGATGAGTGCATATTTCTTGGGTAGCATATATTTGTTAGTGCTAACCCCGTATTCTATATCCTGAAAATCAGACACAATTTGATCAGGATTTAATCCATCTGATAGTTTGATATCCTGATTTTTCAATTTTGCTATTTCAACTATGATGCTATTCATGTTTTCAGAATTCATTATTCTATAAGAATGACATATCTCTAATTGGAAATTATGACGCATTAGACATAACTAAATTGAACTTTTTGCCCTGTCTTTTTTTAAATAGCCGATCGATAAATCCTCCCTGCAACTTTTTGAACAGAAGTCGGACAAATATCGAAGTGCCTACCGGCTTCATTCATAGATGAAAATATTTTTTCTTCATTAGTTATTGTATTCAAAGATGTCACAGGTCTCTTCCCAACCGTTTTGCAAGTGCCAGCTCTTCCTCGTTTGGAATTCTCACTCAGTGTGATAGCCTGCAGATTTGATACAGAATTATTCTTTGGATTAGAATCCTTGTGATAAATAACAAAACCATCTTTGATCAAACCATAATGACATTCATACACGAAACGATGATTGAGATAAGTTTTCTTTCCAGCGCCAAACATCAAGTACCCGTGATTATTCACAACACCAACTGATTTCTTTAGTCTACGGTTTCTGACAGTACCATCACTGGATGCTTCATAATTTGTAATCACTGGATGCTGTCTGAATTCTTGGTTCATATATACTATTCTATAGTTTGTCTAATTCAGTGTTTGGTTCAATAATTACATCACTGGAAAATCTTTCGATGTAGTCTTGCGGGGTTCTTATGATTTTATCCTTGATGTTGTCAGGGTCAAGGGCTTTTTCAGGGTCATAATTTCTGATGGATTGTCCATTTTGTATTCTTTTATCATAATAACGCTTCAATTCCCTATATCGCTTACCACCACAGTCAATACACAATTGTGATCTTCCTTTGACCCCAACCCCACATCGAATACAGGGTAACGGACCAAGACTTCCACGTCGAAAACTTTGCATATGATACCTACAGTATTCATTTTTTCTGCATGATTTGTTACACGGGGTTACATTTCCCATCATGAGCCATTTGCAGTGATTCATTATACATAAAACTTTCATTTAAATGTTTGTTTTTTATATAGCATGAAGGAGTTCAAGAGATTGACTTCGAAAAATGCTAAATTCAATGCTGATAGAGAGTTCAAGAGATTATTGAAAATCAATCCTAGATTTAATCTCGATAGACCAAAAAAACGTCAAAAACGTCCAAGAGACGGAAACATGAAGGAGTTTAAGAGATTATTAAAAATCAATCCTAGATTTAATCTCGATAGACCCAAAAAACGTAACAAACGTCCAAGAGACGGAAACATGAAAGAGTTTAAGAGATTATTGAAAATTAACCCTAAATTTAATATCGATAAACCCAAAAAACGTCCAAAACGCACAATAGACGGAAACATGAAAGAGTTTAAGAGATTATTGAAAATCAATCCTAGATTTAATCGCGATAGACCCAAAAAACGTAACAAACGTCCAAGAGACGGAAACATGAGATCATCATGGAAGGATGCTCAATTCAATCTTGATATAGTTTCTAATACACCCAAGAATAAAATTCTTGATAAACCCATCAGAGACTGTTTTAATGAATTCAAGCGTGATGGAGCATCTTATTGCTGGTCAACATTTCGAATTGATGGTGTTGTTGACGCTACCATGAATGATGAAAAGGCAGCAGTGATCATTTCACGTGTTGGGGAAAAAAGTCATTTTTTCCGAATCAAATTCATTATCCGTGAGAATGGCAAATGGATTATTAAGGATAAATTTGAACCCATTCTCAAGGGCAAAAAAACTGTCACCGTGAATCAGGATTCAAAACCGGGAATTTTGACTGGAATTGATAAACCCTACCACGAAAGGTCTTATCCTGTCACAGCAGTTGTTTACGGGATCTATCCGCTCAATGAAAAACCTGATATTTCAAAACTAGCACCCATGAAATATTCGACAGGGCTCAATTGTGTAGCAGAACGAATAATAGAACACTTCACAAATGCGTCCCGGGGGAATAAACTCACTGATCTAAGACGAAAAAAAATAACCGAGTGGGAGTTCACGGTAAAAGAGCATGGAGCAACAATTCAGGATATAACTAAATTAGAAACATCATTAAGATTTCCAATATCGGTAAGGACAATCACCGGTGAAGTATTAAAAGAACCGAAATATCAATCAAAAAAAGGAAACCCCATTGAAATTATTGATCATAACGCGCACGCGTGGTCATCTGCAGTAACAATATTCCCACGGGATAGAACCGTAAAATATCTATCCCAAACCGAAGAGTTTTTTTCAGAGCAGAAATTATTTGATGCTATTTACCATTTGAGTAAAAACGATCCTGTGTCAGCGTGGCTATTTCATAGTAATTCAGACGAGGAATGCAGATTTGATCAGTTTGTAAGGCCCAACGGAGAATTATACCGTACTGAAGAACTGCAGAATCAAATGAAACAACTAGCTAGTGAGTTTTCTGAGGACGGAGAAGAAGACGATCAATTATTAGCAAACTGTTTTACAGTACCATCCATTGCAGCACATTTTGCAAGAAAGAAAAACGCGTGGAAACCAACACGAAGTGAGTTTTTATCAGATGTCAAATTATCCTGTCTTGAATACAGCCACGGCGGATTATGGAACACAAAATACACCGCTGATACCGTTATTTCCGTTGATATGATTGCGTGTTATCCAGGAAGTTTTCTTGGGTATGGAGGATGCGAGAAATATTTCAAACGATTTGGACACCCTACACACGAAATGACCCGTGTTGCTATTAATGGACCACTTCCTGATTTTGATTTAACCGGATTCGCTTGTGTGGTATCATTTGAAATGGCTGAAGGACTTCATCCGTGTAGTTATCTTTGGATTGGTAAACACATGTCTGAAAAACACTGGATGCCAATAGTGTTGTTACGGTATATGCTTGATTGTAAGATGTTAAAATCATTAATTGTCAGTGAAGCAATTATATCCTATCGGGCACAGAAATCAGTCTGGTTACCACAACCTGATCTAGAAAAAATAATTAGCGAAGAGCGAAAACTGTTTCCTGATTTTAATGAACAACAAATCATGGATTGGTCCAGACAGTTATTTGAAATCAGAAACAATGAAGCAAAAAATCTTGGACGAAGAATAATCGGTAAATTTACCCAAGGTGGCAAAGATGATAATACGAAATATTCTTCACGATTGATTATAGACAACGCTGAATACGATTTTGTAATGGCGGATTTAACGACTAAGGGCCTATATGTCAATCGTAAGGACGCATTTATGTCCGATGGAACCAAATTGGGTACAATTGTTACTTACACTGATGGATACCATCCGCAGTACACACATTTGAGAGCTTCTATGCTTGGTTATGCTTCTATTAATTTATTTTCAATGATCAATAGATTTCCTACCACCGCAGTTAGAGTTGCTACTGACTCATTTTACATAAATAGCAAAATGGCTGATTTTAAGGCTACTGGCAACGAGAAATGGGGATCATGGAGAATTAAGAAAGAAATGATTCATGATTATATTCCATCAGCAGATGTTACCATTGAAAATAATTACTTAGAAAGCAATCAGTGTTCAGAATTTTCTAGTGCACCACCGATTTCTGATCCAATATGCCTGTATAAAACAGTTTATTTAAACGGCTGTGGTGGGTCAGGAAAAACAACCCGGGCAATTGAGTTATTTCGTCGTGGAAACGCTAGCGTTTCTAACATGATTGTGCTAACACCGACTCATAGACTTGCAAGAGAAATGATACAGAGAGGGGTAAATGCTTGCACTTATCACAGCTTTTTCCGATGGAAGGGAGATAAATGGACTCCTGAGCGCATGGGAGAGAAATTTATTCCTGAAATCATGATTTGGGATGAAATAGACACAGTGTCAGAAGATGTCTTAAAAATATTTCTTGAGTGGTTGTTATTGAAGAATACAAAAGTCGTCATGTGCGGTGATCACGGCCAACCACCACCATTTGTCGGTGCATCCCCCCATGAATGGCTAAAGGGTTTTGTAGACTATTATGAAGAAATTGATACCGATCACAGATCACTTGATAATGAATTAAAAGAATTGAAGAAACTAATTAGATTACAACCGGATAGAATCCAGTGTGAAATAACCCGTGAAATAATTTCGGAAACTCCCATAAATGAGTTTTGGGAAGCGTGGAGACCAAATGATTTAATCATTGCAAGTAGAAAAATAGTCAGGGACACACTTCAGATGAAGTTATTTGAATTGCATAAACAAAAATTTGCAACACTTCCAGTGCCTCTTTGTTATAGGCCATCGGATACGCGAAAACAGAACATCGAAGTTGATATTCCAGGACAAAGTGAAAAACAGAATTTAGTATTAAATGATATTGTGCTGGTTGATATCAATGTTGTTGAAGATGCATTGCGTGCTAATAAATCCCCGTGGACGCTAGGTTATGCAGCGACGATACATTCTTCACAGGGATTGACTATATCGGATACAACTCTTTGGATGGTAGATAATCGCATAGAATGGTCGAATTTAGTCTATCTCGCAGTGTCTAGAGTACGAAAAATAAATCAACTTCGAAGAATTGTCCTGACAGAGTCAGGCGATGATGAAATCATTGGTGATGATGAAATCATTGGTGACGATAATGATATTATTGATAAAAAACTCTCCGGTTACAAACAACAGGACAAAAAAAAAACAACGAGAATTTGATATTGATGCTGAATTAATAATCACTTTGAAGAAGCAACAGAATAATCACTGCGCGAGTTGCAATTGTATAATGCGTTGGCAGTATTCGGATAAGGATCCTCGCCAATTCACCGTAGACAGAAAAAATAACAATCTCGGTCATGTCAGAAATAATGTGATGTTGACTTGTCTTGAGTGCAATAGACGCAAGGGTGCTAGTTAAGCCCATGGGGTGGCAATTGAGTATCCTCGGGTATCACTTGTAATTGTTGTCTAGTAAAACCCCGTTGAGGGGCAGTTGAATCCAGTTTATAGATTGGAGGTCTACCCGTAGATCGTGTTATACTAGATATCTTATGCGTAGTGACGCTCCAAATAGGATCAGTAGCCCTTTTCCTATCCCCTTCAAGCTCTCCTGGTTCGTATAAGTACCTCACAATGACATTACTACCAAGAATTGGTTCTTTGAAATCTTTTTGTGGTTTTTCAGGTATCGACTTCTTTTTAATCGCGTTGATAGGTTTGATGTTGATGGTTCTAGTAATCTCGTTATTCAGTGCGGTAACTACACCTGGTAATCTCTTAACCCATTCACGGGATCTTTTTTCTTGGATGAATTCTTTTGCATATTGATATCCAAATAACCGTTCAGCAAGAATCCGATTAAATCGTTCTACAATGGCCTGATCACGATGCAGTGCAGTATGCCCTCGTCTGATAGCGACATTGTGATATTTCATTGTAGATAACACTGCACCCTGAAATTCCTTGCCCGGATCAACTTGTAACAGATTTGGCCAGTGCAGAGGGCTCCTTCGATAAATCCTTTCAAATGCAGAAGCGACTTCAGTGGCCGATTTTGTTTTTAACGGTTCTGCTTCTTTGTATCGACTTGCAATATCAACTACAGTTAACGCATATTTGTAACCACGATCATGTGGCAGAAATAATAGATCAGCCTGATGAACTTCATTGGGTCCGGTTACATCAAAATGCGAGAATTGAATTTGTTTAGGCGGTGGTAGATAAATTTGCCATAGTGCCTGTTTGGATAACCAATGAGCCGCAGTGGTTTTTTTCACTTTTGCGGCGCTAGCGAGTTTACTGATTGCAGCGTTACCTTTCCAGTATCCTCTTGGGGAATAGTAAATAGATTCCATGTTGATATTAATTACCAGCACCTAACATCAATTTACTTTTCATTGCCGATTTTATCAAAAAGGAGGCCAATTTTTCTTTGAAGGATTTATCAGTGATAGAATTCAACGCATGAATTAATTTCACATCTGCTAGATGCATGTGTTGCAAATTGCTGCTTTTATAAGCAACATCATGAAGGTGACAGGCCTTATCAATAGCGTTTATTGGTTCCTCACCGGGTCGGGGCTGATTTTGATCATTGAGTCTGATATCAAGTCTTGTTCCCGGTCCACAATAACTATACCCTGGAAGGTGTTTTTCTCCGGGGTATTTTGCCCATGGGGTTCCAGGGAGTTTTGCTAATTTGGCAGCGATATCACCTCCTCGTTTTTTTTTAAAGGTTCCTTGGGTTCCTTGGGTTTAGAAACAAATCTAAATTTCTTTGTACTACACTGTACGCATTTACCAGAAAGCGCTGATCGGTTATTTTTAGTTGTAATCGTCGTCAAGTCATCTGTGCCAGTACGCGCCTTACACTTCACGCAATATAGATCCATAATTTATGTACAGAGATATGAATATAATTGATTTTTCAGCGACTAAAACAAGAGAACCAGTGAAGCATCATGCAGCGCTACCAAACTCTATCCGCGCAATTATAATCGGACCATCTGGATCCGGTAAAACGCAATTGTTGCTCAATTTAATAATGAGATGGATGAAGTGGGATAAGTTGTATTTAATTGCCCCTAGCGTAGACGACCAACGATGCTATGAAGTGCTAAAAGATTTTAATGAAAACGCTTCAGAGATTGCCGGCGAGGATGTTATTGAATTTATAACCGATATTGAAGAGGCGCCATCAGTAGAAGACCTCGATGGAAGTATCAAAAATTTAGTTGTATACGATGATGTCATGTTAGATAAACAAAAAAATCCTGCTAGAATATTTTCCCGAGGCAGGCATAAAAACACGGACGTGATCTATGTCACTCAACGATACACTCAGATTCCAAAAGTGATTAGAGATAACTGTAATATGCTTGCTGTATTCAACGGCGTTGATACACATACGCTACGAAATATTTGGCAGACATGGTGTTCTGATATGGACTTCAATCAATTTAGAAATTTCTTTAGTCATGCTCAGTCTGCCCCCCACGGATTTGTAACAATAAATTTACATGACCCTCGAACACGATATCGTATCGGACTGGATCAAATATTCGGTTAACCCCAACTGAAAGTTCTAGCAGCAGAGAGGGTAGTGACAACGACGTTGTAGTCCCTTTTTCCCAAAAAATGTAATAGTTGAAAAGTTTTTGATTTCATTAATTTCATTGATTTTTTCATAATTTTTTTTTGGACCTAATCCATGATTCACACACACATTTGGGACCTGATGTCATTGACTTTTGGGCCTGATGTCATTGGTTTCATTGATTTTAAGCGTGATTTCAGTGAATACTTGTCTAAAAATGTTGTCCGGCTCACCCTCTCTGCTGCTTTCTCTGATTTCACTTGATAATTCTTTGATGCATGCCTGAAGGTCCACTATACCGGATGCTGAACATTTTACATCATCAACACCAATATTTCGAACTTGAGTTGTCATGCGACGATCTTGTTGTTTATCTGCGCTCTGAATAGCTTCCAATTCAACTGCTAACCTTGTGACCTCTTCCAATGTTTTAGGATGGCTTTGCTGAATACGAAGCCTCATGTCCGAGTCTGTCAGAGCGTCAATAAAATGGTCCCGGCTCAGCGTTTCTATTAGTTCAGTTGGAGCCTTTGGGTATACTCTCCTGCTTAAGCGTTTTACTACCTGAGCTAGTTCTGGCAAAGTCTGATCTCGCCTCCGTGTGAGATTTTTAAGATGCACCCTGAACAGTTCTGTTTGATTCTCTGATCCAAACCTCCTGCTAAGCGCGTTTGACAATTCCAAATACTTTCTCTTCTCCGAAGATTCTAAATCTGCTAGTACTGCCTGTGCACTTCCTCGTAAATTTGATGCCAGAAACATTGCTTTTTGGTCTCCAGTCCAGTTGTTAATTTCAGCAACAAGTTCAAAGTGAACTCTAAAGTCTTCCCACGGTTCTGAACCATCGTAGGTCGCTGGCATGACTAATGGCTTTTGAAAATTTCTATTCAAACTGGCGTCTGCGCCATATCCTAGACTTCTCAGGTTTTCCGGACAGTTTCTGTTCCCACTGATGTTTGCCACATTTTCCAGACTTGTAAGGTTTCCCTGAATTTGGCTCTCAAGTGCCTTGCATTCCCGTTCTAGTTTTTTTTATTTCTTCCAGCTGTGACCTACTTTGCACATTAAAGGTAGGAGTTGACGTTTGTAACGTTGTACCCAAACCTGTGTCGGGATTACTCCGATGTCCAAAAATAATTGTTGGAGTATCAAGCCCTCCTTCCGAATTTTTGTTGTTGTTGTTGTTCTTGTTGTTGTTCTTGTTGATACAGTGAATAAGAATTTTCTGAATCTGTATAAATCCAATACGTATTCCTCACTGATATCACTGTAATTTAAGTCAGGGAGTCAACTGTAAGAAAATCACTCCAAAAGAAATACACTAGCTGGGATTCATTCCGTAGCCGAAATAATAAAACAAACCCACACAACTGACAGAATAATCCACTAAGAGTGAGAATATCCCACCGCTGCCACCAAAATTTGTAACGTAATGGGTTCCGAAATAAATCCATAAAATAATTCTGCTATTTACATGTTTATTTACAATATACACTATGTACACTCCTTTAGCCTTGTGTTGCATTACACAAGAAAACCCCTACTTTCTGTAGCGTTACCATCTAACTATCCGTTAGAACAGAGAGAGAGAGAGAGAGAGAGAGAGAGAGAGAGAGAGAGAGAGAGAGAGAGAGAGAGAGAGAGAGAAAATCTAAATGATCCTTTCACACTGAAAGCTACAAAACCTCTCTCCTCTCAAGTCTGTTAATCTTCTTAAAACCACTTTCCCAGCCCATAATTCAGTCTAGTTCCAAAACCTGATACTTGACACATGTAAACAGACAAGGTTTCTCACACCCTAGGGTAAATGCCCTCAGCCAGATTGTTCTGTTATAATTAACAGTTCTAATGGTTTCAACTAGTGCTTTAGGGAAAACATAAATGCCCTTATCATTGTAGCATCACTCTCCCCAGGTATCTAATTTCATCACAGTATGTTGCATTCAAGACAAGTCTGCATCACATTATCTCTTGTTTGACCAATACTGTTATTCTTTCTATCTACGGTGAATTGGCGAGGATCTTTATCCGACCAAGTCCAACTCATTACACAATTGCAACTCACGCAGTGATTATTCTGTTGCTGTTTGAGTGTAATTATTAATTCGGCATCAATGTCAAATTCTTTATTATTTTCTTTTATCCCGTCGTTTATAACCAGATAGTTTTTTTTCTAATTATGTCAAGGCTGATAATATAGCTCATTGTAGTGTCGTTATAGTCTAGAACAACTCTTTAAAGCTGATTTATTCTTCGTACTCGTGATACCGCTAAATAAACTAAATTCAACCATTCGATGTGATTATCTATGATCCAAACAATTGTATCTGATATAGTCAATCACTGTGAAGAATGTATTGTCGCTGCGTAACCTAGCGTCCACGGGGAATTATTAGCACGTAATGCATCTTCGATGACGATTATATCAACCAACACAATATCATTTAATACTAAAATCTGTTTTTCAAGTTTTCCGGGGATATCAACCTCGATATTTTGCCGCCGTGTATCCTTAGGTCTATAGCAGAGCAGTATTGGAAGTGTTGCGAATTTTTATTTGTATGTTTCAAATAACTTCATATGAAGTGTGTCTCTGACTATCTTTTTACTTGCCACTATCAAATCGTTCCGTTTCCACATTTCCAAAATATCATTTAACCGTGTTTCTGAAATTATTTTACGAGCTACATCACATTGGATTCTATCCGGTTGTAATCTAATTAGCGCTTTGAATTCTCGTAATTGTTCATCAAGTGCTCTATAATCAGTGTTGATTTCTTCATAATAATCTGCAAAACCCTTTAGCCACTCATGTGGGGATAAACAGACAAATGGCGGTGATGGACCGTGATCACCACACATAACATTTTTTGTATTCGCTAGTAGCATCCAATCAAGAAACTTTTGTAATACTTCTAACGACACTGTGCATACCTCATCCCAAATTATAACACCAGGAATAAATTTATCGCCCATTTGATGAGGAGTCCATTCTTCACCTTTCCATCGAAAGAAACTGTGATAGGTACATGCTTGAACTCCTCGCTGTATCATCTCTCTGGCGAGTCTGTGAGTTGGTGTTAGCACAATCATGTTTGACTTTCCGCGAAATAATTCAATTGCGCGAGTCGTCTTTCCTGATCCACTACAGCCATTTAAATAAACTGTTTATATCTGCATTTTGGATCAGATATCTGTGGTGCATTATATAGTTCTGATATCTGATCGCGCTTCAAATAATTATTTTCAATGGTAACATCTGCTGATTGAATATAATCATGCAGCACTTCCTGCTTAATTCTCCATGATCCCCATTTTTCATCAAAACTTGTAAATCCAGCTACTGCGTAGCTTTGTTTAATGTTTATATAAAATGAATCAGTAGCGACCCTAACTGCGCTGTCAGGCAATCTATTTATCATCGAAAACAAATTTATGGAAGCATAAGCTAACATAGATGCTCTCAAATGTGTATACTGCGGATTTAGTCCATCGTTGTAGGTAACAATTGTACCAAATTTAGTTCCATCAGACAGAAATGCGTCTTTATGATTGACATATGTTCCTTTATTCGTTACATCCGAAATTATAAAATCGTATTCAACACTATCCATAATCAACCGTGAAAAACATCTTGTATTGTCGTATTTACCGCCTTGAGTAAATTTGCCAATTATCCTACGTCCGAGATCTTTTGTATATCTGTTTTAACCTTCAAATAACTGTTTGGACTATTTCACAAGATCTTCTTCGTTGAGATCCGGGAAGTGTTTTCGTTGTTCGCATATTATTTTATCTAAGTCAGGTTGTGGTAACCAGACTGATTTCTGTGCTCGATAGGATACAATTTCCTCACCGATAATCAATGATGTTAGTGTTTTTTCAGACATGTGTCTACCAACACAAACATAACTACGACGATGAAGTCCTGTAGCCAATTCAAATGATACTACACGAGCGAATCCGGTTAAATCAAAATCAGGCAATGGATCATTAATCGCAACGCGAGCCATTTCATGCGTGGGGTGCCCAAATCGTTTAAAGTATTTAGCGCATTCTCCGTACCCGAGAAAACATCCGGGGTAGCACGCGAACATATCAATCGAAATGATACTTTTACGGTCATATTTTGTATTCCATAGTCCACAGTGGCCGTGCTCGAGACAGCTCGATCTGACATCTGATAGAAATTCACTTCTTGTTGTTTTTTCTTTCTCTCGAAATAGGCTGCAAAAGACGGAATTGTAAAACAGTTTGTTAGTAATTGTTCATTATCCTCCCCAAAATAATTCACTGGGGGAAAATCGCTAGCTAGTTTTTTCATCATATTATGGAGTTTCTAAGTGCGGTGTTATTCTACGTTTGGTCTTACAAATTGATCGAATCTACCCTCGTCGTCTTCAAAACTATGAAGAAACCACAATGACACAGGATCGTTTTTACTTAACTGGTGAATAGCGTCGAATAATTTCTCCTCAGAGAGAGGTTCCCCAAACAAAGTTCCAAACAAAGTTTGGGGTATATTTTTCACTGTTCGTTCCCGCGGAAATATTGTTACTGCAGGTGACCACGCATGTTTGTTATGATCAATAATTTGTATTGGCGCTCCTTTTGATTTATATTTCGATTCTTGTAATACTTCTCCGGTTATTGTCGTTACTGATATTGGAAATCTTAATGATGTTTCTAACTTAGCTAAATCCTGAATTGTTGCCCCTCGATGTTTCACTGTTAGACCCCATTCATTTATTTTTTTGCGTTTCAGATCAGCCAATTTGTTTCCTGGGGATGCATTTGTGAAGTGTTCTATTACCCGTTCTGCTACACAATTTAGCGACGACGACAATTTCATTGGTGCAAGTTGTATCATGTAACGAATATATCCCGATAATCTCTCGAACTCCTTCATGGTATAATTAAAACAAGTATTTAAATAGAGAACTTATTGTTTAATGAATCATTGCAAATGGCTTATGCTTGGATCAGCAACACCGTGTAACAAATCATGCAGAAATGAATTCTGTGGATATCATATGCAAAGCTTTCGTCGAGGAAGTCTGGGCCCGATCCCTTGTATTCGATGTGGGGTAGGGGTTAGAGGAATATCGCAGTTATGTCTCGGTTGTGGTGGTAAACGGTATAGAGAGTTGAAGCGTTATTATGACAAGAGAATCGAAAATTAAGTTAAGAATTCCATCAATGACTCTATCCCTGACAGAGTCAATGACACACTCATAAGAACCCCTCAAGACTACATTGAAAGATTCTCAAGTAGTGTTATAATTCAGCCAAATAATGAATTAGACAAATAATAGTATTATGTATATAAATGAACCAAGAATTCAGAATTCTCCTAGTGATTGCAAACTTTGAGGCATCCCGTGATGGTATTGTCAGAAATAGTAGGCTGAAGAAGTCAGTTGGTGCTGACAATGGTATGGGGCATTTGATATTTAACCTGGAGGGAACAATTATTATTGTCACCGATTCGTCTTCGAGGTGTTTAATGGATTGATCAAGGATGGTCTTGTTATTGATCACATTGACTCTATTCCTAAGAACAATTCTTTATCGATTCTGCAAGGTGTTACACAGAGTGAGAATGCTAAACGATGAGGGACTGGAAAATATTCAAAAATGCGAGACCTGTAAAATCATTTAATACGACAACTAACGAGGAAATAGTTTTCAATCAATGTATGTTGCCGTTGCTATTTCAATATTTATAAGGCCTCGGTACGATATGTTGCAGAAAAGGTATATCAATCTGCTTTTTCAAATCGTTTTAAAAACATAATTAAGTTTACTTATGTCTAACTATATGAATTTTGTTAGCATTAAGGAGAATAACTCGTATATGTATGTTATGACTTAACGAGAATTACGGATCTTAATATTTTTTAAACACTGTTACCTAATTTCGATGGTAGTTTTTGATTGGTTGATTTCGCTGTCATAATTCTCAGCAGATATAATCAATTATTCGCTTTTTGTAAGAAAACGAATCAGCGACGTAGTGTTTAGAAACAGTTCTATTCCTTTTTTTGATGTTTTTTTAAGTATTTGGTCTTGCTTCAGTGTTGTCATTGATCAGTATTAAACACATGAAAGAATAAAATCACACACCTCTGTGTTTTGTTTTTCATGTATAAACAGCTTATATACTATATCGTCTCCTATATTACTGGGGGTTTTAAGCGGTCAATCATTACAACCCATGTACTATCCACGGTGTATGGTTACTTCTTTTGTATTCATAAAACCTGGGATTTTATCTGGGTTGTATGATTAACGTATGATTGTAGACCCGCCCCCGTTATCATCAACCATTGTCATTTCATTCATTCGTTTATTCATTCATTCATTCATTCATTCATTCAGTCAGTCAGTCAGTCAGTCAGTCAGTCAGTCAGTCAGTCAGTCAGTCAGTCAGTCAGTCAGTCAGTCAGTCAGTCAGTCAGTCAGTCAGTCAGTCATTCATTCATTCATTCATTCTTTCATTCATTCATTCATTCATTGATACAATTCGCCGTAAACACTCGGATTGGGAATTGCATAATCATGGCATTGACGTCATTCACTCATTAATTGTTGTAACCTCTGGGCGCCTAACATGTATAAATACACCTAGGGAGTTCCAAATGGGTTGTGTGTATTGTGCTTTCCTTAATTAAGTATATATATATATCAATTAAGTATAAGTCTAAAAAAAGGATCAAAATTGACCCCCAATTTTTTTGGTATTAGAAATATATAATTATATATAATATGAATTATGAAAATATCAATCAGGTTATAACTGAAATATCAAATCTGAAAAATCAAGGGATTCAATTATCAGAAGGTCTAAACTGTGATCAAATTATGTTAGAATATCTGGATATTGAATTTGCGATTATTAATAACAAATACACCCTTTCAAAGAAGTATGCACTGCTAAAGCAGATTCAGAATGCCATTAGATAATGCCTTGTTTATTGTGAAGATGTTCGTGTCTTTGTCCCGTTATGTGCTATCGTGGAGCGGGTAACAAGAGATTTGAGGCGAGAATATGAAACTAAAAAAAATGATAAATTCGAAGGTCAGGGATATAAAGAAACTAATTGAACAGAATGAAAAAACCCCTTAAGAGCCTCTGTTGTATAAACTGTGTGTAAAATACTTCACTGTCAGACATGTATAGAATACAGGTATTCCTATTCAACTCAACCAACAAGGTAGTTTTAGTCAAACAGTAGCGGTGAAATTCTATACTGGCTGCGCTATCAATGAATGGGAATACAGGTATGCAAACAATAGCGGTGAAATTTACAACCATTTAGTTGTACAGTTATAGTAAATATCCTTCAGATTTTAACACTGAAATATTTTTTTTGTTATGATTGACTGATTTTGGGCATTTTGGCCATTTTTTTAGGGTTAAAACCCCCCGGATTTCATTAAGAAAAAATCAACTTTTCAATAACATTTTCATAGAGCAATAACAAAAAAGGCTAAAAATGGCGAAAATGGTTTAACAAATCACCAAAATGACTGAAAAATCATCATTTAAATTGTTTTACAATTCACGGTGAAAACCCCCGGATTTCATTTATTCAATGATAGTGCCACTTGGTTGGCTTCATCATTGAATAAATGAAATCTCATAGTCGTCAATTAGAAAATTGATTTACTGTTTCAATAATGGTAAACGAATCATTAACGACTAGATTAGCGAGAGAAAGATTGGGTCGCTATTAAAAAATTCCTTCCAATCCGCGACTCTTGACGAAGAAAACTACAACAACGATAGAGTCTTCAGACTGGCTTTACAGAGGAATCCGAAAAATTTTTTAAACCAATAACTACAGTAACGAAGGAGGTAGTATCAGCAATTTCTGAACAAGGAAAAATAAGAGAAGAGTCTTTTCTTCTTGTACTCGAAAAAATAGCAAAAAAGATCTAAACAAACAAAAAAATCTTTAAAAACACTTTCTGGTGATACAATAACTGCTTCAAAACAACAAGAACAACAAGAAAGACAAGAAGAAGAAGAAGAAAAACTTGCTAATAGACCACCACCTGAACCAGCAGAAGAAGAAGATGATACTGCTAGTGGACGAGTTGCATTCAATGATAAATTCCGCCCGGGTAAATTAGATGAATTAAGAAATAAAAGATTTAATTATATGGAAGAATTAGCCGATTTCGATGCTAGGAGTCTTCGACAGAGAAGAAATTATATCCACGATGATTAAAATAACCCTGGTTAAAAAGAATGGTATAAGGGGTTATATCGTATATTAACAAAGTCATCGCAGGCAAGAGAAGATGATAAAATATATAAATAATTTATGAAAGCAGTAGAAAAAGCTAAATCATATACAACAACGCAATTAGACCCTGGATTTCTCAGATACCAGAACAATCAAAACTTTTTGATATAACACAACCCTCTTCTCAAGGTGCATCAGGTATTACTAAAAAAGCATGGCGGGGATTTTCCCATAGTGGGATATCAGGTAGTGGTTTAGTTAGTTGTCCTGGTAATATTTTCAGTGATATATTACGATTAGAAGTTCTCATTGGAGGAAAACGAGCTGGAAATAACTCACCCGAAATAATTACTCAAGCAGCTGATATCTGCTGGCGGTTATTTCAAACTGGTATCATGGATATCAAAATGTATCGGGATTTCATTGACGAGTTAGCCGATCACCATGGCGGTTATCACAGTGACTAATTGTCACCACATTAGATAAATAACAATTAAAAAAGAATGATCATAGACTACAACCATGATAAACCAACTAACGTCTATGTGGTAAACTCACGATTGCCTGAATATAGACCATACTATGGAGATGGTGTCGGTGATACCATTGCAGGATTATTTGCAAGAATGGCTGCAAAATTAGCACCGCTAGCAAAACAACTGTCAATGAAGGCCATTGATCTTATTCGTGATAAGGGCATTAGCGCTGTTGGTGATGCTGACGGGAAGGCGTTTTCAGCCGCAAAAGATAAACCAATAGCGCTAGTTCGACGGAGAAAGAAACCAGTGCCGTTACCATCTACAACAGTGATGCCTGCAAGTGTTAGTAAAATAATAAATAACGCAGTAGATCAAAAACTAGCGTCGTTGATTTCATCGGTGACTCCGTTGTTGAAATCCGAAGGATTTTCCTATCAATGGGATCAGGATAATATAACCGCAAATATGATAGCGGGAAGTGGCTTAGCGAGGGCACGTCGTGGTCAACAACGATGATTTAGACCTTGATAAATCAAGGAGAATAATAAAATATTCAAACGGGTACCTGATATAGCGTTTGATATGGACGCCAGATTACTTAAAGATGATTCTGTAAGTGATTATCAATACTATTCCTATCATGCAGTACAACCAGATCTCCGATCAAGAATTGAACTTCAAGTCCGTGATACCAGTAAATACTTTCTACCGTGTGAAGCTTTTATCGAAGTCGAAGATGAACAAGTAACAGCTGCTAATACTCCTGCTGTACCAGCGCCGTATCCAGCTGGTACTCAAGTCGGTTTTGTGAATAATGGTATCATAGCGTTATTTGAGAGTGCAAGATATCTCATTGATGGAAAGGAAATTGAGTCGATAGAACGTGATGTTGATGTAGCAACAATAATAAGATATTCCGATGATTATACAAGATCAGCCGGTGCTTCTATGATGTTTGCAAAAAATATTAAAAATACTACTGGATAAAATCCATTTGTTGTAAGATGACCAAATGATCGTGCTGGTGCTGCTGCTGGTATCGAGGATATGATTATAAACAATGATACTAATTTCAGTCTAGTACCTGCAACACGTATGTCAATGTTGGAAGGAGCGCGCAGATCATTTTCATGCGCGATTCCACTGCATCATATATTTGGATTCGGTAGAAATGTACGAAAAGTTATCTATGGAGCGAAGCATACAGTAGCACTCGTGCAAATAGGTACTGACAATGATGCAATTTGGAGGATTCCAGCAGATGCTGCAAACCCAAATACTGATGCCGGTAAAGTCATTTTAACAAAACTATCACTTTGGATACCAGTATTGACTCCGTCAATTACAACAAAAGAGCGATTACTATCATTCATGGATCAAGGAGGAAAATCATTTCTAAGTTAGCTAACAACAACAACAGATATTGTACAATCAACTGTTATTTACGTAGAACCTGGCATCAACACAAGGCGAGCAACCAATGCTAACCTCATTCGTTAGCTGTAATATAATGTATATTTGGTCTGAGGAGGCGGATAAAAAACAAATACAAAGTTGAATATTCAAGACTTACAATGTGCCCAAATGGCATATCCTTGACAATATTAAATCACTAAAGCAATCAGGGGCAAAAACACTATTACATTTTGACGGTTGTCAATGAAAATAAAATGTTATCAAAATTTTGAGAGCATTTTTTCATTACGCTTCATATCAGTTTTAGTTTTTTGTTGATTCTCAAAGGATTCTTGAATACAATTGAACTCATCATGAATGATGTGTGATTGAAATATTACCATGAGAATATTGATACGGAGAACTCATGACTGATGTGTGATGGAAATATTCAAACGAGAATAATAACACCGACAACTCATGAATGATGTGTGATGGAAATATTCAAATGAGAATATTAAGACGGACAACACATGAAAGATGTGTGACGAAAATATTCAAATGAGAATATTATCACGGACAACACAGGGAATTTTGTGTGATGGAAATATTCAAATGAGAATATTAACACGGACAACTCATGAATGATGTGTGATGAAAATATTCAAATGACAATATTAACAAGGACAACACCATACTTTGGGCATTTTTTGGCATACCACGACTGGATTATTAAACTTAATTAAGACAGTTTCATTTCATTTTCACCTGATCAAACTATTGCATTTGTTACTTTTTATATTGGCAATGTAGGTGGACTTTTAACAGGTTTCAAATGATCATACATGTTTTTTTTTATATCAACGGATGAAATACATCAACTCAGAATCCCACGAGTGTGTATTCTCGTTGTTGTTGTTGCTGTAGGGTTTCATGACATTTTTCAGCACACAATAGTCTATACATGGGGGAAGATGTAAATGGTGGAGAAATAACCCAGAAAATCCTCCATAAAAAGCCAACGCCGCACGAGAAGCTACTGTCATGCTTTCTCACATACCCACATTGGCCGAATCCGAGCCTCGAATCCACGCAGACATAGGTGAGATGGCAGTGATACGTAACGGAGGGCTCTTTAGACCTCTCGGTCACTTGGGCCCCGCGTGTTTTCTCTACTACAAGGCAAATTGTATGATAACCAAAAAGCAACCGTTTACTATTTTACCATATCGAATGTCACAATGCAAGTATGCTATCAAACTTGATGCTGTATTATGTTGAGTCTTAGAATAATTTGTATTCATTTTCTGTAGGTAACCTGTCTGTGTTTGGAGCGTTTAAAATGCTTCAGCATTTTCAATGTTGTTATACCAATAACATTTTTGTTTCTATTCAAATTGTCAGATATTTCGTCCTTGTTAAAGTTCAAATGCATTGGGGGCAGTTTCTTTTAATAAACTGATGTATCTATAACTCTGAGCACGAAGCTGCTACATAATTATGCCAAACATATTTAAATATATTTATATTTTATATTTTTATGATAATACTATTCAGCATTTATGATCAATATATGTCAATATTTAGATAAGGTATTGAGTAAACAGTTAAAGTGATCATCTTTTGAAATGCACAATTTACGTTAAAACAACTATGGCACAAGTCCATGCATGAAAACAAAATTCAAATCATCATTCGAATGTCCACATCTCTACTAAATACGGTTATCATTTTAATGTCAAGGGGCAGAACCTCTGCTAAATACGGTTACCTCTGTTAAATACTGTTGATATTGGAATATCAATGGACATTACCTTTGGTAAACATGATTATTAATATTATGTCAAGGGAAATTCTATTGTAAATGGAATGTCTTGAAACCGTTACTTTTGCAAATATGGTTAAGACTGTAATGTCAAACTACTATTCCTTGCTAACTATTTTTGTCATTTTTGTATTAAGCGACCTTATATCCGCTACATGAAGCTGTCATTTGAATGTCAAGGGACCGTACTCTGATAAATTTGGATATCATTGGAATGTAAGGAAATGCTTGTTATATTTTTTAATATTTTTATTGAGGGAGGGGGAGTTACTCGTTTGATCTTTTCAGACCATTCGAGTCGGCCCGCTCTTAATAGTTACGATTATACAAAGGCTTACTGTATTATTTTACCTAAAGTCTTATATGTATGTTACTTCCATACTTTTCTTTAGTTTTCTTGTTATCTTTTTAATTCTATTCATGGGAAAGGAATACGTGAGTAATATTTAAAAAAATATAGACAACATAGATTATCAAATACTGACGACTAGTCCATACCATTAATGTAAAATTAAACTATGACGGATTGATGATGGATATAATTAGTGTTGACAACCGACAATGAACTATCCAGTATTCATTGTAAACTTGTTGAACATCACATAGAGCATAACCTTTTAGTATGCGTGTATTGATTTGATGCCAGCTAAAATTGGGATGATGTAAAAATTATTTTTAGTTGTAAACTTTCGGGCAGATTTTTAAAAATGACATTCTGAATCTTTCTATTGAGGTAACGTAAGTTAGTAAAACAAAATATAGACACACGCTGCTGATACTAATACATAAAGGTACATAACTCTCACAACTAGCGGTGGAATACCTGGTCTTCAGAGTAGCTGCCCACATATAATTTGTTTTATGTTGAAATTATATATGTATACCTTATGGACTAGAAAACATGTAAATGACATACAGATACATGACATCCAATCTTCCCCTGACCTGTAGTGGCTTTCAATGGTGCAGTAACTGACTCTGCATACAATGTAGAGTTGGGGATATAACTTTTATCGAATGAGTCAAACATTGCTAATAGCGCGCACTGGCAATAAATACAGAACGATTTAATCCTTTTTAAAATATATATAAATCTCTTGTACATATTTTCCAATGAAGATGATGATGAACAAGTAAATAAAGAAACCGGAGCATTCATATGAAATATCAAAGTATTTCTTCAATTCTCAAGACAAGTTAATACTATAAAATAAATAAGATATAATTATAATAATGTTATATGGAAAAGTATGTTGACATGTATTACCGGCATATTCAAAGTCTAATATTCAATAAATGTATGATAGTGTCCTTTTATCAGTATTGATATGATCCAGGCTGTATCCAGTACAGAGAGCAGACGTAGTGGGGTTCTCCCGGCAAAGAAAATATCATATACACATAGACATGAGAGTGGTTGCGAGCATATACCAACCAACTGCCTCCATCATTGTATGGATATAACGTTCTATTTGATTGTTAGGCTTGAAGACATAAGTCTTATTTCCTTAACTACATTTTCATTGACATAATTGATGTGAGATCTCACATTGCAAAATGCGTGTTATTACCCACTGAAGCCATGAGACTATGGCTTGGGTGATTATATTATATTTCAATATATTGAATGGGAAATAGAGACTTTGAGCCCTCTTGCACCTTTTGACTATATATCGCTGTTCATGTTTTTGTCTTTAGCGTTCAGATTGGTTCTTGCATCACTACCTCATAACTGTTAAATAAATAAACGGTAATGAATGACAACACTTTAGCTAACCAATGCTGGCAGCCTGTTATTTGTTATAAACCGGATTGTGCCTATCGTACTGAAGAATGTATTGTCACCCGAAATTGAATGAAATAAGACATTGTTGCCTCTAACTGTCTCGATTCTGCAGCTAAAATGATTCTGTCTGCAAATTGGAACAGGATGTTAGGCAGGTTGAACTGTTCGTGAGTTGTCTGCCCTTGTTCAAATTACTGCCGAAGATCATATGGTGTGCTATAATGTGCTAAAGACCGTGAGATGGGATGCCGTGGATTTAGGGGTGTCATGCATAGGCATGCATCCCAATTCATGAGAAAATGATATTATCCGATATTATTTTGAGATGTGCTGGCGCGTGAAACTGCATAGCAATGTATGTCACAGCTCCCCACATGTGATCCATCTCGGCGATTTCAACGTAGATGTGGCATGTTTAATACTGTTATCAACCCTGGGAAAAAGTTGGTCATATTCACCGCCGCAATGTTCTAATCCACTGAAAATAAGCTAACGATAAACATTAGTGTTTGAGTGTAGTAAATGCGGAGTAAGAATTCTTATGTTAGCTGGCGTTCCACAGCACTGAACTCGATCATGAACATTATTTATTCAGTCATGTGGTCTGAAATAAGTTTATTTCACCTTCACTGATTGTGGACGAAAACGGAAAGATAACCTTCTTAGTCATCTTATAACGTCATAGAAGCATTAATCTAATAAGCGTGACGAACAGAAAGAAAAGTATGTAGATGTTCTCAATTAACACTTTAAAACTCTAGCAGGATAAGTGAAATCGTCATCGCCCTTTGCGTTCAGTGGATTTCCTCAACATCTTGGCTAATTTTTGGAAAGATAAGAACGGCACAAAATGGCAAGAAATAAGAACATGAGTTTTGTTACTTGCAAAAAAAACACCATCTTACTCCTAATTATGCTCATCCATATCCAGATTGTACGCTACAACAACCAACACTGGGTATTAAATATACTGCATTGGAGCATGGGGTGAGAAATGTTCGTTACAAATACTGTGACTGACAAATTTGTATAAATTACACTACATTAAATATATAATTAAGTTAATCATAATAGCGATTGGTTTGAACAAAAGCAAACACGTGGTAAACAAAAGCAATCATAAGTACCTAGCACTAAAAGGGGGAGAAAAAAGGTATTCAATAGTCTTAAATAGGTTATGTAATTCAATCATGGAAATTGTTTTATTTATGTTTGCTGAGTCAAATGATACATATAAAATATGGTACAATCAATTTTTATCAATTCTGAGGCAATATTTTAAAACATTTCAAAATTCTCCATGAAAATTGAGGATAAGTAAATGTGGGTAGGACTACAATATATGTGTATTCATATATTATTGAAAGAAACTCAGGTAAATATGAAAATTTTGACAAAAGTATCATATTTAATGTGAATCAAATCATTTATAAATGAAAGAAAATTAGGAATATTTGCGAATAAGAAATGGATGTATTGATCAATTTTTATAACATCAATCACCAACTAATATAAAATGCATGGTTTCACTCACTTGCTTCACTGAATTCTATACAGTACAGTGGTGATTTATTCATCATGGGCTATTCAATCACATCCTAGATATTAAATCTATTCTCATCTTGTGCATGTCCTTTAATTATAAATATATATATATATATATATATATATATATATATATATATATATATATATATATATATATATATATATATATATATATATATATATATATATATATATACGTTTTCTCTTTGTTTTTAGTAAGCTATGTAATATAACATTTTATCACCAACTAAAGGAAAGATAATATAGGAAGTAGCAGCAGAGTGGGTGAACAGATCATTTTCTAAAACGTCTTTTTGAAATTTAAAATGTAGTCAATAACGACAAACCGATGCTTTGAATTTACCGTGAGTTTATCTAATTGGGTTAATTTATCTGATACTTTTTTGTGTTGTTAGTGTTTTTTTCAAAAATTATATGCGCATTTTCTTTACCGACCCAGACGTTTAATTAAGGTCGCACCCTCTCTGCTGCTATAAATGTGTGAGTAACTAAATCATTATTATATTATGTAATGACATCTGATATGGAGCTTTATACTGCTATATTAGATCCCTCTCTGCTATATTAGCTATATTAGCTCGAAAAAGATTAGAAACAATACATTTCTTCAACATGATTCTAGACAAAACAACATGGAAATAACTCACCGGAAATAATTAATGAATCAGCTGATATCTGGGGACGATTATTTTAAATTGGTGTCATGGATATCAGATTATATCGATAATGTATCGATGATTTCGTTGACGGTTATCACAGTGATTTTAATTGTCACCACGATATGAAATAACAATAACTAATAAAATGATCATACATCTGCACAATTTTAAAACTGTCATGGCCAGAGCAATAAACTCATGATTACCCGTTTATAGAACGATTTTTGGAGATTGTCTTGGTAGTGCTATTCAAGGGTTATTTGCAAGGATGTCTCCCAAAATAGTACCATTCACAAAAGAATTGTCCTTGAGCTATTAATGTTATTGGTGAAAAAGCTCAAAGTGCTATTGGTAATATTGTCAGTATGTCGTTTTCTGCAGCCAAAGAAAGATTAACACGATTAATACGACAAAAACCACCCACCGCCAGTAAAATTACCATCTACGGAAATCATGCAAAATGTCGGGGAAATACTAAACCAAGCCATGGATCAAAATCTAACAGCGCTGATAAATCAAGGTTCTGACGAAGAACAAAGAAATATTGCTGCAAATTTAATAGCAGGAAATGATTTGAGATCGTGTGTTAGATCCACAAATATATAATATAATGTTCAAATCTTCACCCGATCCTGCATTTGATACATAAGCGCCTGTGCTCAAGGATGAATCAGTACGCGAGTGTCAGTTTTATTCTTGTAATGCAAGAGATCCAAATACTCGATCAAGGTCAGAATACAAGTAAATACATTTTACCCGCTGAAGCATTTATTGAAGTAGAAGGAGAAGATGCAAAGACCGATAATGCCACATATGACACAAATGTGCGAGTTGGTAAAGCTGCATATATGACTGATGGGAGAGAGATTGAATCTATTCAGCATGATGTCGATGTTGCCACAACAAGCGTGGGTTTAGCAAGATATTCTGATGATTATACAAGATCAATTGGTCCATCTATGATGTTAGCTAAGGATATTACTGATCACACTGATAATGCTCAGTATATCAAATTACGGACACCACGAGCTACTGCATTTTATCCACAACCAGATGATTTTGCCTAGGGTTTTTAACATGAACAACATTGTTGCAAGGACGTCGTAGATTATTTTCGTGTGCAATTCCACTGCCCCATATTTTTCTGATTTTGTATAAATGTAAGAAAGCTTATCTTCGGAGCTAACACACAGTAATCTTTGAAAAAAAGGTGATGATAATGACACAATCTGGCGACATACCGGCGTTGCTGTTGCTGGTAAAGTAAATATAACAAAACTATTATTGTGGATGCCAGTAAGACCCCATTGATCGCCGCATAGGACATATTACTATCATTTATGGATAAAGGTGGTAAATCATTGCTACCATGGCTGATAGTGACAGCAGATAGTATGGTAATTTATATTAACGGTACATTTACATGGAATATAGCATCATAGCAAGGTGTTTCTGCGATTCGACATATTGTTTTTGCGCAATAGGATAAACGACGATTAGGATCACAAACACCCAGCCATATGATATTTGACCAGATGGAACTTAATGCGGTCTCGTTAAGACTAAAAGGTCAACAAGAAGCATCCGAGGATATTTTACTTAATTACTACACAAAACCAAATAGCACGTGCATAACATCGTTTGCTGACGATTATGGGACGTGATATGAATGTAGATCTGCAAATATCGCAATAAGATTTTATAAAATTATATCCGATTTATTACTTTTCGCTGGAACATCTCGATTTAATCAGACAAAGTGTCGTTGAAATACACTTCCGGGCTCGTGTAACACAACATAGTGTTGTCGCGACAGGTCCGCCGATTGCTTACGGTGATTACAGAGCAATCGCGGTTATACTAAGCGACAAAGCGATGTTACTCGAGGGTGTTGGTAGACTAAACAGGGTAGTTGAAAATATGTAACACAATTAGATCACTCGCTTTATTATAAATGTCATATAGTCACGTTAGTGTTACTCTGACTCATGGTCAGATTAGAAAGTTGCGGTCGGATTCAGCAAAAAGATGTGGAACTACAATAACGCTAAAACACGATCAGATCACTGGTGGTCAAAATATACTATCAGTATGAGCGCGTCAGATCAAACATTTCAATGATCAAAAAAGATAAATAAAAAAGGTGTTCAAGTTACTCTCTCTGCGGGCGCGATCAAAGACACAATTAAATCAGGTGGTATGTTTCCATATCTACCAACTGGAATAGGTATAATCAAGGCCTAATGGATGACAAAAAAATGTAATGCTTTTTTGCCCAATCCATACTGTTAAAGTCGTGTTCTCTTATTTTTCAAAGCACTGGAATAAAACATTTGTTGTTTGTCGAACATATAGACTATTTTGTTGCTCCATCACAACTGTAACAAGCGCTTCATATCGGAATTCAACCAAGGAAGCTAGTAATCTCTCTTCTAGACACACTGTTTACTAAAGAACAGTTGGCAGAATCAAATGCTACAGGGACTCGAATTGCCCACAATTCAGCAGTTAAGACAAGTGTCTTGTCAAGTTTGGCAATACAGACAATAAAGGGATTTGTTCTGAAACAGTTAAAAAAAGACCGTGGCATGCCCTGTCTTTCTGAAGCAGTCTTCAATGATGTCATAAAAAGTAAATTGTGCCACAGCTAAATGAAGTACAAAACAATAAACCAACTCATGGATTTGAAGAATTTCATCCGATTATAGATTTAGATTATTATTATCTTGCTGTTTTTGGAATAACACAGGAAGTGTGACATGACACGCTTTTTTAATTGAATATTAGTAATGAATTTGATGGATATTCATTCATTTTGACTGTGATGTTGTGCTATTACTTTAAAGCGTATATCACCATTTTACTTTTAGTATTTAATATAACTGGTACATTCCACACATAAAGGGCTAGATATATTGTCGCAGACCAGGCCATGCATGCTTGCCTTATAGTTTCAAACCTAAGCTTTCAGCAAAGCTTGCCGCAACCTTATTAATAATCTTGTGACAAGGAACATAGGACATTAGGAAAATCACACTAAGTTAGCTGATGAACTAGGCTGTCACTTGGTTGAGTGAAAAACGATAGGGTTTTGAATATTGAATTTCATTTGAGAAATGACTATCTGTTATTGAATGTTATTAAATTGTTGTTTATTTGAATTTCACCTTTCGTGTATTCAGTAATTTAACGGTCGGCATCCCTGAAGTGGGGCTCGGAGCTCTGCATCGCTATATCAATACATTAATTTATAACAAAAATGAGCCAGGCTGTGTATTCTGTAATAATTAAATATAATACTGGGAGCACCCCACCCCAACGTAGTCCACGCGGATAATATGGGATAAAAACCCTTGGTGTGCAATCAACAACACAGATTACTGATAATCAACACTGCCATGAGAAGTCTAAAAAGAAAACCTGATAAATAATGATGGTATAAGACTTCAAAAGTGTCTAATATGCATTAAGTAATACAAGTCAATGCACCTTGAAACCAATCAAGTTTGTGATATAAATAAATAACCAAAAAGGTCAACAATTAAATTATGGCTATTACATGAGGATGATTGTTACCAAAGAAGTCCAGAATTATGCAAAAACTAATTATAATAACAAATATTCAGTAATAACCCTATCCTAATGCTGAAGGGTTAATTTTAACCCAAAAAGAGCACTAATGGTGAAAACGTACACAAAGTATAAATGCACATACAAGATCGAGATTGGCTAATTAAAGGTCTAAACATTCAAACTATGGAAAACCCTGTTTGAAAGTTAGAATGAGTTATCCTGTCAACAGGCTCATAAATTCTAACACTTCCTCTTAATATGAGTGTCAATCGAGGCAGCTGTTATTACCATTTTTTATAAGTCTTTGATATGACTCGGCTGGGGTTCGAACTCAAGACCTCCCACATTTAAGGCATAAGTTATAAAGACTTGAACATTGGAACGGCGACAGGTTTTAAAATTAAAATAATACTCAAGTATATGAACAAATATATGTTCATGTTCTTTATCAAGGGAGGTAATACATTAACAAAATAAAAGACATGCAAAACTTATTTTTTAGAAAAGCATAATCTAGGACATGCTAATGAATCTGCAATGTTGTTGTTGCTTTCTGACTACCATATTAATGGAAATTAAAGCACAACAATGAGCTTCAATAACAATAACATTTATTCTAATTATCTATATGGCAGTATATTATACAAAATAAAACAAATAACAAAAATATATGCATATATGCAATGTGAGATATTATAAAACAACATCCATACATTTTACAATGTGAGATACTGTAGACATACATCCATTATGAGCTTTACATTGTAAGAACAATACTAATAATGTGCCTTTTGAGATATTGTAGAGGAAACATCCAGTATTAGCTTCACAATGTGAGAATATTTAAAATGAGATTGATATGGTGAGGTGTTGCAAAATACAATCTGTAATAAGCTTTACAAGATGTCATTCATTTGAATTATGTTCAGAAAAGAAAAATTCCTAGAACTATTTACACTGCAGTGTACATGTATGTAGATATGTACAGACAACCGACTACATTTATTAAATAACATCCTGGAACTGAAAATTAGACCATTTCCTACTTCTAAATTCTGAGTATTCAACCATCACAGTTATTTTTCAGTGATAACAAGATTTTCGTGATACAGCAGCCATATTTGTTTTAGATGAACACAAATTTAATTTAGGACATTAGACACCACACAATGTTTATTTTAGTGAAAATCCTATGTTGATAAAGACCATCGATACAGGAGATATAGTGAATACAATGTTTTATAGTGAAAATCCTATGTTGTACTTATGTAAACAGATCATGTCATATGAAACTGAGCAGCAGAGGGGGTGAATCGGACAACTTTTTCGGATAGTTTTGATTATACCCTTAAAACGGCACGAATAGACCCTTCTCGCGAAATCTCATTTTTTAACCAGAAAAAAAATAAGTCTCCATTTGACAAATAGACCCTTAGTGATTTTGTCTGAAAACATGAGATTTCGCAGGTGATACTGTATTCGCGTTTTCTTTGATTAATCATAAATGCCGCAATGATGTTGTGACTCACCCCCTCTGCTGCTAAGGGTTACGGTGAAAATCGTCCGATTTACCCTCCCTGCTGCTACTATTTCAACCGAATATTTTATCAAGTCCGTGTCCCAGACCTTGTCTGGAAAATCCTTAGGATTTCACAAACAGACTAATCGCTAACACCTCTTCTTGTAAATCAATCAGATTATTGGACTGATCTGTGAGTTTAAAATTAATTCTGGTTAATGAATTATTATGACATCGCATATAGACTGGATTCACCGGAGACTCAATAATTAAAAATCCTGGAGGGGCTGTTGGTGCAAATGAATACAAAATATATCCCTGCTGAGCTTGATTTGATCGTTCTAAATTTATTTGATAGCTTCCTTCGATAACATCACATACTAAATTGAGCGCTATCACCGATGAAATATTCACGTTGAACGGAGCAATATGCCTGCCGCCACCATCTGGGTCATTATTGTGTGTCAGGAGAGTTGTTTGTGGTTGTGATGGTGTTTTTTTCCATTTGTCATGGATTTTTTTTGAAACCTTCATCGATGGTGTCACTGAGATGTTTTGTTAGTTGTGGTACGTTATATCTTGGTAGTTTGAATGTTGGAATATCTTCTATGCGGATCTTATAGTCTGTTGCAAATAAATCTCTTGTTTTAAGACCACTGTCACCTAATACATGTTGAATAATTTGCGCATTAAATGTTTCCATGTCATTGATGACTTTGTTACATGTTTCTACAACGCTGATAAATTCATCTCGGGTGAGAGTGCCGGATCTAAGGGATATTAACAACAACAAAATATCTCTATTCATCTTTCCGAAATTTTCAGTGATGTCATCCGGTCGAAGAATGTGGTAGATCTCCCTAGTGGGAGGATCTACTAATTCAATAAGAAAATAAAATTTATCATAATCTAAATAACTCTTTACTGGATTATCAGATTTAATCCTGTCTGTGATATAATCAGTTTTTTTGGGTTCTGGTAATTTAACGGTTTTTCCCCCGGGTGGTAATTCAGGCCTTCCTAGTACGGTTCTAATAGAACTCTGATATATATCTACGACATATCCTTCTGTGCTTATTTCAATGGCAGATGATAGTGTCGGCCCATTAACTGTTATAGCTATTTTTTATTCTTTTCCAGTAATCGATTTTATTCTACGCGCGAATTCAGCATTGATTTGTTCAATTTCGTATGACCCTGTTGGTATGGAAAGAACGTTCCAGTCTGGGGTTCCGTCGGGTTTATTCTTATTCGCAAATGCCAGTGAATTATTCGGTTGTTGACCACCAAATGATTTTGACCTAATATTTGGCCAGCTGTGATAAACTCGTAATTTTGCTAGCGCTATCTCCTTTACTGGAACCGGAGAGGGGAAATTCACACTGAATTCTGGATTCGTTGAGGTTATTGATATCATGCTGGTTTGTACTGGGTTCGTGTTCTCCACTATGTGTTGAAGTAATTCCATCTGTGTTGTCATTGTTATTATACTCATGATGTATTTCTAATTTTGACATCGCAGAATCGTAAATACCTACCATCGCTGAAAACTCACTCTCTGATATAATTGTATCATCGAGAGATGACGATATCAATGAGGATATTTGCGAGTATGCAGTAGACACAACATGAAATTGAATCACATAGTCTTGTAGTTTCCGTTGGCTGCATGATGATATTTTTTTTGTGATTATTGAAATAATTCCAGCGATTGTTGTTGCCGCAGAAATGCAAATTGGAAAAGCTATCGGGGCCATCATTGTTACTGAAGACAGTATAATACCGGCTCCGGTGATTACACCACTCACAGCGTACACAGTAACATCAATTGCGGTAATTCTCCTGCGATATTTTTTAATTTTCATTGCATACTCCTCAGACAGGGTTTTGAGTCTAGTTTGAAATTCTCTGACCTGATCATAGCGATATTGCGATGATGAAATCGTTTTTATTTTAAATACGCTAGCGTTTTCAATTGAAACCGTTAGTGAAATTGCTTTGCAATTTTCAACTTAAATCCGCTACGAATTCCACATACCATGTTGTTGTAACCCTAACCAAATTTTTATCAGTAGCTATTAACGTGAACTGTTCAGTTGTATCCTTGTCGATGATCGTTGAAATCGTATTATTGACCCCGGATGAACTCGACGATGAAATATTAAATTGAGCCGTTCTCACTATTGTTAATCGATAAATACCCTTGACGGTTGCAGTGATATCTAATTTGTTGTTTGTAGGTGTCCACTCAAATGATCCGTGTTGGATCGTGTATACTAAGTTATTGGTTTTCTCATGAGGAATTTTTGTTTTTTCAATGACTGTTATCATCCTCGTTGCATCCCCTTTGATGGCTTCGATGAAGGTTTTCGTCTCATCGATGGATTTTTTGATATCCGGAAGTTTTAGTTCAATTTTATCGAATGTAGTTCCAATAAATTTATCAATGATATTTCTACGAAATGTGGTAAACTGTTTTATGTGTTCTTCGGTTTTAGATTGAAGTGTTGCTAGTTCCAACGCAGAATCGTTGAGAGTTTTAAATTGATCTGTAATCGTCGAAAAAAGTACGCCTGGTTTTAGTTTACCCTGATCGGAAAATAACGCGATAGTATCCTCGATTGCGTTTCGTTGTTTAACTAAAATATCATCCAACGACACATCACTGGTTTTCATTTTACACTGATCCGAAAATAACGCGATAGTATCCTCGATTGCGTTTCGTTGTTTAACTAAAATATCATCCAGAGAGACATTACTGGTTTTCAATTTACCCTGTTTGTCTTGAAATACAACTATCTCATTAAGATCAACACTTGTTAAATTTAACGTCTCAGCGATTTCATCTTCAATTATTTTTTTTATATCCTTGATAGAATCAGGGGGTGCAGTGTCATCGGGTTTGGGTTTCAAAGATCTCCCCCAAATATCGATCATGATATTTTATACACCTCTCTCTAAAAAGCGATTACTAGTGTAGTCATTTACGACAATATGAGGTGGTTTTCTAGATGCTGAAATAGCGTTAAGGACATTTAATACTTCGCTGCCGCATATTGGTGGGTCATTCATTTGCTGTGTTGGTAGCGTAGAATACCAAGTCTTCATTGGAAATTGTTTTATATAACGCATAAACTCTTTTGGCGGGGCTAATCCATATGAATCAAAATAGACAATCCCACGTGGATCAATAGCGTATGCAACCCAGTGAGTACCAGGTCCGGTGCTGTTATCGAGATTAATAATACCTGTTTCAGTTTTGTTTGGTTGATGTGGTAATTGATCCTTCATAAAAACACCTCTGAAATTTTTAATCGCTAGTTTTTTAGCAGCATCCATTAAATCAAAATTGGACATAGATTCCTCAATTAATAAACCGGTCCTAGTCTTAGACCCCTTCCGCTGTACCATGAATACGGGGTTCCTGGTAGTCTTAGACCCTTTCCCTTTTTTTATACCCCTTTCCCGTTGCTTTCTTTAGTGCCATTCCTGCTGCCGCTTTAGCCACCGCAGGGGCTGCTGCTGCAATTAATGCTGGTATTGCAGCTAACAACGGGAATATACCGCCTGTTTTAATCATATTTTTGATAGCAGCCGCAGAAAGAGTAATCTGAACGCCTTTTTTATCCTTGAAAGCATCATTGAAGTGTTTCACTTGACGAGTTGTCAGCGATAATTTATTTGCACCACCAGTCATTTAATTAGGTTTCAACGTGAGTGTGGTTCCACATTGCTTAGCGGATTTGGATTGCAATTTTTTTAATTGACCGGGTGTCAAAGACACATTGATATTACTATATGACATTATACATAATTGATTGATTCTAATTCAATGAAAAATCGTTTACATATTTTCCACTGGTGCATCAATAAATCTCATTCGTCCACCAACACCTTCAAGTAGCATTGATTTATCACTGAGAATGACAGCAACCGCTCTATAATTAGCAATACCACCAGGACGGGTTACACGGGCTATAAAGTGTATATCAACAACAGATTGTCTCATCAAATCAAGATGTTCCAATGAAAAGTAATAAATCGGATAGAGGCTTTTGAAATCCAATTGTGATATTTGCAAACCAGTATCCACATTTTGATCACGTGCCATAAATGACAACAGGTTATGATAGACACGTGAAATATGATTTTGACCGTAATCAAGTTGTACATCTTCAGATGGTTCCTGTTGTCCGTTTATTCTCAGTGAGACCTCTCTAACACCTAACTGATCAAATATCATATGACTTCGTTGTTGATTACCAACTCGTGCATTATTCTGTAATGCAATAAATATATGACGTGGATCTGAAACCCCTTGTTTTGATGCCAGATGCCAAGTAAATATATCATCAACATTGTCTTGTTTAATATCAGTGGTCACTGATAACCAACTCAACAATGATTTTCCTCCTTGGTTCATAAATGATAACAATTTTTCTTCTGCTGTGATTGATGGAGTTAACACTGGCATCCACAATGCTAGTTTTGTTAAAATGACTTTACCATCAACAACACCAGCATCATGCCATATTGCATCATTATCAGTACCCTTTCGTACAACCGCTACTGTGTGTTTAGCTCCATACATAACTTTTCGGACGTTTCTACAGAATCCGAATATATGATGCAGTGGAATTGCACATGAAAATTGTCGACGCTGTCCATGCAACGTTGCTACACGTGTTGCAAACCCTAGGTTGTAGTTAGTAATATTATTTATGACATCAAAATCACCAGCTGGTCTTGTATATCCGGCTGGTGCTGGATTAACTGAAGAAGCCTGTGTTGCCTTGACTCTAGAATACTGGTTGTGTTCAGGGTGATCAGTAATATCCTTAGAAAACATCATAGATGGACCAGCTGATCTTGTATAATCATCAGAATATCTTGCTAACCCTATGATTGTTGTGGCCACATCAACTTCACGGTCAATGGATTCAATTTATTTTCCATCAATGAGATATCTAGCGCTTTCAAATAACGCCATAATACCGTTATTGACAAAGCCAACTTTGATAGTTGGGTTATTGTCATATGGGGTATCAGCTGCAACATTTGTTACAAGTTCTCCTTCTACTTCAATAAATGCCTCACACGGTAGAAAATATTTACTGGTATCATGAACTTGAAGTTCAATTCGTGATCGGAGATCTGGATGTACTGCGTGATAAGAATAAAATTGAAAATCGCGTACAGAATCATCTTTACGCACTGGGGCCTCCATATCAAATGCTGGATCAGGTGACCTTTTGAACATTTTATTATATTTATCAGAGTCTAAATCGGATTTTCCATTTCATCGTGAAAAACGCTAGCGTTTTCTACGTGGTTTTTTAAAGCCACTTCCTGCTATCATGTTTGCTATCATGTTATCTTGGTCACTCGGAGTCACTAATGACGCTAATTTTTCATCTACTGAGTTATTTATTATTTTACTAACACTTGCAGGCATCTCTGCTGTAGATGGCAATGGTTTCTTTTTTCGCCTCACTAATGATGTTATTTTATTCTTCGCAGTTGAAAACGCTTTTCCGGCAAGATCTCCAACAGTACTAGTACCCTTATCACGAACAACATCAGTGGCTTTCATTCCTAATTGTTTAGCTAACGGCATCACTTTTGGGGCCATTCTTGTAAATAACCCTGCAATGGTATTACCTAAACCATCTCCGTAATATGCTCTATATACAGGCAATCGTGAGTTTACCACATAGACGGGGGTTGGTTTATCATGATTGTAGTGTATAATCATCTTGTTATAAAACTAGTTGTTTTTTAATTAGTGATCAATCGCTGTAATAACCATGGGCATCTTTGTGATTTTCAACTAATTCAGCAATGAGTTTTTGATATACATTAATGTCCATGATACCACCGGCAAATAATCGTCTACAGATATCAGCTGCTTCATTAATTATTTCCGGAGAGTTATTTCCAGCTCGTTTTCCTCCGATGAGAACTTCTAATCGTGATATATCACTGAGAATATTACCAGGACAAGTAACGCTAGTGTTTTCAACTAGACGATTTTCCCCTGAAATTCCACTCCCCAAAAATTCCTTCTCATCGTATGGCTGTCTTAAATGGAGTTGAAATTTTCTCTTGAAGTCTCTGTATTCCTTCATCCTTCTATCTAAATTCCCAGTATTCATTTCATACACTATCTCAGCCCATTCATTATGTGACATTCTATAATTCCTATAATTGTCCGTAAAAAACTTCTCTTGTAAATCATAGCTGTTAGCAGCAAATTCACCTAAATTGTCTATATCCTCGTTGAGAATTCGTTTTTTAGCGCTCTCGGTAAATATAATTGATTTAGGTAGTCCACTAACTAGTTCTTCCTGAAATCATTCAAATTTTCGTTCTGAAGCGGTTGATATATCCTGAGGAAGTGTTTTTAATGATTTTTTTGTTTGTTTAGTTCTTTTTGCTATTTTTTCTAACACAGGGAGAAAAGACTCTTCTTGTTTTTTTCCTTGTTCAGAGATTGTTGACACTATTTGTTTCGTTGTTGTAGTTATTGGTTTAAACAACTCTTCAGATCCTCTCAGCAAAATCAGTCTGAAGACTCTGTCGTTGTTGCAGTTTATTCCTGACAGAGTCGCGAATTGGTATAAATTTCTTAATTGCATCTAATCGTTCACTAGCCAATCGGGTCGTTAATGCTTCATTGACCATAATTTGAAATCAGAAACCATTTTTCAATTGCAAAACAATTTTTCCCATCGATCATTCCTTCCCTTAACGGTCCATTTTTTTATTGCTGTGAAATATTTTTATTTTTATTGCTGTGAAATATTTTTATTTTTTATTCAGTGAGAAATATTTTTATTTTTTATTCAGTGAGAAATATTTTTATTTTTTATTCACTGTTTTTGGTGGTTTTTCATTGATTTCTGGTGGGTTTTCATTGATTTTCATTGATTTTTTGACAGTTTTGGTGGTTTTCCTTTGAGATTTTTACAGTCAATGAGTCGATTTTTGCATGGGATTTTCCATACGGAAAAGCTGTTAGTATTCATTTTTGATGATTTTTGACCAAAAAATCGATAATTTCAGTCAATAAATGCCAAAAAATGACAAAAACAACCAAAAATCACCAATAATTTCAGTCGGGTTAAGTAGTCAATTTTGCATGGGATTTTCCATAAGGAAAAGCTGTTAGGATTCATTTTTTACCAATTTTCATTGATTTTAATTGATTTTTGTCTGTTTTCATTGATTTTTGATTAAAAAAAACCCGTAGGGTAAAGTAGTCGATTTTTCATTTCAAAATCATAATTGCTGCAACTAACAATACAAAATATTTTTCTCATAGAATTTTTATTGCTGTGAAATATTTTTATTTTTATTGCTGTGAAATATTTTTATTGCTGTGAAATATTTTTATTTTTTATTCAGTGAGAAATATTTTTATTTTTTTATTCAGTGAGAAATATATTCAGTGATTTTGCCTGTTTTTGACAGTTTTGGTGCCATTTTGTGCCATTTTGGTGGTTTTCCTTTGAGATTTTTACAGTCAAGGAGTCGATTTTGCATGGGATTTTCCATAGGAAAAAGCTGTTAAAACTCATTTTTGATGATTTTTAGCCATTTTTCATCAATTTTTGCCTGTTTTCAGTGATTTTTTGTCATTTTTCATCGATTTTTGGTAAAAAACCTCGTAGGGTCAAGTAGTCGATTTTGCATTGGATTTTCCATAGAGAAAAGCTGTTAGGATTCTATTTTATTTTCGCAGTGTGAAATATTTTCACTGATTCAATCAAAAAATGCTAAAAAAATGAAAATCTCAAGGAGATTTTACTGTCTGACAAAATCTTTTGAGGGTCGGTCAATCAAAATCGTTCATTTTCTTGAATTAACGCTTGTAGGTTTCTAATTTTAGAATTAACTTCCTTTTTCAATTCATATTCGCTACCCAATTCTTTTCGTATTCATTCCACGATAGTATATAACGGAACAAACACTCCTACTTCACTGGAAAATGCAAGAGAGTCTCTAATAGAATTCTGAATTTTTTTGATGAGCGCATATTTCTTTGGTAGAATATACTTGTTAGTGCTAACACCATATTCTATATCCTGAAAATCCGACTTGATTTGATCAGGATTTAACCCATCTGACAATCTAATATCCTGGCTTTTCAATTTTGCAATTTCAACTATAATGTTATTCATATTTTCAGAATTCATTTATGATAATACATATTTCTAATTCATTTTTCAAAAATAAAAGAGTCGTTAATATTTTCAAAATTCAGTCTGTATATAAATATATTTTTTAAAAATAATTCTGTATATAAAAATATATTTTTTAAAATTAATTCTGTATATATAAATATATTTTTTAAAATTAATTCTGTATATAATATAAATATATTTTTTAAAATTAATTCTGTATATATAAATATATTTTTTAAAATTAATTCTGTATATATAAATATATTTTTTAAAAATAATTCTGTGTATAATATAAATATATTTTTTAAAATTAATTCTGTGTATAATATAAATATATTTTTTAAAATTAATTCTGTATTATAAATATAAATGCAGACAAAAATAAATAACAACCATGATGAGCGGTTATCAGTCATTTGGCCCCCTTGATATAGGCCACGGTGTCTTTCATAGGGTTCTTTCTTTGAGTATTTCCATTTTTTTTTTTCTTAGATTTCTTCAATCTCGATTTGACCCTATGACCGTTTCTTTTGGCCGGTAATTCATTTTTGAACACCATACGGGGCTACCCAAATGTGACGGAGAGCTAATTACATCCATGGATGTTATTTATTTTAGGTCATTTATATTTACATTCACCGGAAGCATATTCCCCCAAGAGTGAATCTAACTCGTGAAATAACGGGTTAGAATCACAAGAGGGTATATTTACGTGAAAATGACCTAGAGGTTACATATATATGACAACACATCTTTAGAACTCCTTGGTTGCCTTCACATCCAAATAAGCCCAAAGGAAACCCGAAACATACATCTTCGGAAGGGAGGCCTAACGTGGAAAACGCCATCTTAGACCGCCCAGAAGATATGCTTGGGGGGTGACGTCACAACATATATTAATTAAGGACAGTACAAATACCGTATATATCTCCACTCGAGTTTTGTGGCAGATTGTAGGTATACATATACTTAATTAACTTAATTAAGGATGGATTATAATTCAATGATGATGTAATGATGATGGGACGGCACAAGACAGCACAAACATGAAACGACGGGCGGATTTTCTACGGCCATCCGACCAATCAAAAGCAACCCATGAAATTTAACCCGGTTGCATGATTGAGAAAAGTCAACCACGCACACGTGTCAATGGCGTGGGTTATTTTTGATTGGTCGGATTGGCTTTTGAAAGCCCAGCTTTAAACCTTTCATTTAGTATATAAGGTGACTAATACAGCAGCGTCAATCCACAGGGTGTGTTATTTTTTTTTCTTGAATTACTTATTAATGGTGTTTCACAGTATTTAAATGAGACCGCATATTTGAATTAAACACTAAAAAAAAAAAGAATATAATCGTTTGAAAACATTTTATATTTGATTAATTTTCTTACAAAACAAATAATTTATTATACCCGCCGCTGAATCACAATTTAAGGGGAGATAACCCATAAAACAAGTTGACATTATGAATTGAATAATGGGCTTTAAGTGATTCGTCCCGAGGGCTCTTATCACTGTTGTTGACATAATCTAAGGGAGAGAGTATATAAGGTGACTTAATACAGCAATTCACAGGGTGTGTTACTTTATTTTCTTGAATAACATATTAATGCTGTTTCACAGTATTTAAATGAGACTGAATATTTGCATTAAACATTAGAAAAAAGAATATAATCGTTTAAAAACATTTTATATTTGATTTCTTAATACCCCGCCGCTGAATCAGAATCTAAGGGAGTTATTTCCCTTGTTTATGAAAGAGTTATCTCCCTTGGTTATGAAAGAGTTATCTCCCTTGTTTATGAAAGAGTTACTTCCCTTGTTTATGAAAGAGTTATCTCCCTTGATGTTATTAGACATACGAAAATCGAATTTTTTTTTTGTTCAATTTTTTTAGAAATGGCCGATAGATAAATCCCCTCTGCAACCTTTTGTACAGAAGATCGACAAATATTGAAATATTTACCGGCTTCATACATTGATTGAAATATTTTTTCTGCGTTAGTTGTATTAAAAGATTTCACAGGTCTCTTCCCAACCGTTTTACAAGTGCCAGTCCTTCCTCGTTTCAAATTCTCACTTTGTGTAACAGCTTGCAGATTTGATAAGGAATTATTCTTTGGATTAGAATCAATGTGATCGATAACAAAACCATCTTTGATCAATCCATTGAAACATTCATACACGAAACGATGGCAGTAATAAATTTTCTTTCCAGCGCCAAACTTCAAATACCCTTGATTACTCAGAAAACCGACCGGTTTCTTTAGCCTACGGTTTCTGATAATACCATAACGGGATGCTTCATAATTAACAAGCACGGGGTGAGGTCTGAATTCTTGGTTCATTTGTATACTAACTATTGTTTGTCTAATTCATTAATAACATCACTGGAGAATCTTTCAATGTAGTCTTGAGGAGTTCTTATGATTTTATCCTTGTCAGGCACACAGTCAGTGTCAGAATTTTTGATTGAAAATCAATTTTTTATTCGTTTGTCATAATAGCGTTTTAGTTCCCTGTATCGTTTGCCGCCACACCTGAGACATAATTGCGATTTTCCCCTGACTCCAACCCCACATCGAATACAGGGTAACGGACCAAGATTTCCACGACGAAAGCTTTGCATATGATACCCACAGAATTAATTTCTGCATGATTTGTTACACGAGATTACTGATCCAATCATAAGCCATTTGCAGTGATTCATTATACATAAATCTTTCATTTAAATGCTTGTTTTAATTACAGTATGGAGGAGTTCGAGAGATTATCGAAAATTAAGCCTTGGAAAAGTGTTCAATTCAATCTTGATAGAGTTTCTGATACACCAAAGAATAAAATTCTTGATAGAACCTTGATTAGTAAAATCAGAGACTGTTTTAATGAATTCAAGCGTGATGGGGCATCTCACTGTTGGTCAACATTTCGAATACAAGGCCGTGTTGACACTACCATGAATGATGAAAAAGCAGCAGTGATAATGTCAAATCTTGGGGAAGAAAGAAATTTTTTCCGAATAAAATTCCTTATCCATGATGATGGAAAATGGATCATTAGGGACAAATACGAGCCCATTCTTAAGGACAAAAAAACTGTCACTGTGACTCAGGATTCAAAACCAGGAATTTTGACTGGAATTGATAAACCCTACTACGAAAGATCTTATCCTGTCACAGCAGTTGTTTACGGGATCTATCCGCTCAATGACAAACCTGATATTGCAAAACTAGCACCCAATAAATATTCGACAGGGCTCAATTGTGTAGCAACACGAATAATGGAACACTTCACAAATGCGTCCCGGGGAAATAAACTAACTGATCTAAAACGAAAAAAAATAACCGAATGGGAACTGACAGTGAAACAGCATGGGGCAACAATTCAGGATATAGCTAAATTAGAAACATCATTGAGATTTCCAATATCGGTAAGGACAATCACCGGTGAAGTATTATACGAATCGAAATATAATCTGCAGTAACAATATTTCCACGGGATAGAACCGTAAAATATCTGTTTGGAACAGAAGAGTTTTTTTCAGAGCAGAAATTATTTGATGCTATTTACCATTTGAGTAAAAACGATCCCGTGTCAATGTGGCTATTTCATAGTACTTCAGACGAGGAATGTAGATTTGATCAGTTTGTAAGGCCCAACGGAGAATTGTACCGTACTGAAGAGCTGCATAATCAAATGAAACAACTAGCTAGTGAGTTTTCTGGGGAGGAAATCGAAGATCAATTATTAGCAAACTGTTTTACACTACCATCAATTGCAGCACATTTTGCTAGAAAGAAAAACGCGTGGAAACCAACACGAAGTGAGTTTTTATCAGATGTCAAATTGTCCTGTCTTGAATACGGCCATGGAGGATTATGGAATACAAAATACACCGCTGATACCGTTATTTCAGTTGATATGATTGCTTGTTATCCAGGAAGTTTTCTAGGGTATGTAGAATGTGAGAAATATTTCAAACGATTTGGACACCCTACACACGAAATGGCCCGTGTTGCTATTAATGGACCACTGCCTGATTTTGATTTAACAGGATTCGCTTGTGTAGAATCATTTGAATTGGCTGAAGGACTTCATCCGTGTAGTTATCTTTGGATTGGTAAACACATGTCTGAAAAACACTGGATGCCAATAGTGTTATTACGATATATGCTTGATTGTAAGATGTTAAAATCATTAATTGTCAGTGAAGCAATTATATCCTATCGAGCACAGAAATCAGTCTGGTTACCACAACCTGATCTAGAAAAAATAATTAGCGAAGAGCGAAAACTGTTTCCAAATTTCAGTGAACAACAAATCATGGATTGGTCCAAACAGTTATTTGAAATCAGAAACAATGAAGCAAAAGATCTTGGACGAAGAATAATCGGTAAATTTACCTAAGGTGGCAAATACGATAATACAAGATATTCTTCACGGTTAATTATAGACAATGCTGAATACGATTTTGTAATCAAGGATTTAACGAATAAAGGCCTATATGTCAATCGTAAGGACGCATTTATGTCCAATGGAACCAAATTGGGTACAATTGTTACTTACACTGATGGATACAATCCGCAGTACACACATTTGAGAGCTTCTATGCTTGGTTATGCTTCTATTAATCTGTTTTCGATGATCAATAAATTTCCTAACACCGCAGTTAGAGTTGCCACTGATTCATTTTACATAAACAGCAAAATGGTTGATTTTAAGGCTACTGGCAATGAGAATTGGGGGACATGGAGAATTAAGAAGAAAATGCTTCATGATTATATTCCATCAGCAGATGTTACCATTGAAAATAATTATTTAGAAAGCAATCAGTGTTCAGAATTTTCTTGTGCACCACCGATTTCTGATCCAATCTGTAGATATAAAACAGTTTATTTAAACGGCTGTGGTGGGTCAGGAAAAACAATCCGGGCAATTGAGTTATTTCGTGGGAAATCAAATATGATTGTGCTAACACCGACTCACAGACTTGCAAGAGAAATGATACAGCGAAGGGTAAATGCCTGTACCTATCATAGTTTTTTTCCGATGGAAGGGAGATAAATGGACTTCTGATCGTATGGGAGAGAAATTTATTCCTGAAATTATCATTTGGGATGAAATAGACACAGTGCCATTAGATGTATTAAAAATATTCCTTGAGTGGTTGTTATTGAAAACTACAAAAATCGTCATGTGCGGTGATCACGGCCAACCACCACCATTTTTCGGTGCATCCCCCCATGAATGGCTAAAGGGATTTGCATACTATTATGAAGAAATTGATACCGATCATAGATCACTTGATAATGAATTAAAAGAATTTAAGAAACTAATTAGATTACAACCGGATAGAATCCAGTGTGAAATAGCGCGTGAAATAGTTTCGGAAACTCCCATGAATGAGTTTTGGGAAACATGGAGACCAAATGATTTGATCATTGCAAGTAGAAAAATAGTTAGAGACACACTTCAGATGAAATTATTTGAATTGCATAAAAAGAAATTTGCAACACTTCCAGTACCTCTTTGTTATAGGCCATCGGATACACGAAAACAGAACACTGAAGTTGATATTCCAGGGCAAAGTGAAAAACAATTTCTCGTATTAAATGATATTGTGCTAGTTGATATCAATGTCGTTGAAGATGCATTGCGTGCTAATAAATCCCCGTGGACGCTAGGATACGCAGCAACAATACATTCTTCGCAAGGGCTGACAATATCCGATACAATTGTTTGGATGGTAGATAATCGCATCGAATGGTCAAATTTAGTCTATCTTGCAGTATCCAGAGTACGAAAAATAAATCAACTCCGAAGTATTGTTATAGATGATGACATCATAATGGATGATATTGATATTAAAATTATTGATAAAAACTCTCTGGTTACAAACAACAGGACAAAAAAAAAAAACAACGAGAATTTGATATTGCTGCCAAATTAATAATTACACTGAAGAAACAACAGAATAATCACTGCTCAAGTTGCAATTGTATAATGCGTTGGCAGTATTCGGATAAAGATCCTCGCCAATTTACCGTAGACAGAAAAAATAACAATCTCGGTCATGTCAGAAACAATGTGATGTTGACTTGTCTTGAGTGCAATAGACGCAACGGTGCTAGTTAAGCCCATGCGGTGGTAATTGAGTATCCTCAGGTATCACTTGTAATTGCTGTCTAGTAAATCCTCGTTGAGAGGCAGTTGAATCCAGTTTATAGACTGGAGGTCTACCCGTAGATCGTGTTATACTAGATATCTTGTGTACAGTAACACTCCAAATAGGATCAGTAGCCCTTTTTCTGCCCCCTTCAAGCTCTCCTGGTTCGTATAAATACCTCACAATGACATTACTACCAAGAATTGATTCTTTGAAATCTTTTTGAATTTCCCTTTCAGGTATTGACTTCTTTTTAATCGCATTGATAGGTTTCAAATTAATTGTTCTAGTAATCTCATTATTCAGTGCGGTAATCACAGCTGGTAATCTTTTAACCCATTCACGGGATCTTTTTTCTTGGATGAATTCTTTTGCGTATTGATATCCAAATAACTGCTCAGCAAGGGTTTTATTGAACCGTTCAACAATTGCCTGATCGCGATGTAGCGCAGTATGTCCTCGTCTGATAGTAACATTGTGATATTTCATTGTAGATAACACTGCACCCTGAAATTCCTTGCCAGGATCAATTTGTAATAGATTTGGCCAGTGTAGAGGACCCCTTTGATAAATCCTTTCAAATGCAGAAGCCACTTCAGTGGCCGATTTTGTTTTTAACGGTTCTGCTTCTTTGTATCGACTTGCAATATCAACTACGGTTAATGCGTATTTGTAACCGTGGTCATGTGGCAGAAATAATAGATCAGCCTGATGAACTTCATTAGGAACAGTCACATCAAAATGCGAGAAATTAATTTGTTTAGGCGGTGGTAGATAAATTTGCCATAGTGCCTGTTTAGATAACCAATGAGCCGCAGTGGTTTGTTTTCACTTTTGCAGCGCTAGCGAGTTTATGGACTGCTGATTTACCCCTCCAGTATCCTTTTGGAGAATAGTAAATAGATTCCATGTTGTTATTAATTACCAGCACCTAACATCAATTTACTTTTCATAGCCGATTTTATCAAAAATGAAGCCAATTTTTCTTTGAAAGATTTATCAGGAATAGCATTTAACGCATGAATTAATTTCACATCCGCGAGATGCCTGTGCTGCAGATTACTGCTTTTATAAGCAACATCATGAAGGTGACAGGCCTTATCAATGGCATTTATTGGTTCTTCACCGGGTCGGGGCTGATTTTGATTATTGAGTCTGATATCAAGTCTTGTTCCCGGTCCACAGTAGCTATATCCTGGAAGGTGCTTTTCTCCAGGGTATTTTGCCCATGGGGTTCCAGGGAGTTTAGTTAGCTTGGCAGCGATATCACCTCCTCGTTTTTTTTTAAAGGTTCCTTGGGTTTAGAAACAAATCTAAATTTCTTTGTACTACATTGTACGCATTTACCAGAAAGCGCTGATCGGTTATTTTTTGTTGTAATCGTCAAGTCATCTGTGCCAGTACGTTTTTTACACTTCACACAATATAGATCCATAATTTATATATAACGGCATGAGTATAATTGATTATTCAGCTACCCGACGACGGGAACCTATTAAACATCATGAAATGTTGCCAAATTCAATTAGAATGATTATAATCAGACCATCTGGAAGCGGAAAGACACAATTGCTACTTAATTTGATAACGAGATGGATGAAATGGAACAAATTGTATTTAATAGCCCCGAGTGTAGACGATCAGCGATGCTATGAAGTGCTAAAGGATTTTAACGAGAAAGCAAAAGAATTTCAAATCGATGATGATATTATTGAATTTATTACTGATATAGAGGAAGCCCCGAGCATTGATGCTATTGATGGAAGTATTAACAATTTAGTGGTATACGATGATATCATGTTAGATAATCAAACAAATCCTGCTAGAATATTTTCCCGAGGCAGGCATAAAAACACTGATGTGATATATGTCAGTCAACGGTACACTCAAATACCAAAAGTGATCAGAGATAACTGCAATGTGTTGTGTGTATTTAACGGCGTTGATACTCATACGCTACGAAATATTCATCAGACCTGGTGCAGCGGTGATATGAATCATAATCAGTTGAGAAATTTCTTTAGTCACGCTCAGTCAAAACCACACGGATTTGTGACAATAAATTTAGCAGACCCTAGGACACGATATCGTATAGGACTTGATAAAATATTCGGTTGAAATAGTAGCAGCAGAGAGGGTAAATCGGACGATTTTCACCGTAACCCTTAGCAGCAGAGAGGTGAGTCACAACATCATTGCGGCATTTATGATTAATCAAAGAAAACGCGAATACAGTATCACCTGAGAAATCTCATGTTTTCAGACAAAACACTAAGGGTCTATTTGTCAAATGGAGACTTATTTTTTTTCTGGTTAAAAAATGAGATTTCGCGAGAAGGGTCTATTCGTGCCGTTTTAAGGGTATAATCAAAACTATCCGAAAAAAGGTTGTCCGATTCACCCCCTCTGCTGCTAACTGCAACATCTATGAAACGTCACCAACGTATACAAAAATGTATACACTATGAGGTACGATTATCAGATTTGTTTTACTGCTGAAAAGGCTGTTTGATGGCTAACATGAACAAATATAATTCACATTTTCTCCGAGACATGTTGGCAGTTTGCAGCTAAAGTTAAAACTAAATTTTCAGAATATGGAGTTACACCAAATCTTGTTATGGGAGGTAATATGTACAAGTTACTTCCCTTGGTACACACCAAGAGTGACACATTTTCAAGCAAATTGAGGGCTGAATTCTGATGGTACCAGAAGTAATTCCTCAATGTTAATGTAGTTGGATAATGTTGTCATGGAGAAATGACCTGGAAAGAAACAGTCAACTGATTGTACTGATTGGGCTGAAACAACCAGATATTGCTCACTGAACTTAATATCTTTACATTTCACTACGTAGGCATGTATAGTTTTGTTTGAACATAATGCAACCAATGGAAACTAACTCAGAAATAATACATCATTTTGACTGTACCTATATCGCATAATATAACACTATTCGAACCAACTACCAAATTAGACATCATGTTCATTTTACCTACAACATAACCCAATGAAAAACAACTCCCAAATTAAACATATTCATTTTACCCGCAACATAACCTATTCAAACCAACTCTTAAATTAGATATCTTGTTCATTTTACCCACATAAAGTAATATAACACCATTCAAATCAGTTTCCAAATTAGACATCATGTTCATTTTACATACAAAAAAACGCAATGAAGTCAAACTCCCAAATTAGACATATTCATTTTACCTATCCTATCGCCTCTGAAGCAGGAAGTCGTGGGTTCGATCCCAGGCCCCAAGCCATACCAAAGATTTACAAAAATGGTACAAACAGCTGCTTTGCTTGGTGCTCAGTATTAAGAGGTTAGTGTTAGGACTGGTCAGCCGGTTTTCAAAATAATGTGACTGGGTGGAACAGAATGCTACATATATACGGCATGATGCCCAAGTGCTAGACATCACTATAAACTGCCTCACTGCAGACATCATAGCGATATGACTGAAACATTGTTAAAGAAACATTAAAATCCTACTCCTTATCAGAAATTTTACATGTAAAGTAACCCTATGAAAACCATCTCCCAAATCAGACATGTTCAGTTTTAGTAATAACACAGCTTAACCCAATGAAAACCAACTCCCGAATTAAACATCATGTTCATTGGACCTATAATATAACCCAAGAAAACCAACTCCAAAATTAGATATCATGTTCATTGGACCTATAATATAAAATAACCCAAGAAAACCAATTCCAAAATTCGACATCATGTTCATTCTATGTATGTCATAACATAACAATATGCAAACAATCTCCAAAATTAGACATCATATTCATTTAACCTAGATGCAAGATCACCTCATTAATATGCATAGACCTTTCTCATTACCAAATCTGTATTAGATTGTGATTATATACATGTATGAATTCTTAATTGGTAAATAAAATTCCAATCATAGATTCATACGCATCATAAACACATTAATGTGCATGGAGCTTTCTCATTATCAGATTTGTCTTAGATCATGATTATATAAATTGATGTATTCTTGATTTGTAACTGCAAGTCAATCATACGCATAGTCACCTCATTAGTATGCATAGACCTTTCTCATTATCAGATTTGTCTTAGATCATGATTATATAAATTGATGCATTTTTTATTTGCATAGTCACCTCATCAATATGCATAGATCTTGCTCAGTATATAACATTATGTTGATAAAAGCATGAATGTTAGGTTTGGATCCAAACTAGGTTTAAAAAAATCTTGTCTACCAGATATCTCATCATTATACCCAGAGGTCGCTCAATATTGAACTATTTAAAGCTGAATCAAAATTTAACCAGAAAATGGCATACTATGTGGTAATAAGTGTAGCCATTCAGATGCAAGGTAACCTTAATAACATAAGTAGAGTTTGAACGGTTTCGAAATCCTCCAAAACCTAGATTATACAGGTTTATATTTCAAGCATGATCAAAACTGGATCAGAAAAATGTCCTCTAGAAAGGAAAAATGTATTTGTTAAGGGATGAATAACTGATGCAGTGATACGCAATACTCTAATTTGTTCACTACGGTTTGGTGAGTTAAAAATTTATGAAAAGAGTTGTCCTGAATTTTATAAAATTTTGAACCATTCCTGAACTGACATTCAGATGTTTGTTTGCTTTTATAGTTTAAATCTCATTTTTCAGCACAATATAGGCTATATGTGACGGCCAGTATTAATGGTGGAGGAAGAACCTGGACAAACCCCGGAAAGAACCACCGACCCATGAGAAGCTACTGGCAAGCTTTCTCACCAAAACTACATTTGCCGAATCTTATACACGAACACACGCAGACAGAGGTGAGATGGCAGTGGTCTGTAATGGACAGCGCTTTAGACTACACGGCCGCTCTGGTCCCCTTGACATTCAGACACATTTGGCCTAATGATCTGGTCAGCTCCCTAATTGACATTCAGGCTCATTTGCCTAATGATCTTATCAGAACTGATATTCAGACTCATTTTGGCTAATGATCTGGTCAGAACTTACATTCAGATTCATTTTGCCTAATGATCTGGTCAGATTCCTGACATTAAGACTCATTTGACCTAATGATCTGGTCAGATTCCCCACTGATAAGCGAGTTCTTCATTGTTGAATATAGCTTTGAGCCATCCATAAACCGACACTCTTGCAGCTCAAAATATCAATCCAAGTTGCAAGTCAACCCTTTTACAACTTTTCCAGCCACTTTTAAGGTAAACATTACATGCCTTTTGAAAACTTACAATATGGATAATGGACATTTCCACCATCAATGATGTATCAGTAAAATAGTTACTGTGTGGCGATAATATTAAAACCTTTATCAATGCTCAATACCAGATGCTACTCATCAAGTATCAATTATATAAATGTCATAATATATGGTTGCTAAATTTAACAAAAGATGAAAAACGGTTCTCTCTGAACCTCACATGGACAATCAAGGCAGTAATTTCATATCATTGTAATATTATATGATCCGATAAAATCTATATGACAGCGTTTAAAACCATAATACATTATATTTTAATATGTAATGAATGGATTAATTTAATTGGTAAGTTTAAGCGAAGGTAACCTTTGCATTAAGTTTGAAGATGTAATATTTTATATGCTGTACGTTTGAGTGCAATCAACCATGTTGTGGTTGTTGATTTTGATAAGAGATTATCTGTTTATAGAATGATTTTCAATTGTAATCAAATTCCTTGCTTTTAAATTCTGGCAAAGTGAAATGACTCATGACAAAAATATTAAAGAGATATCAAAACCTCACTGAACATCAAGAATGCTAAATAATATATCATCACAATAACTGACACAATATGAACACTTTGAATGCTAAATAACATTTCATCACAATAACTGATGCAATGTGAACACTTTGAATGCTAAATAACATATCAGAGTAATGGGCCAGATGTGAACACTTTGAATGTAAACAAACATATCCATATTTATTATATTGCATTACATTTTTAAAATGTGCAAATGTGAATACATAATAATGATATCCTTATACAAGGGCAAACAATGATGTTTGAAGGCATATTCATGCTATATCTGAATTCAAGATCCTCTGGATATTCTCACGATTCAGTGGCTGGTAATTAAATTCAAAGTTATGATCATAAAATATATAATTATTCTATGACTGCAAATGAGTTATGATTATGAAATATATCATTATTCATCAGCTGCAAATTAATTATGATATCATAATCTTAATATGTCTGATATTGTGTGTCATGGGGTGATAATTAAAGTCTACAGTCATAATTATCACAAAGTCTGAAGGTATCATCATGACATGTATGAATTCTTGATCCTGGGGCTAAATAATTTGTTTAAAGTCATAATCATGACACATGTGAAGTCTGGATCCCAGGGATGAATGTTAAAGTTAAACCCATGAAATGTATGAATTCTGGATACCAGATGATGACAAATATGATGACATTATTAATGTTGATCTTCAAGACATAAGCCTACTTACCAAAACTGCATGGCTAATGCAGAGATGCTACAAGGATTAATGTATGGGGTGGTAAAAGAGAACATAAAGACAGGGGATAGGAAATGGCTATAGTTATTTATCCAACACTTCAGTGCTCAACTCTCAGTATTCATTGCTATAATATTTTAGCCTTGCTAAAATCAAACTCTTTAAAACATGTTACTTTTAGCTGAGTGTGCAAGCGTTTTGCTGTTGTTTTTTTTATAGCTTATTCTATTCCTTACCTTCCTTACTATAGTTTTATAGTAAGAACCCATTTCTCAGCATGATGTCAGAAGGGACATATACAAAGGAATCTTAGACTGCTGGAAAAAGCTTGGAAAATATTCTTTATGATTGTTATATACAATTCTCCACAACTCACAGGCATTTTCATTTCGGATTCTTCCACTCCAAAATAGGATTTGTTTGACTTAAATAAGCTTTGATATAAGTTTCACTTTCTTGAATTGATGGTTTACTGATCACTGTGTTAGATTTATTATTAAATGTATTAGGAATTTATGTTCAATAACACCATAGTTTGCTTATTCGGACATCTGTATCAAATAAATATATTTATTTCTTAATGTAACTTTTAGAGACCTGTTTATTATGTTTATATTAACCCTTATTAAAGGGCTATATTGTTTTGATGCTGCATGGCTAAATTGCTTAAGGAAATAAATACAAATTGTACTCTACCTTTAAATTGTATTTTGATTGGGCTTGTTATTATTCCTTTCCTGCATTTAATGTGTATAGTTATATCTATCCTATATTTAATGTTTAAATACTACTAAACAGTGGGTGAATGGCATGGTATATAGTTGTGTCTATCCTATATTTAATGTTTAAATACTACTAAACAGTGGGTGAATGGCATGGTATATAGTTGTGTCTATCCTATATTTAATGTTTAAATACTACTAAACAGTGGGTGAATGGCTTGGTTTATAGTTATGTCTATATTATATTTAATGTTTAAATACTACTAAACAGTGGGTGAATGGCATGGTATATAGTTGTGTCTATCCTATATTTAATGTTTAAATACTTCTAAAACAGTGGATGAATGACATGGTTTATAGTTATGTCTATCCTATATTTAATGTTTAAATACTACTAAACAGTGGGTGAATGGCAAGATATATAGTTGTGTCTATCCTATATTTAATGTTTAAATACTTCTAAAACAGTGGGTGAATGACATGGTATATAGTTATGTCTATCCTATATTTAATGTTTAAATACTACTAAACAGTGGGTAAATGACATGGTATATAGTTATGTCTATCCTATATTTAATGTTTAAATACTACTAAACAGTGGGTGAATGGCATGGTATATAGTTATGTCTATCCTATATTTAATGTTTAAATACTAATAAACAGTGGGTGAATGGCATGGTATATAGTTATGTCTATCCTATATTTAATGTTTAAATACTACTAAACAGTGGATGAATGACATGGTGTATAGTTATGCCTATCCTATATTTAATGTTTAAATTCTCCTAAAACAGTGGGTGAATGACATGGTATATTGTTGTGTCTATCCAGCATGGACAGTGAGTGGAATCACACTTAACACCATTTCCAAATACAAAATAACTTGTTTATCCATTGCTACTTTCCCAGCAACAATAATCTGATATACTTTCTAATATTCATCCCTTTTATCAGACGATAGTTTATCCAAGTATTTGCCAAACAAAACTGTCATTAATAGATAAACATTGGTGGTCAACACAATACATATATCTCTATTATGATGTTATACATACACAATTACCATAGTCCACCTACTATATATATATATATATATATATATATATATATATATATATATATATATATATATATATATATATATATATATATATATATAACTACCAATTTGATTGTTTATCCCGATCAATCATGGTCAATATATTACATACATCTGCATCTTTATTTTATACGAACTGTATCAACCACTGTCCACATGCCAAATATATCTCTATTGGCATTTTGTCAAAATGACCATGAATAACATCATGATGCTTTTTCACTGCATAATAAGTCTTCACACATTTTGAACGATCCATATGATATTGTTATGAATTTGTACGGACAATAAGATGTCTTTTTTCCAAACATCACAGATGATAATTATATTCTTAAACACAAATCAACATTTGTTTTCACACAGACACACACATACACAAATACAAACGAGTGTTTCCTTTTCTTTAAATATTCCCTATACAATCATATTCATTGGTCAGGAAGTCATACCACAGAGTACCTTACTTTTTTCTATATATATTATCTTCTGTACAAAGGTTTGAATCCGCTACACTTACTTAAAGTAGCAAAAGATGATAGCCAGGAGAATGAAATTACACATGTACACACACACACACTCATACAAGACAACTTTCCTTTTTTAATATTCCACACACACAGGAAGCCATGGGTCAGAGACCCATCCCATGGACAACCTTATAATTCTTTTCTTCTTTACATACAGCTTGTCTCTATACATAAAGGTTTGAATCAGCTAATATATATATATATATATATATATATATATATATATATATATATATATATATATATATATATATATATATATATATAACACATTGTTAAGAAAAATCTATTTTACTTCCTATAAAATGTCAGCAGGTACAGAGCAGGAAGAGATTAAGACAAGAAGAGATTAAGACAGAGGAATATCATTAGCTATAAATCTTATCAAACTAGTTTTAGATGATAAGTACCAAAGTATAACCAAGTGATGATTCAAATTTGTGGATGCATCAACGTATTTTCCTAAATATGTAGATCATTTAAGCTAATGGACAGAAACTAAAACTATCCTAAACTACAATATTAATACATCATTTAGTTTCAAAACATTCCAGTTTGTTGTTTCCTTTGGCTTATTCCAACTCACAGAAAACATTTTTAAACAAAGGTAGAGAAGACAGTTTCGGTTCATGGCACTTAAATTAAATTTGTCTTTTAGATAAATGCAATATAAAACGAACTACACTGCCTGCTTCTAACATACCAACACTTTTTCCAGTAAGAGAAAATATATACAGGAAATTAGTGTTATTTCAAATTCATTGGCTTAAATCCAGGGTTCATAGCAGCAGGAAGACTTACAATCTAAGTCTAATTTGATGTTAGTTACTGTGAATTTGTATGGTCACCCTATCTACCCACAAATTACTAAAATCATCAAATGATAAAACTGTAAAGTAAAACTTCATGAAGGAAAAAACATAATACATATAATATAGCTCAAAATTAAGCTACCATTGACAAATACTGGTTAAAGGAAAAAATGTCTCTGCATTATCATTGTCAGCAGTAGTGCAAAATTGTATGCATCCTCAATACTGGAAGATATCATTTAACAATACCAGCCTAAGTATTCTAAATACTGCTTTTTGTTTCAAACTGCTGGTTATACGATTATATTCGCATAACAAAATTCTACCATAAAAGTACTTTAAAAAACAACCCATGGCTGAATTTTAAGGCTTTTTAACGATTGTATCAAGAAAGGTTTAAGTTTGAGGCAAATGTCTGCTTGTTTAAGGAATCTGATAAATTTCGTGCTTTTTATGTTTTTGCAGTTGGCTAAGTACCCTATCAAAACATTCCAAAACGGTTTCAAAATTGCACAGTCCCAGAAACAGATAGCAACATGTTTTAGGTGAATCCATACAAAAAAGAATATTCATTATCATTTCCTATTCCAAGTGTTTGGGCAAGAGCTGAATGCAGTAATTTATACCAAAACCAAAATAGATTAGAATCTGTTGTAATTCGGAATGCTAAGTCAAAATGCCTTGTCAAATCCAATTGTTTTTGTTGGTTCAGTTACATCTTCTATCTAGTTAGTTCTTTCACCAAGATGCTATCATTATTTCCTGAATCTTATCTAAATTTCAAGAAGTAAAATATTTTTTCTTCAAATACTTTTTTATCTGACCATATTGCACTATATTCAGGTAATATTATCTTGTTAGCTGCTACATACTTTGGTATACAAATAGTAGATAGCAGCTGATATTACAATATTTACTGCCATACATTTTCCCTTTAATAATTATCTATATCACTCAGTGTTGTCCTTTCATAGACAAGTCAAGTATGCTATATACCATATGATATATGTCTGAATGATATATTGAATGCAGCATGTATTTATTACAATATGATGCATAATATGTATGACTGACTGCATGTCTTATAATAGTATGATACATGATCTGTATGACTGATTGCATGTCTTGAATACAGTAATATACATGATCTGTATGACTGACTATATGTCTTAAATACAGTATGATACATTGTCTGTATGACTGATTGCATGTCTTGAATACAGTAATATACATGATCTGTATGACTGACTGCATGTCTTGAATACAGTATGACACATGATCTGTATGACTGATTGCATGTCTTGAATACAGTAATATACATGATCTGATTGACTACATGTCTTAAATACAATATAATACATGATTTGTGTGATATACTGCATGTCTTAAATACAATATGATCCATGATCTCTATGATAGACTGAATATCTTGAATACGATATGATACATGATCTCCATGACTGACTGCATGTCTTAATACAGTATTATTTACAATCTTTATGACAGACTGCATGTCTGGAGAGATCATTTTCTGCTGGCATATTTAGGTGGTCTTCCATCAAGATGTGTCTAATTGTAGTTCGATGGAGTGTGACAATACATCATTATCATTAAGATTAAGTGTACAATTATCAAACTTATCACATTACTTACCTACAGTTGAACAAATGGAATTAAGCAAAACTAAATACACATTCTAGTTTCTTTTTCTTCGAAACTTACCTATTGGCTGTAATGACATGTAATGGGATTCCCAGACATGTCCCAGAAGAATGGGATACCCTTGAAATGCTGTTTGTCCAGCAACCCAAACCATTATGTCTTCAGGACCTGATAACGGTGAGCTAGTTACAATCATGATGTCGATTTGTACCATCCTAGCCATTGCAACCACCACCACATGATCAGCCCATTCACCATCTCTGGCCATACGCGTACAGTAGACATCGAATGACTCATTGTAGATGAAACTATCCAAATGTATGGTGCCTTCGGATGCCTGAGTAGATCAGAAACAATCAGTTAAGTAATAGGTTAGTTAATAAATTTGATATTAAATCAGTTAAGTAATAGGTTAGTTAATAAATTTGATATTAAATCAGTAAAGTAATAGGTTAGTTAATAAATTCCATATTAAATTCATCAGATTAAGTCAAAGATGCTGATATTTTATTATCAAACCTCTGTATGGTCAATATGGGTCAAACGAAAAAAATCATTTTAACAAAAAGTCATTAAATATTTTTTGTATTTGCAATATCATGTACTTAAACGAAACTAATTTAATGGAACAACTGATATGGTCACTAACTGCATTGTCTTTTGCCTGATCATGCTGAAAGTGCTAAGTAAGTTTCAAACTAACAAAGTACAGACCTAGCAACTCACATAACAATCTGGTATAGAATGATACAGAGTGAGTAATACAATTCACTGGGATAAGCCCAGGGGCCTAACAGAACTGTATTTTTCTTAACATATGTATTACATATACATTTGTTTTTAAGTCTAGTACTTCACAGATAGAGCAGAAAAGCAAAACTATTTTCAGATTGTAACATCACTCTACTTTAGGACCTGGAGTAACTGAATGTTCTAAAGTTTTCACCATTCTGGATCACTACTATCTCACCTCTGTCTGCATGGATTTGAGTCTCAGGCTTGACTAATATGGGTATGTGAGAAAGCTTGCAGGTAGCTTCTCATGGGTCGGTGGTTCTTCCTGGGGATTTCCAGGGTTCTTTCTCCACCAGTTATGCCAACCATCATGTATCGGATATATTGTGCTGACAAGTAGCGTTAAACCCTAAGGAAACATCAACTCTCTCTACTCTGTGTAACACACACACACAAACACACACACACACACACATACATATATATATATATATATATATATATGGGGTGTTTTTTTATTAAATACAGTTCACAGATAAACATCCATGAGATGATACATACAGTCACAAAAGAAGTGACATGTTTAGGATTGCCTATAATGCTTACAGTTTTTGTTACTCAAGCCATTAATAAACATCTGGGATAAAGTAAAAAAAAAATGTCCTTTCAGCTTCCACTTTATGGTTCATCCAGGAAAAGATAAAGAAATGTCCATCATATTCCTCTTATTGGTTTAGACAGCATACAATTTTACTTACCTGTATCACTCTATTAGTCCTCATGAAGGCAACTACTTCCTGGCGTAGCTCTTGTGGGGATTTTTGTACGACACCATTTAATCGCCGAAGCTGACTGGAGACAGCCTCAAAAAAGCAGTTCCCATCAGCTGGAGTTTCACCATGAAATACCAGCCCCACTGACAGACAGTTTGCTTCAAGTATAGACAGGCTGGAAGAAGCAGCTTGCTGTGATTTCTGTAGAATCTGGCACAACAATTTTGGGTCTGAACATGGCACTCCTGCCAACATAATTATATATAATTTGCATATAATAATCTGGTACAAAAACTTTGCATCTGAACATGGCAATACTACAAATACAACTGGACATATTCTTCCACACTAGAACCGACACAAGAATTTAGGGTCTGAATAAGGCACTACTGCAAAGATAATGTCATGTGCTTATTTATTTGATCTTGATTATATATTCATCATTTGCAGTCTAGTGACAGTTATTATTTTAATAATACCCAAATCATATTATCTGCATTTATGGTAGTTCCACTGACAGTACTTTTACTGAAACATAATTTCATGTATTAAATTTGTTTGCGTGTACATATTTTTCCAGTCATATACCGATACTTTTGGTTGACTGTACAGATACTTTATTGCAATTGCCAAGTATAGGCTGTGAGCCACACTAATGACATGTACAGATAGTTTGTTACTTGTCAATGATTGGTTGTGAGCCACACTAATGACATGTACAGATAGTTTGTTACTTGTCAATGATTGGTTGTGAGCCACACTAATGACATGTACAGATAGTTTGTTACTTGTCAATGATTGCTTGTGAGCCACACTAATGACATGTACAGATAGTTTGTTACTTGTCAATGATTGTTTGTGAGCCACACTAATGACATGTACAGATAGTTTGTTACTTGTCAATGATTGATTGTGAGCCACACTAATGACATGTACAGGTAGTTTGTTACTTGTCAATGATTGTTTGTGAGCCACACTAATGACAGGTACAGGTAGTTTGTTACTTGTCAATGATTGGTTGTGAGCCACACTAATGACATGTACAGGTAGTTTATTACTTGTCAATGATAGGCTGTGAGCCACATTGATCACATATATACAACTAGTCTATTACACTTGTAAATGATAGGCTGTGAGCCACACTGAACACATGACAGGTAGTTTATTATACTTGTCAATGATTGGCTGTGAGTCACAATGATCACAGATAGAGGTAGTTTATTACACTAGTCAATGATAGGCTGTGAGCCACATGCAATTAAAAAGCGATTATGACTTAAGCTGTAAGTTCCAACAATATGGTTTGTGATCAATGGTGAAAGCTAATGTCCTTTTCAAGTCCAACATTATGATCCTATAGGTCCATCTTGATACTTTCCAATCGAGATTATGACATTTCTGTAGTAACCTGAAGACTCTAAGGGAAACAGGGAAACCCAAAATGGACCCAGGACAATAAGATAAGGTCCTACAAACTAATTATTCATGTAAGAAATTCATACTTCTGGACTGATAATGTTTACTAGGTAAGCTCTTTGTCTTGGCTCTCACATCATGGGCTTGCGACAGAATCTGGTCTTGGTTATCTGTGTTTCCTGAAAAAAGAAAGTGATGTCTTACACACAAATCTATCTATCCAAACAACAAGCTAGACAATTATGGACTACATAAGTTGATGTCTTACACAAAGGGATCAATCTATCCCCACAATAATCTACTAGACAGCTATTGATTTAAGAAATCGATGTATTACACAAAAAGGATATATCGATATAACAACCTATTCAGCTACAGATTGAAGAAAGTAATGCATTACACACACACACACACACACACACACACACACATATATATATATGCAACAAACTAGCCAGCTATACACTGTAGAATGTGAAATCTTACAATGAAGATTTAATAATTTGTAATTTCAAGAAATATTTGTCCCACACCTGCTGTGATAATGTCACACAATTATACAACAGTGATGTTGTTGTTGTGCATTTAATTCAAATCTGGGGAAGAACCTCTGACCCATGAGGCAAGCTTTATCACGTGGTTACACTGTCCAAATCTTAGACTCGAATTCACACAAAAGTGAGATGGCAATGATATACAACAGTGAAATGAGATTGTACTTTTGTAATGGGTGTAAAGTTACTAGTCGAACATTAAAGAGAGGAATGAACAGTTTGGTGGAAAACTTACAATACTGACCCATCACAAGAACCTTGCATATGAAATATAAAACAAAGCACACAAACATTAAGAAGTTAGTGTCTAAAAAATTGTTAAAGCTATTTTAAAAGTACTAATGACAAGCATACTCTTGAATTATTATTTAAAATGTATACTAAGTTTCATCACTAAAGCTTAAATGGTCTGAATCTCATGATTTTAAAAAGTCTAATGGAAAACAAATTACTGAGCCAAGAACATTAAGGAAGGTCACCAATGTGGCATACAAGACTAAATGATGAAGCTACAGATATGCGACAGAAAGCAAAATACACATAACCATAATGATTGGACACCAATGTAGTACACAGCACTAAATGATAATACAGATATGTGACAGAAACCACATTAAAGACTCAACCAAATGGATACAACACTAAATTATATCACATCCGTAAGAAGAAAAACAAATTAAAGGCTAATAAAAATAAAAATATCACACATTGTAGGATACAACACTAAATGATGTTTCAGATGTGTGGCAAAAAACAAAATACACTCATAACAATAAAGATTGGACACTAATGTAGGACACAACACTAAATGATGATATAAATGTGTGATAGAAAACAATAAAGACTCAACCATAAAGATATAACACAAATGTAAGATACCACATTAAATGATGCACCAGATATGTGACTGAAAGCAAAATACACTCATAAAGATAAAGATTGGAAGCCAATGTCAGATACCACATTACATGATACAGCAGATGTGTGATCCAAACAAAGTAAACACTTCTAATCATAAAGATATGACACCAATCTAAGATACAACACTAAATGATGATACTTAAGTACAATATGCTTATAACTAAATGATGATACTTAAGTACAATATGCTTATAACTAAATGATAATGATTAAGTATGATATGATTTTAAGTAAATGATGATACTTAAGTATGATATGCTTATAACTAAATGATGATACCTAAGTATGATATGCTTATAACTAGATGATGATACTTAAGTATGATATGCTTATAACTAGATGATGATACTTAAGTATGATATGCTTATAACTAAATGATGATACTTAAGTATGATATGCTTATAACTAAATGATGATACTTAAGTATGATATGCTTATAACTAAATGATGATACTTAAGTATGATATGCTTATAACTAGATGATGATACTTAAGTATGATATGCTTATAACTAGATGATGATACTTAAGTATGATATGCTTATAACTAAATGATGATACTTAAGTATGATATGCTTATAACTAAATGATGATACTTAAGTATGATATGCTTTTAACTAAATGATGACACTTAAGTATGATATGCTTTTAACTAAATGATGATACTTAAGTATGATATGCTTTTAACTAAATGATGATACTTAAGTATGATATGCTTATAACTAGATGATGATACTTAATTATGATATGCTTATAACTAGATGATGATACTTAAGTACAATATGCTTATAACTAAATGATGATACTTAAGTACAATATGCTTATAACTAAATGATAATGATTAAGTATGATATGATTTTAAGTAAATGATGATACTTAAGTATGATATGCTTATAACTAAATGATGATACCTAAGTATGATATGCTTATAACTAGATGATGATACTTAAGTATGATATGCTTATAACTAAATGATGATACTTAAGTATGATATGCTTATAACTAAATGATGATACTTAAGTATGATATGCTTATAACTAAATGATGATACTTAAGTATGATATGCTTATAACTAGATGATGATACTTAAGTATGATATGCTTATAACTAGATGATGATACTTAAGTATGATATGCTTATAACTAAATGATGATACTTAAGTATGATATGCTTATAACTAAATGATGATACTTAAGTATGATATGCTTATAACTAAATGATGATACTTAAGTATGATATGCTTTTAACTAGATGATGACACTTAAGTATGATATGCTTATAACTAGATGATGACACTTAAGTATGATATGCTTATAACTAAATGATGACACTTAAGTATGATATGCTTATAACTAAATGATGACACTTAAGTATGATATGCTTATAACTAAATGATGATACTTAAGTATGATATGCTTATAACTAAATGATGATACTTAAGTATGATATGCTTATAACTAAATGATGATACTTAAGTATGATATGCTTATAACTAAATGATGATACTTAAGTATGATATGCTTATAACTAAATGATGATACTTAAGTATGATATGCTTATAACTAGATGATGATACTTAAGTATGATATGCTAATAACTAGATGATGATACTTAAGTATGATATGCTTATAACTAGATGATGACACTTAAGTATGATATGCTTTTAACTAAATGATGACACTTAAGTATGATATGCTTATAACTAGATGATGATACTTAAGTATGATATGCTTATAACTAGATGATGACACTTAAGTATGATATGCTTTTAACTAAATGATGACACTTAAGTATGATATGCTTTTAACTAAATGATGACATTTAAGTATGATATGCTTTTAACTAAATGATGATACTTAAGTATGATATGCTTTTAACTAGATGATGATACTTAAGTATGATATGCTTATAACTAGATGATGATACTTAAGTATGATATGCTTTTAACTAGATGATGATACTTAAGTATGATATGCTTATAACTAGATGATGACACTTAAGTATGATATGCTTATAACTAGATGATGACACTTAAGTATGATATGCTTATAACTAGATGATGATACTTAAGTATGATATGCTTATAACTAGATGATGACACTTAAGTATGATATGCTTTTAACTAAATGATGACACTTAAGTATGATATGCTTTTAACTAAATGATGACACTTAAGTATGATATGCTTTTAACTAAATGATGATACTTAAGTATGATATGCTTTTAACTAAATGATGATACTTAAGTATGATATGCTTATAACTAGATGATGATACTTAAGTATGATATGCTTATAACTAGATGATGATACTTAAGTATGATATGCTTATAACTAGATGATGATATTTAAGTATGATATGCTTATAACTAGATGATGATACTTAAGTATGATATGCTTATAACTAGATGATGATACTTAAGTATGATATGCTTATAACTAGATGATGATACTTAAGTATGACATGCTTATAACTAAATGATGATACTTAAGTATGACATGCTTATAACTAGATGATGATACTTAAGTATGACATGCTTATAACTAGATGATGATACTTAAGTATGACATGCTTATAACTAGATGATGATACTTAAGTATGACATGCTTATAACTAGATGATGATACTTAAGTATGACATGCTTATAACTAGATGATGATACTTAAGTATGATATGCTTATAACTAGATGATGATACTTAAGTATGATATGCTTATAAGTAGATGATGATACTTAAGTATGATATGCTAATAACTAAATGATGACACTTAAGTATGATATGCTTATAACTAAATGATGACACTTAAGTATGATATGCTTATAACTAGATGATGACACTTAAGTATGATATGCTTATAACTAGATGATGATACTTAAGTATGATATGCTTATAACTAAATGATGATACTTAAGTATGATATGCTTATAACTAAATGATGATACTTAAGTATGATATGCTAATAACTAAATGATGACACTTAAGTATGATATGCTAATAACTAAATGATGACACTTAAGTATGATATGCTTATAACTAAATGATGATACTTAAGTATGATATGCTTATAACTAGATGATGACACTTAAGTATGATATGCTTTTAACTAAATGATGACACTTAAGTATGATATGCTTTTAACTAAATGATGATACTTAAGTATGATATGATTTTAAGTAAATTATGATACTTAAGTATGATATGCTTATAACTAAATGATGATACTTAAGTATGATATGCTTATAACTAAATGATGATACTTAAGTATGATATGCTTATCTATAAAATCTCTAACAGCTTTTATGTTATAGAGTGTGCACTTCACCTTAAAAGAAGAATCTAAAATTAATTAGATTGATCAAACAATTTAATTGGGAATAGAGCTTTAAGATCAGGAAACAATTTCAGGTAATAAGATCTAGATAATCCCATTAGTTGTGTGTGGATCTCACTGATTATCAATTTTGTCCAAGATTTGTATGAGACACACAGGTAACAAGTAGTCTACGAAGTAGTAGTCAATTAGAACTCAATTCATTAAAATGTATAGATCACACTCATTAACAAACTTATCTGAGATTTTCATTATATAAATCTATATTGCGAGTTTTATTGTAAAGCAATTAGTGATGCTTGCATGACAGATAGTATGTAACACATGATGCACAACTGATGCAGAGACATACCACAACCTTACATGGCCTTATATAAGAGTAGTGACATTCATAACATTTTCATTAAAATCTGCATCCAACTGAAAACCAAGAAGGACATTAACTCTTCGTTCTCAATTAATGAGTAGTGACAGTTTATGAAAATAATAATAATAATAATACTAATAATAATGATAATAATATAATAATAATACTAATACTAATAATCATAATAAATAAACAACTAATAATAATAATAATAATAATAATAATAATAATAATAATGATGATGATAATAATATAATATTAATACAAATACCAATAATCATGATAAAAATACTACTACTACTACTACTACTAATAATAATAATAATAATAAGTTTAATAATAATAATAATAATACTAATAATACTACTACTAATAATAATAAAACTAATAATAATAATAGTAATCCCATTAAATCCATATGATACTAATCAATGCGTGAAAAGTGGTGGACAAAGTGGTAGTCAGTTAAAACTCACTTCACACTCATTAACAAACTCATCTGAGATTTTCATTGTATAAACCTATGTTGTGAGTTTTATTGCAACTGAATCTAAAATATGGAATCCTGAATGGTACAGAGCAATTATACATGGCTTGGATGACAGATAATGTAACTCATGCTGTACATTTGATCCAGACACATACCACAGCCTTACATGGCTTAGATGACAGATGATATGTAACACATGATGCACATCTGATTCAGTCACATACCAGAACCATACATGACTTGGATGACAGATGATATGTAACACAGGATGCACATCTGATTCAGACACATACCAGAGCCTTACATGGCTTGGATGACAGATGATATGTAACAGATGATGAACAACTGATGCAGATACATACCACAGGCTTATATGGTTTGGATAACAGATAATATGTAAAACAAGATGCACATCTGATTCAGACACATACCACAGGCTTACATGGCTTAGATGACAGATAATATGTAACACATGATGAACTGATGCAGACACATACCACAAACTCACATGGCTTGGATGACAGATAATATGTAAAACAAGATGCACATCTAATTCAAACACATACCACATCCTTAGATGGCTTGGATGACAGATAATATGTAACACATGATGCACATCTGATTCAGACACATACCACAAACTCACATCACCTTATATGAGTAGTGACATTCATAACATTTTCATTAAAAACAGCATCCAGCTGAAAACCAAAAGGGACATTAACTCTTCATTCTCAACTATTGAATAGAGACTGTTTATGAAATTAATAATAATAATAATAATAATAATAATAATAATAATAATAATAATACAACAATCAATAATAATAATACGAATAATAATAATAATAATAATAATGTAATAATAATAATAAAACAACCATCAATAATAACAATACAACTAATAAAAATAATAATGCAACTAATAATCATACTAAAACACAACAACTAATAAGAACAGTAATAATAATAATACATATAATCATAATAAAAACAATACAACTAATATTAATAATACAACTAATAATAATAATGCAACTAAAAATAATAATAATAATATGAAGAAGAAGAAGAAGAAGAAGAAGAAGAAGAAGAAGAAGAAGAAAGAAGAAAGAAGAATAAATAATAATACAAGTACTAATAATACAGCTAATAAAAATAATAGTAATCTCATTAAATCCATATGATACTAATTAATGGGTGAATCTCAGTTTATAACACTTTCTTATTTCTTAATCAGTAGACCCATTCTCTGGATGAAAAATAATTAATGACACCTACATATGGAATTAAGGCAATAACACAAAAAGAAATTGCAGGATTTTGCAGCTAGTTGATTTTGTCAGACTGCACATCTTTAGTTGATTACCAGTATATTTATTAACTTTCATAGTATTATCTTAAAATACAAGATGACCAGATGTGCTAACAATATTGCATGCCAGACAGACAGACAGACAGACAGACAGACAAGAGAATGTGATATATCTCTGCCTCAACCAAATATTTTAGACAATACCATTCTGAATGGAAGTAGAAAGCACTCCATCCATTGAAGCACACTCTCCTTGTTTGGATACTTTAGCAGCAGAGAGGGTGAATCCTACAACATTTTTTGTTTTTATTTTTGATTATACCCTCCAAATAACACTAGACCCTTCTCGCGAAATAACTAGGAAAAAAATGACAGTGATTGTTGTCTGAAAACATGGGATTCGCAGGTGATGTTGTATTCGCGTTTTCGTTGATGAATCATAAAATGTCGCAACGTCGTTGTCACTCACCCTCTCTGCTGCTAAGGTTTACGGTGATTTTAACCGAATATTTTATCAAGTCCGATACGATATCGTGTCCTAGGGTCTGCTAAATTTATTGTCACAAATCCGTGTGGTTTTGACTGGGCGTGACTAAAGAAATTTCTAAATTGATTATGATTCATATCACCGCTGCACCAGGTCTGATGAATATTTCGTAGCGTATGAGTATCAACGCCGTTAAATACACACAACACATTGCAGTTATCTCTGATCACTTTTGGTATTTGTGTGTACCGTTGAGTGACATAGATCACATCAGTGTTTTTATGCCTGCCTCGGGAAAATATTCTAGCAGGATTTGTTTGATTATCTAACATGATATCATCGTATACCACTAAATTGTTAATACTTCCATCAATAGCATCAATGCTCGGGGCTTCCTCTATATCAGTAATAAACTCAATAAAATCTTCATCGATTTGAAATTCTTTTGCTTTCTCGTTAAAATCCTTTAGCACTTCATAGCATCGCTGATCGTCTACACTCGGGGCTATTAAATACAATTTGTTCCATTTCATCCATCTCGTTATCAAATTAAGTAGCAGTTGTGTCTTTCCGCTTCCAGATGGTCCGATTATAATCATTCTAATTGAATTCGGCAACATTTCATGATGTTTAATAGGTTCCCGTCGTCGGGTAGCTGAATAATCAATTATATTCATGCCGTTATATATAAATTATGGATCTATATTGTGTGAAGTGTAAAAAACGTACTGGCACAGATGACTTGACGACGATTACAACTAAAAATAACCGATCAGCGCTTTCTGGTAAATGCGTACAATGTAGTACAAAGAAATTTAGATTTGTTTCTAAACCCAAGGAACTGAAGGAACCTTTAAAAAAAAAACGAGGAGGTGATATCGCAGCCAAGCTAACTAAACTCCCTGGAACCCCATGGGCAAAATACCCCGGAGAAAAGCACCTTCCAGGATATAGCTACTGTGGACCGGGAACAAGACTTGATATCAGACTCAATGATCAAAATCAGCCCCGACCCGGTGAGGAACCAATAAACGCTATTGATAAGGCCTGTCACCTTCATGATGTATCTTATAAAAGCAGTAATCTGCAGCACAGGCATCTAGCAGATGTGAAATTAATTCATGCGTTAAATGCTATTTCTGATAAATCTTTCAAAGAAAAATTGGCTTCCTTTTTGATAAAATCGGCAATGAAAAGTAAATTGATGTTAGGTGCTGGTAATTAATAACAACATGGAATCTATTTATTATTCCCCAAGAGGATACTGGAGGGGTAAATCCATAAACTCGCTAGCGCCGCAAAAGTGAAAAAAACCACTGCGGCTCATTGGTTAACCAAACAGGCACTATGGCAAATTTATCTACCACCGCCTAAACAAATTCAATTCTCGCATTTTGATGTGACAGTTCCTAATGAAGTTCATCAGGCTGATCTATTATTTCTGCCACATGATCGTGGTTACAAATACGCATTAACCGTAGTTGATATTGCAAGTCGATACAAAGAAGCAGAACCGTTAAAAACAAAATCAGCCACTGAAGTGGCTTCTGCATTTGAAAGGATTTATCGAAGGAGTCATCTGCACTGGCCAAATCTATTACAAATTGATCCTGGCAAGGAATTTCAGGGTGCAGTGTTATCAATAATGAAAAATCATAAAGTCACTATCAGACGAGGACATACTGCGCTACATCGTGATCAGGCAATTGTAGAACGGTTTAAGAAAACCCTTGCTAAGCGGTTATTTGGATATCAATACGCAAAAGAATTCATCCAAGAAAAAAGATCCCGTGAATGGGTTAAAAGGTTACCAGCTGTGATTACTGCACTGAATAACGAGATTACTAGAACCATCAACATGAAACCTATCAATGCGATTAAAAAGAAGTCAATACCTGAAATGGAAATTCAAAAAGATTTTAGCGTTTCCCAACCAATTCTTGGTAGTAATGTCATTGTGAGGTACTTATACGAACCAGGAGAGCTTGAGGGTGGCACAAAAAGGGCTACTGATCCTATTTGGAGTGTTACTGCACACAAGATATCTAGTATAACACGATCTACGGGTAGACTTCCAATCTATAAACTGGATTCAACTGCCCCTCAACGGGGTTTTACTAGACAACAATTACAAGTGATACCTTAGGATACTCAATTACCACCGCATGGGCTTAACTAGCACCCTTGCGTATATTGCACTCAAGACAAGTCAACATCACATTATTTCTGACATGACCGAGATTGTTATTTTTTCTGTCAACGGTGAATTGGCGAGGATCCTTATCCGAATACTGCCAACGCATTATACAATTGCAACTTGCGCAGTGATTATTTTGTTGTTGCTTCAAAGTGATTATTAATTCAGCATCAATATCAAATTCTCGTTGTTTTTTTTTGTCTTGTTGTTTGTAACCGGAGAGTTTTTTATCAATAATATCATTATCATCGCCAATGATTTCATCATCGCCACCAATGATTTCATCATTGCCTGACTCTGTCAGGACAATTCTTCGAAGTTGATTTATTTTTCGTACTCTAGACACTGCGAGATAGACTAAATTCGACCATTCTATGCGATTATCTACCATCCAAACAATTGTATCCGATATAGTCAATCCCTGTGAAGAGTGTATTGTTGCTGCATAACCTAGCGTCCATGGGGATTTATTAGCACGCAATGCATCTTCAACGACATTGATATCAACCAGCACAATATCATTTAATACGAGAATCTTCTTTTCACGCCCTGACTCTGTCAGGCCTGGAATATCAACTTCGATGTTCTGTTTTCGTGTATCCGATGGCCTATAACAGAGGGGCACTGGAAGTGTTGCAAATTTTTGTTTATGCAATTCAAATAACTTCATCTGAAGTGTGTCCCTGACTATTTTTCTACTTGCAATGATTAAATCATTTGGTCTCCACGCTTCCCAAAACTCATTCATGGGAGTTTCCGAAATTATTTCACGGGCTATTTCACACTGGATTTTATCCGGTTGTAATCTAATTAGTTTCTTAAATTCTTTTAATTCATTATCAAGTGATCTATGATCGGTATCAATTTCTTCATAATAGTCTACAAAACCCTTTAGCCATTCATGGGGAGATGCACCGACAAATGGTGGTGGTTGCCCGTGATCACCGCACATGACGACTTTTGTATTCTTCAATAACAACCACTCAAGAAATATTTTTAAGACATCTTCGGACACTGTGTCTATTTCATCCCAAATGATAATTTCAGGAATAAATTTCTCTCCCATGCGCTCAGGAGTCCATTTATCTCCCTTCCATCTAAAGAAACTATGATAAGTGCAGGCATTTACCCCTCTCTGTATCATTTCTCTTGCAAGTCTGTGAGTCGGTGTTAGTACAATCATGTTTGGATTGGAAACACGAAATAACTCAATTGCCCGGGTTGTTTTTCCTGACCCCCCACAGCCGTTTAAATAAACTGTTTTATATCTACAGATTGGATCAGAAATCGGTGGTGCACTAGAAAATTCTGAACACTGACTGCTTTCTAAGTAATTATTTTCAATGGTAACATCTGCTGATGGAATATAATCATGAAGCATTTCCTTCTTAATTCTCCATGACCCCCAATTCTCGTTGCCAGTAGCCTTAAAATCAGCCATTTTGCTATTTATGTAAAATGAGTCAGTAGCAACTCTAACTGCGGTGGTAGGAAATCTATTGATCATTGAAAATAAATTAATAGAAGCATAACCAAGCATAGAAGCTCTCAAATGTGTGTACTGCGGATTGTATCCATCAGTGTAAGTAACAATTGTACCCAATTTGGTTCCATCGGACATAAATGCGTCCTTACGATTGACATATAGGCCCCTATTCGTTAAATCCGTGATTACAAAATCGTATTCAGCATTGTCTATAATCAATCGTGAAGAATATCTCGTATTATCATCTTTGCCACCTTGGGTAAATTTACCGATTATTCTTCGTCCAAGGTCTTTTGCTTCATTGTTTCTGATTTCAAATAACTGTTGGGACCAATCCATGATTTGTTGTTCACTGAAATTTGGAAACAGTTTTCGCTCTTCGCTAATTATTTTTTCTAGATCAGGTTGTGGTAACCAGACTGATTTCTGTGCTCGATAGGATATAATTGCTTCACTGACAATTAATGATTTTAACATCTTACAATCAAGCATATACCGTAATAACACTATTGGCATCCAGTGTTTTTCAGACATGTGTTTACCAATCCAAAGATAACTACACGGATGAAGTCCTTCAGCCATTTCAAATGATACTACACAAGCGAATCCGGTTAAATCGAAATGTGGCAGTGGTCCATTAATAGCAACACGGGTCATTTCGTGTGTAGGGTGTCCAAATCGTTTGAAATATTTCTCGCATTCTCCATACCCAAGAAAACTTCCTGGATAACACGCAATCATATCAACGGAAATAACGGTATCAGCGGTGTATTTTGTATTCCATAATCCTCCATGGCCGTATTCAAGACAAGACAATTTGACCTCTGATAAGAACTCACTTCGTGTTGGTTTCCACACGTTTTTCTTCCTAGCAAAATGTGCTACAACTGATGGAAGTGTAAAACAGTTTGCTAATAATTGATCGTTGTCTTCCTCCAGAGAAAACTCACTAGCTAGTTGTTTCATTTGATTATGCAGTTCTTCAGTACGGTACAATTCTCCGTTGGGCCTTACAAACTGATCAAATCTACATTCTTCGTCTGAAGTACTATGAAATAGCCACATTGACACGGGATCGTTTTTACTCAAATGGTAAATAGCATCAAATAATTTCTGCTCTGAAAAAAAACTCTTCGGTTTGGGATAGATATTTTACGGTTCTATCCCGTGGGAATATTGTTACTGCAGATGACCACGCGTGTTCGTTATGATCAATAATCTGTATTGGGGTTCCATTTTTATTATATTTCGATTCGTATAATACTTCACCGGTGATTGTCCTTACCGATATTGGAAATCTCAATGATGTTTCTAATTTAGTTATATCCTGAATTGTTGCCCCATGCTGTTTCACTGTCAGTTCCCATTCGGTTATTTTTTTTCGTCTTAGATCAGTTAGTTTATTTCCCCGGGACGCATTTGTGAAGTGTTCCATTATTCGTGCTGCTACACAATTGAGCCCTGTCGAATATTTCATGGGTGCTAGTTTTGCAATATCAGGTTTGTCATTGAGCGGATATATCCCGTAAACAACTGCTGTGACAGGATAAGATCTTTCGTAGTAGGGTTTGTCAATTCCAGTCAAAATTCCTGGTTTTGAATCCTGAGTCACAGTGACAGTTTTTTTGTCCTTAAGAATAGGCTCGTATTTGTTCCTAATGATCCATTTTCCATTATCACGGATAAGGAATTTTATTCGAAAAAAATTTCTTTCTTCCCCAAGACGTGAGATTATCACTGCTGCTTTTTCATCATTCATGGTAGCGTCAACAACACCATCAATTCGAAATGTTGACCAACAATGAGCTGCCCCATCACGCTTGAATTCATTAAAACAGTCTCTGATTTTACTAATCAAGGTTCTATCAAGAATTTTATTCTTTGGTGTATCAGAAACTCTATCAAGATTGAATTGAACACTTTTCCAGGGCTTAATTTTCGATAATCTCTCGAACTCCTCCATACTATAATTAAAACAAGCATTTAAATGAAAGATTTAAGTATAATGAATCATTGCAAATGGCTTATGATTGGATCAGTGACACCGTGTAACAAATCATGCAGAAATGAATTCTGTTGGTATCATATGCAAAGCTTTCGTCGTGGAAGCCTTGGTCCGTTACCCTGTATTCGATGTGGGCTTGGGGTTAGGGGAAGGTCGCAATTATGTCTTAGGTGTGGCGGCAAACGATACAGGGAACTAAAACGCTATTATGACGAATAAAAAATGGACAATCAATCAGAAATTATGAACCTGACACTGACAAAGTCAGCGACAAAATCATAAAATCCCCTCAAGACTACATTGAAAGATTCTCCAGTGATGTTATTAATGAATTAGACAAACAATAGTTAGTATACAAATGAACCAAGGGAGTTATCTCCCTCAGCGGCTGGGTATTGTTTTATAAGAAAAGAAATATTTTCTTTTTTTTTTTTTAGTGTTTAAGTCAAATATTCTGTCTCATTTAAATACCGTGAAACACCATTAATAAGTAATTTAAGAAAATAAAATAACACCCTGTGGATTGCTGTATTAAGTTACCTTTATATACTTTCTCCCTTAGATTGTGTTAACTTGTTTTATGGGTTATTGCGATTCAGCGGCTGGGCATTGTTTTGTAAGAAAAGAAATGTTTTCAAACAATTATATTCTTTGTCTTAGTGTTTAAGTCAAATATGCTGTCTCATTTAAATACTGTGAAACACCATTAATAAGTAATTCAAGAAAATAAAATAGCACACCTTGCGGATTGCTGTATTAAGTCCCCTTATATACCATATGAATATTTACAACATATATATGTTAAAAAACGTTATTCTTTATGGACGTGAACAGTGGTCTAACGGTATCGTGTTTGGCTTGTAAACCCAGACAATTATTCTTCACATGTTCGCGCCCCATAGCAGACAAATTGTCTGATGGTGAAACGGTGGATGTTTTTTTTTTTTCTATTTAATTGAGGGGAGAGAGGGCAACCCCTCTGTGTGCATTCACATAACATGCAAACCCATGCTATCAAATTTACGGTAGCGTGGGTTGTCGGTTTTTGACAACTTACGCAACCATTAATTTGATTTCATGGGTTGCATGTTGAATGTAAACACATACAATGCCCTAAAATAAATAACATCCATGGATGTAATTAGCTCTCCATCACATTTGGGTAGCCCCGTATGGTGTTCAAAATGAATTACCGGCCAAAAAAAGGTTCGTGGATGCACATTGGGTAACCCCAGAATGAATTATCGGCTAAAAGAAACGGTCATAGGGTCATATCTCAAAGAGCAAAAACATTCTGATATAAAACAGAAACAGAAAAATGCTCTAACAAAGGAACCCTATGAAAGACACAAAGGCCTAATAAGAGACCCAATGAATGCAAATAGAACCACAGCGGCCTATATCAAGGGGGTCAAATGACTGATAACCGCTCATCATGGTTGTTATTTATTTTTGTCTGCATTTATATTTATATATACAGAATTAATTTTAAAAAATATATTTATATATACAGAATTAATTTTAAAAAAGATATTTATATATACAGAATTAATTTTAAAATATATATTTATATATACAGAATTAATTTTAAAAAATATATTTATATATACAGAATTAATTTTAAAAAATATATTTATATATACAGAATTAATTTTAAAAAATATATTTATATATACAGAATTAATTTTAAAAAATATATTTATATATACAGAATTAATTTTAAAAAATATATTTATATATACAGAATTAATTTTAAAAAATATATTTATATATACAGAATTCATTTTAAAAAATATATTTATATATACAGAATTAATTTTAAAAAATATATTTATATATACAGAATTAATTTTAAAAAATATATTTATATATACAGACTGAATTTTTAAAAAAGATATTTATATATACAGAATTATTTTAAAAAATATATTTATATATACAGAATTAATTTTAAAAAATATATTTATATATACAGACTGAATTTTTAAAAAAGATATTTATATATAAAGAATTATTTTAAAAAATATATTTATATATACAGACTGAATTTTAAAAAAGATATTTATATATACAGACTGAATTTTAAAAAAGATATTTATATATACAGAATTATTTTAAAAAAGATTTTTATATATACAGACTGAATTTTTAAAAAAAGATATTTATATATACAGACTGAATTTTGAAAATATTAACAGCTCATTTATTTTTGAAAAATGAATTAGAAATATGTATTATCATATATGAATTCTGAAATTATGAATAGCATCATAGTTGAAATTGCAAAATTGAAAAATCAGGATATTAAATTGTCAGATGGGTTAAATCCTGATCAAATCAAGTCGGATTTTCAGGATATAGAATACGGAGTTAGCACTAACAAGCATATGTTACCAAAGAAATATGCACTCATCAAAAAAATTCAAAATTCTATTCGAGACTCTCTTGCATTTTCCAGTGAAGTAGGTGTGTTTGTTCCGTTATATACTATCGTGGAAGGAATACGAAAAGAATTGGGTAACGAATATGAATTGAAAAAGGAAGTTAATTCTAAAATTAGAAACTTACGAGCGTTAATTCAAGAAAATGAACTATTTTGATTGACCGACCCTCAAAAGATTTTGTCAGACAGTAAAATCTCCTTGAGATTTTCATTTTTTTGTCATTTTTTGATTGAATCAGTGAAAATATTTCACACTGCGAAAATAAAATAGAATCCTAACAGCTTTGAAAGTTCTTTTAAGAACTTTTCTCTATGGAAAATCCAATGCAAAATCGACTACTTGACCCTACGAGGGTTTTTGATGAAAATCGATGAAAAATGACCAAACATCACTGAAAACAGGCAAAAATTGATGAAAAATGGCTAAAAATCATCAAAAATGAGTTTTAACAGCTTTTCCTTATGGAAAATCCCATGTAAAATCGACTACTTGACTGTAAAATCTCTTTGAGATTTTCAACTGAAAACCACCAAAATGGCACCAAAACAGGCAAAATCAATGGATAAAAAATAAAAATATTTCACAGCAATAAAAAATTGGACCGTTAAGGATGGAATCATCGATGGGAAAAATTGTTTTACAATTGAAAAATGGTTTCTGATTTCAAATAATGGTCAATGAAGCATTAACAACCCGATTGGCTCGTGAACGACTGGATGCAATCAGGAGATTTATACCAATTCATGACTCTGTAAGAAATAAACTGCAAACTGATTTTGCTCTGGGGTCTGAAGAGTTGTTTAAACCAGTAACCACAGCAACGAAAGGGGTAGAGCGTGCTTTACTGGGAGATGGTCCCGAGACGGGGAAATCTGTTATTGGTGAGCTTGAAAAACTAGCAGCGAAAACTGAACAAACAAAACAAATAGAATCAAAAAGAACAGTAGATGATTTACGCGTGAGATTTAACGAGGAAGGGTTAGCAGAAATTGATAAGACTGATCCAACAGAAATTCCTGCGCTTGTTGTTACGTCTTATGAAAACAGAAAAAAATGGTTGAAACCAGAACATCATAAGTTTGTTAAGAATTTCGCTCATTGGGCTGATATATTTTATAAAATCAAAACTAAAAAAAGTCAAATTAAGACAGATAGTGCATCATACATCGAATATATCGATGCGGTGAGTCTAGTGTATAATCAATACGAAGAGTTTAAACAACCAAAATTGCAAAAGCGGCCACAGCAGCCTGCAAAGAAAATATCTTTCTCTCCTAAAAAACAACAACTACCACCTGATGATGATGATGATGATGATTATTTACAAGAAACGGGTTTAGAAAAACTAGATGAAGCAGCTGGTTATAGCGGAAGTGGACTGCAAAATCCAAGAATTGGAAACACTTGTCCTGATAGTGTTATCAATGATATATCACGATTAGATGTTCTTGTAGGAGGATTCCGAGCTGGAAATAACTCTCCAGAAATAATTAATGAAGCAGCTGATATCTGTAGGGTAAATTGAAATCTAGTAATATTTCTCTGGATGATATTTTAGTTAAACAACAAAACGCAATCGAGAACACCGTTGCGCTATTTTTCGATCAGGGTAAACTCAAACCGGGTGTACTCGTTTCGACGATTACAGATCGATTAAAAATTCTCAACGATGAGTTAAACAATTCTGTGGTTGTACTAACAACACTTGAATCTAGAATTGAAGAAAACGGAAAACAGTTTACCGCATTTCGTAGAAATATCATTGATAAATTTATTGGAACCCCGTTAGATAAAATTGAAATAAAACTCCCTGATATTAAAAAATCCATCGATGAGACGAAAACTTTCATCGAAGCCGTCAAAGGTGATTTTTCGAGGATGATAATAATCATTGAAAAAACAAAAATTCCTCATGAGAAAACCAACAACGTGGTATATACAATCCAACACGGATCATTTGCGTGGACACCTACAAACAACAAATTAGATATCACTGCAACCGTCAAGGGTATTTATCGATTAACACTAGTAACACCATTGACTCAATTTAATATATCATCGTCGAGTTCATCCGGGGTCAATAATACGATTTCAACGATCATCGACAAGGATACAACTGAAAAGTTCACTATAACAACTACTGATAAAAATTTGATTAGGGTTTCAGCAACCTGGTATGTGGAATTCGTAGCGGATTTAAGTAAATCGTAATTGAAAACGCTAGCGTTGTTAAAATAAAAAATGATTTCATCATCGCAATATCGCTATGATCAGGTCAGAGAATATCAAACTAGACTCAAAACCCTGTCTGAGGAGTATGCAATGAAAATTAAAAAATATCGCAGGAGAATTACCGCAATTGATGTTACTGTGTATTCAGTGAGTGGTGTAATCACCGGAGCTGGTATTATACTGTCTTCAGTGACAATGATGGCCCCGATAGCTGTTCCAATTTGCATTTCTGCGGCAACAACAATCGCTGGAATTATTTCAATAATCACAAAAAAATATCATCATGCAGCCAACGGAAACTACAAGACTACATAATTCAATTTCATGTTGTGTCCACTGCATACTCTTAATTATCCTCATTGATATCGTCATCTCTCGATGATACAATTATATCAGAGAGTGAGTTTTCAGCGATGGTAGATATATATGATTCTGCGATGTCAAAATTAGAAATACAAAAACATGAGTATAATAACAATGACAACACAGATGGAATTACTTCAACAAATAGTGGAGAACACAAACCCAGTACAAACAAGCATGATCTCAATAACCTCAACGAATCCAGAATTCAGTGTGAATTTCCCCTCTCCGGTCCCAGTGAAGGAGATAGCGCTAGCAAAATTACGAGTATACCACAGTTGGCCTAATATCAGATCAAAATCATTTGGTGGTCAACAACCGAATAATTCCCTGGTATTTGCAAATAAGAATAAACCCGACGGAACCCCAGACTGGAATGTTGTTTCCATACCAACCGGATCATACCAAATTGAACAAATCAATGATGAATTCGCGCGTAGAATAAAATCGATTACTGGAGTAGAGTCAAAAATAGCTATAACAGTTCATGAACCAACACAATCATCTGCCATTGAAATAAGCACAGAAGGATATGTCGTAGATATCTATCAAAGCTCAATAAGAACCGTACTAGGATGGCCTGAATTACCACCAGGGGGAAAAACCATTGATTTACCAGAACCACAAAAAACTGATTATATCACCGACAGAATAAAACCTGATAATCCAGTAAAGAGTTATAAAGATCACACGAATAATAGAGATTTTTTTACTCCCTTTGACGATATAAAAAGAAAAAGGAAATTTCTTATTACTAACGAACTTAAAATCGCTGAAAATTTCACAGCAATGAATAATGATTTTTCACTGTTGTTAATATCTCTTAAATCCGGCTCTCTCACCCGAGATGAATTTATCAGCGTCGTAGAAACATGCAATAAAATTATCGACGATATGGAAACATTTCATTCAAAAATTATTCAAGAGGTATTGGATGACGGTTATCCTGAAACAAGAACATTTTTTGCAGAAGGCAAGAGCATCCCCGTCAAAGATATTCCCACAGTCAAACTACCAGGATATAGCGTACCGGAACTAAAAAAACTTCTCAATGATGCCATCGATGTTGGTTTCAAAATAATTCATGATACATGGAAAAAAACAGCATCACCGGAAATAAAAATCCTCAAACACAATAATGACCCAGACGGTGGTGGCAGGCATATCGCTCCATTCAATGTGAATATTTCATCGGTGATTGCGCTCAATTTAGTATGTGATGTGATCGAAGAAAGCTATCAAATTAATCTAGAACGATCAAATCAAGCTCAGCAGGGGTATATTTTGTATTCATTTGCACCAATAGCTCCTCCAGGGTTTTTAATAATTGAGTCCCCGGTGAATCCAGTCTATATGCGATGTCATAATAATTCATTAACCAGAATTAATTTCAAACTCACTGACCAGTCTAATAATCTGATTGATTTACAAGAGGAGGTTTAACAAATTAGTCTATTTGTAAAGTCCTAAGGACTTTCATCCTGAAAGGATTTTCGTCGTAAAGACTTTCATCCTAAGGGGATTTTCGTCGTAGTAAGGACTAGATCAAATATTCGGTTAACCCAGAACTGAAAGTTCCAGCAGCAGAGAGGGTGAGTGACAACGACGTTGCGACATTTTATGATTCATCAACGAAAACGCGAATACAACATCACCTGCGAATCCCATGTTTTCAGACAACAATCACTGTCATTTTTTTTTCTAGTTATTTCGCGAGAAGGGTCTAGTGTTATTTGGAGGGTATAATCAAAAATAAAAACAAAAAATGTTGTAGGATTCACCCTCTCTACTGCTACTTTGGACTCTTTTTCTTCTTCAATGCCTTCCATGACAGTCTGTACCTGATCAAAATGGTTAAATATTTGTTAATATAAAATATAAGCATTCAGCTCATAAATAATGAATGAACAAAGTAATTATTATGACAGTTTTAATCAGGTTACCTAATGGTACTTTTATCCAACACACTTTAAATAGCTATAATTTTAATTTCCAGTCAATGTGCATTTCTGGACAATAGGAATCATTAAGCAAGAATATAAATGGCTTTCAAGTTGTACTAATGCTTAACACATTGCTGTAACCTTTAACGTGTGGCTAAATGCAATACAACATTCAAATTCTGGTACAACACCATGCAGTCTTGTAAGTTTTAACATGTAACAGCGTTCCCATTTAAGTACACCTCTATGCAATCCTGTGAGTTTTAACATGTAACAGCATTCCCATTTTAATACAACACTATGCAATCCTGTTTTAACATGTAACAGCATTCCTATTTAAGTACAATGCTATGCAATGCTGTATGCTTTAACATGTAACAGCATTCCCAGTTAAGTACAACGCTATGCAATGCAGTACATAACAACATTCCCATTTAAGTACAATGCTATGCAATGCTGTAAGGTTTAACATGTAACAGCATTCCCATTTAAGTACACCTCTATGCAATGTTGTAAGCTTAACATGTAACAGCATTCCCATTTAAGTACAATGCTATGCAATGCTGTAAGCTTTAAAAGGTAACAGCATTCCATACAGAAATATGCAATGCTGCAAGCTTTAACATATTCTCATATAAGTACAACATTGTGCAATGTTTTAAGCTTTAACATGTAACAGCATTCCCATTTAAGAACACCACTATGCAATACTGTAAGCTTTAACATGTAACAGCATTCCCAATTAAGTACAACACTATGCGATGTTGTAAGCTTTAACATGTAACAGCATTCCCATTTAAGAACACCACTATGCAATACTGTAAGCTTTAACATGTAACAGCATTCCCATTTAATTACACCACTATGCAGTGTTGTAATCTTTAACATGTAACAGCATTCCCATTTAAGAACACCATTATGCAATACTGTAAGCTTTAACATGTAACAGCATTCCCATTTAAGTACAACACTATGCAGTGTTGTAATCTTTAACATGTAACAGCATTCCCATTTAAGTACAACGCTATGCAATGCTGCAAGCTTTAACATGTAAGGCGCATGGAGAGATGGTGAAGGGATGTTTTTGTAATCCTCTCCACAATCACTCAATACCACTGTGTTGCATGGGGTTTTGAAAATATACACAAGCTGTATTGTACACAGATTTTTGGAAGACTACGTCACTACTACTCACCCCATCCTCAAACCATAATCTAAGCAGTTCTTGAGACACAAGTGTATGACTCTCATCATGAGAATGACAGACAACTTTTTCATGCTTTTGGAGCAATGGCACAGGAAATAGTCCCTCAGTACTGTCTGCATCACAATTAGGGCACTGTATATGCATCTCAAACTGCAGACTCTGACCAAGGTTTTTAGTTATCTTTAACAGGTTTTCAAAGATGAACTTTCTTGCTTCAGTGCAGAGTTTTGAAGACTGACTTGTGTCTGTGACTCCTCTTCCAGTGACTCGAGCAAATATGACATGGCCCAAAAAATGCAGGGTTAGTCTCTGATGATGATCCAGGTCAAACACACAACAGCCACAGTAAATTTGATTTTCAGACCTCTTTTTGGCAATAGGCCATTGGGTCAGGCATGCTCCAACAAGCCTATGGAAAATAGGAGTTGGAAGAAACTTCCCTTTACACACAAAGCACAGGACTGATGTATTTTCATTCTCTGGATCCGATTTAGGGCAGATAACTCCTTTCGGTGTTGCCTGGCGAAGCATACACGGGGCAAGGTAGTAGTCCTCTTTCTAAAATATTGGAAAAGCGGCAAAGGTTCATTACAATGAATTAAATGTAATTATAGGATGTAGCATAGGTATCAACAAGACAAAAAGATGGAGCTGTGTCCATGTACATTTGTATGAAAGATTTCAGTAAATTTCTTGCCCTGAAGAGTACATGCTATGTAAATAAAAGAAAGATAATCTGCAAGATGATGCAACTATCAGACAGTACCATGAACTATAGGGGTCTAATTGATCTTAGCTATGGTCTATTAAGAACCAATGCTCATTATTTTGCTCAGCATAAAAAGCATGCAATATCTTTAAGTGAGTATTATCTAACATGTTCTCTCAAGTGCCACAACTTGGGATTGGCATAATCTTCTAAGCAGATGCAAGATAAACTCTGAAAAATACAGTTAAGCTCATCAGGTTAAATTGATGAAATAATGTATATTCCAAAAGATACAATCAAATTCATCTGATAAAATGATGACAATGTACATGCCACAAGCAACTAGCTTGCAAAAATGAAACAAAAAGAGCCAATCAGGTATAAGACCAACTCATTCATTTAATACCTCGCTATCGGTGGTACGGATGACATATATTTAATACCTCGCTATCTGTGGTACGGATGACATGCTCATTCATATGCTTCAGAATAAGCTTAATCTGAAACATTCAATTATGACTGTAACAATTTGTAACGATCTCAAAACCAATTACTTTAGAATATGACAGAAATAACATTTAATTATGACTGTAACAATTTGTAACGATCTCAAAACCAATTACTTTAGAATATGACAGAAATAACATTCAATTATGACTGTAACAATTTGTAACGGTCTCAAAACCAATTACTTTAGAATATGACAGAAATAACATTCAATTATGACTAACAATTTGTAACGATCTCAAAACCAATTACTTTAGAATATGACAGAAATAACATTCAATTATGGCTGTAACAATTTGTAACGGTCTCAAAACCAATTACTTTAGAATATGACAGAAATAACATTTAATTATGGCTGTAACAATTTGTAACGGTCTCAAAACCAATTACTTTAGAATATGACAGAAATAACATTCAATTATGACTGTAACAATTTGTAACGATCTCAAAACCAATTACTTTAGAATATGACAGAAATAACATTCAATTATGACTGTAACAATTTGTAACGATCTCAAAACCAATTACTTTAGAATATGACAGAAATAACATTCAATTATGACTGTAACAATTTGTAACGGTCTCAAAACCAATTACTTTAGAATATGACAGAAATAACATTCAATTATGACTGTAACAATTTGTAACGGTCTCAAAACCAATTACTTTAGAATATGACAGAAATAACATTCAATTATGGCTGTAACAATTTGTAATGGTCTCAAAACCAATTACTTTAGAATATGACAGAAATAACATTTAATTATGGCTGTAACAATTTGTAACGGCCTCAAAACCAGTTACTTTAGAATATGACAGAAATAACATTCAATTATGGCTGTAACAATTTGTAACGGTTTTAAAACCAATTACTTTAGAATATGACAGAAATAACATTCAATTATGACTGTAACAATTTGTAACGGTCTCAAAACCAGTTACTTTAGAATATGACAGAAATAACATTTAATTATGGCTGTAACAATTTGTAATGGTCTCAAAACCAGTTACTTTAGAATATGACAGAAATAACATTTTTGTACATGATTTGTCAAGATGGTACAGATCACACAATGTTTCCTTTATGAGGCATTGTGGTTGAGAGCTGCTATAATATATGGCCCTATAGTTCACAAATAATTCCTAAACCAAGCTGCGGAGTTGTGGTATAGAGGGCATTTATGTTACTATAATTAGTACTCATAAGGTTTTAACATGGAAGTGATTTTAAAATTACTGTCTTGGATATGTATGTGCCAGAAACAAACGAGAACCAGTCTAGTGTGCAACTGTTGCAACGATGTGTGGCTGCCTAATGCAATTAAGGATAGCATGTATCTATTAATTATTGTATTGTTGTAGGCTGATCTGGAAAATTTAAGCCAAATGCAGTGTAGGATTTTATGGATATCGTAAGTAATGATTGGATCAAATATGATCATGATGGATTTTGAGTCTTTGATAATAAATATCTTCCAACTTTCAGCACAGTTGAGATATTTAAAAAAAAAAAAACAACAGAAAGACAGACTTAAATGAGTTTGGCAAGAACAGTTGTGTCCTTATTCTGATTGTTTCCATAGTCATGTTTAATTTCTATTGCATTGTTCAATGTGGAAGAGTAATGAATAATAATCATGCTATCCAGTGCTCACACTCACATTAATGTAAAGGAATACTTGTTAAACAAATAAAGTGTCATCTATGAAAAACATTTAAAGAGTAAACATAAAATGTATGTAAAGCAAGCCAGCTTCCAAAACAGAAACACTGCTGATCCACAGATATAAGAAGGACATTCTTAGAGCAATTAGACAATGGCTGACCTCACGACCTGCAATTTCGCTAGCCATTGTTCTTCGATATGTTAACCCTATTTACACCCTGACAAATCAATCAGTCTTTGTCATGGAAACATCTATTGGATTTCATGAGTTGTCTCCCTTGGTATGAAATGCCAACTAACCAATTGCTTGTAGCATCAGTGCATTGTTACTTTGTACATGGGCTTAAAATGAGGCAGGCAATTGACTACAAAAGGATACATGGTAATTTTATAATTAAAAGTAGGAATGTGTACCAGACAGAAGATATTGCGTGTTTTATTTGAGGGAAAGGATGCATTTGTGCAAACATGGATTGGCAGTGGAAAACTGTTTATCAATTAATTCAAGTTGTGTGTTCCCATTGTACTGATCAAGTAGAAACTTTGTTCAAATTTGAACAACTTGATTTGGATTGGATGAAGTGGCTTACCAATACTTCCATTGAAATTCAAAGACCCAATGCATTGCCAAGGTGTAGATAGGGTTAACACATTGGCATCTTGGCTAGCAAATATGCAAGACCTAGAGAAAAACATTGTTTGTGTCAAATGGTTTGAAATTCAGATAATGACACAAATCATAATTTTGTTTTATTTGCAGCAATTACAAGAATGTGTGACAAATTATATTGAAAAAGGTCAATTTTGGCCACATAGGCATTGGAGTCAAGGTTTTTGGAGTTTAAGTCTGGGCTTGTGATATTTTTTTAAGTTACCAGTCATGGGCCTGTATAAAAAATGTTGTTTGATCAATGTAAACACTATATCATAATTGTGATAAATATACTTGTCTACTTCCAATTTCAATCACATAAGCCTTTAAAATAATGATCAATTGACACGAGATGTTTTAACGATTGCAAGTAATCAAAAACATTTGGTCATTCTTTGACACAGTTTTAGTTTTAATGTGAACATCTTTCTCCTAGAAGTCCCTCTGATCTTGCACTACTAATGTCTAAACACTATTTGTCTTTGATGTCTCAAATGCAAGCTATCTACAAAGTGCTGTGAAGACATGTTACTAAACATAAGCAATTTTGTGAAATTAGGTACATCTCTTTTATGTTAGTACTGTAACCATGACTTATTGCTAACAAACTTGAACAGGTGCTTTCCTTGTCTCAGTTGCAAGCAATCCCTACAGTTCAGTTAAAAAACTGCAGATGTCTTATAAACATTTGATTTTCTTACAGTCGTTATGTCGTCACCATTTAACTTGTGACCCCTAATTTCAAAGATCTTTTATTATTATTAAATGCGTCCTATTTTCTGCCACTGTAAACATGACATTTGACATTCAGAGCCGGAACTTGATAGTTCCATTCCTTGGTCCAAATGCAGCTACCTACAGAGTTATGTATCTACATATGTATCTGTGTATGTGTGTTTATGTATGTACGGAAATCGGCAAATCGACACAATCCTGTCTACATGGATATAGTGCTGAGTAAGTTCAGATATCTGATGAAAGAAAAACAATGGGTGAACATGTAAGCAAAACAAAGATATATGTTAGTGTAAAATTCTTGACATACAAAATCATTTTCCTGCACTCTTATAAGGTACAAGATCTCATCATAGGACTCATCCCAATACAAATGGTTGATTTCGTTAGTTGCCATATACAACAAAATGGATAGAGCATTGAATATATTCCATGTTTTGAAGCCAGATGGGGAAATGGCAGTGATAGAGAACTCAAGCTCTGGTTATGAACACACATTCAGGTGGACAACATCACAACATAATAAGATCAATTTGATGGCAGGTATATAATAAAGGACAATGGAAGTTTTAGGTCTTGAAAAATGTATAAATACAAACATGTCATGTAAGTTGAATGACAAAAATCAGATTTGATTGTTGTTGCTGTTGTTGTAGGGTTTAACTCCATTTTTCTGCACACGATAGGCTATACATGGCAGTCAGTATTATTGGTGGAGGAAGAACCCGGAAAACCCCCGGAAAGAACCACTGACCCACGAGAAGGTACTGGCAAGCTTACTCACATAACTATCTTAGCCAAATCTTAGACTGGAACCCAAAAGTAGGTTTCATCAGCTGTCATTCTGCATTCGAATTTAGTTAAAAAAAACGTTTTGCATGTCAAGATGTTTTGCAACTTTGGCCTTATATCTATTTGTCTCTTAATATATATTGTAATATATATATATATATATATATATATATATATATATATATATATATATATATATATATATATATATATATATATATATATATATGCGTGTGTGTGTGTGTGTGTGTGTGTGTGCTGTCTATTTAACAGGAATGACATTTTAACCCTTTCCTACAAACCTATGTCTCAATTTTTTTAACCCTTTGGTATTTATGTGTTTTTGGACAATAATGTTAACCCAATCATCTACTTTCTCAAAACATGAAAAGACGTCTGTAATATTCTGTGTTTGTTTGTTCTGTATCAATGTGCATTTATAACTGTTAATATGTGTTTGCCAGTTTATAACTATTGGTTTCTTTCTAGTCGTTGCAATGGGTGATATTTACATACATTTGTCTAGTGATACCATCAGTGAATGTAATCTATATTAGTCTTATATATCTGACATTTACTAGTTTCCCAACGATGACCAAGGGGATAACAGGAAGAAAAGTCTAAAACGCACCAGAACAGAGAAAAGGCAAGAAAAAGTTTAAAATACACCAGACCAGAGAAAAGACAAGAAAAATTATAAAATGTACCAGACCAGAGAAAAGACAAGAAAAAGTCTAAAATGCACCAGACCAGAGAAAAGACAAGAAAAAGTCTAAAATGCACCAAATCAGAGAAAAGACACCTGCACAAAAATTAGTAAGATTCATCAAAACACGTCATACACATTCAAAACGTGCCAGGTTAGTTTAGCTGGAGTTAAAGAGGAGTCCACTGAGCTACTTTGTTTTCCACAAATATCCATTAAAGTCAGACTCAGAATCATCCTTAGCTGTGGGTTGAATGAGTCTCAGAATATATCATTGGAATTTCATGATAAAAATGGGCGACATATACGGTGTTAAGGATGAAAAGTTCAATATGATATAGAAACATGCATGATGAATACAATGTATACAGGATGAGTAAATATGCCAAGTCATTCGGCAGTGGTTAAATTAACATATTTCACTAAATCTGTCTGGAACTCTTTACAACAAATGCTGATTCTGACAAATTCAGATTCACTGTATTGCTATATCATAGTGTATTTTCTTGTATACATCAACAATAACCAGCAATCAATGTGTGATTGTATTTAATGTATTGATATGTCAGTGTATCTTCTTGGATAAACGGACAATAACCAGTGATCAATGTGTGACTGTATTCACTGTATTAATATGTCAATTACATCTTGTAACTACTTTGACAAGTGGATGATATTCAAAATGTCATTCTGAAGAACAAAAATGAACTTGACTTGAGTGGCTGCAAAGATAATTCATGTTGGAAAAGATAATCCCTTGGATCATATCTATTCATTTGCAAGTTAAAACACTGTAAAGTTAGTGCAAAAAGTGGTGCAAGCGATTCAGTTTTCCAAAAACAAAAGAAATGTTTTTTGCCAACAGTACAATAAACCAAAAACCCTCTGCACGATGTTAGTCAACAGTCCATTATACAAATAACTCTGCATGGTGTTTGTCAATAGTCCAATCATAAAAGACCAACATACTGTGTTAGTCAACAGTCCAATATACAAGTAACACTGCATGGTGTTTGTCAACAGTCCAATATACAAGTAACTCTGCATGGTGTTTGTCAACAGTCCAATCAACAAAGACCAACATACTGTGTTAGTCAACAGTCCAATATACAAGTAACTCTGCATGGTATTTGTCAACAGTCCAATCAACATAGACCAACATACTGTGTTAGTCAACAGTCCAATGGACAGACCTCCATATAATGTTTATCAACGGTCCAATAAACAAAGACCTCTACATCGAATCATTCAACAGTAAAAAAGCCAAAGATCTCTGCATGGTGTTAGCGAACGTTCCAATAAATAAAGACTTCCAAATGGTCAGTCAACAGTGGCATGCTGGGTGTGAATATTCTGTACTTAAGAACAAGAAAATTACCACTTATGAGCATAATAAATGTTGAAATTAAATAAAGTGTAAAAGAGACTGTATTATGTACATATGGAATGAAAAGTGGCATTTTGCAACCATTATTAACATAGGCCTGACATGAAGAAAAAACATAGCACAAAAAAAAGAAATAACCTGGAACAGGAATAAAGAAATAATATGACACAAGAATGAAACAATAATATGGCATAGTAGTGAAGAAATAATATGGCATAATAGTGAAGAAATAATATGGGACAATAATGATGAAATAACCTGGCACAAGAAGAAAGATATAACCTGGCATAAGAATAAACAAAATAACCTGGCACAAGAATAAAGAAATAACTTGGTAAAAGAATCAATAAATAGCCTGGCAAAAGAATAAATAAATAACCTGGTAAAATAGTAAAGAAATAACCTGGCAAAATAATAAAGAAATAACCTGGTAAAAGAATCAAGAAATAACCTGGCACAGGGAGAATACCGCATAACGCAGTGTCATGATACAATGACCTGGGCCTAATATAATATAGACCCCTTTCTCTGCTATAGAATGGTGTTGTATATGGACTGAACAGGATAATAGGCCGCATCAACATTATACCCTAATGCAAAAGAATATTTCAGGTGCAAATAAAAAATTCTGAACTACGTCATTAGACATTCTTAAAACATACCTTGACCGACTTCCCATCCTTAGTATATGACATTGGCTTGGCAATAATATTCAGCTTTTCCATCACAAGTATTATATAGTCCTTATTGACATGGAAATCCGGCTTCTCTTTCTTGGTCCACACGGCATCTAAAAATCAACAGTATTAGATCATTACATGACAGTAATTATAGATTACTGCATTTGAACAGAAAAATAGGAACAAGTTTTTTTCAGAATAGTACTGCACTAACTAGCTATGAGGATAGTATATTCATGTCGGTGTCATGCAAATTAAGATTTGCTGATGGGGTACTTAATGTATTTCAAAAGAATAAAGGTGTGATGATGGGATACTTACTGTATGAGTCATTGGAACAAAGATGTGATCAGTGGATACATATGTCAAAATGATTCATCTTTTCTTGCACCTAAATAAGGCAATACATAGAATAACGTTTGTAAGCAAATTCAAACAATATCAATGATATCTTTAAAACAATTATAAAAGATACACATGACTCCTGTACTGACAATCATACCAATATTTTGGAGCAACTCCTTAATATTGTACCCTTTTGTTATCTTTTTGTTAGGGATCACTTCCAAGTAAATTATAAACTTATTTTTAATATTACAGTGGGACCCCGCTATAATGCGGTAGTCGGGAGACATAGAACCCGACCGCGTTATAGACCGAAACATGTTATAAGCAACCAGGTCAGTTAGCTGTAGAAACTAATGCATTTAACCCCAAAACATTGCTTAATAAATGTGGGCGGTAAAATACGTGCTTCATCGGCAGTTATCATCTTAAATTGATGCATATTAAATGAGAAATACACCTTTAATGAAGACAAATATACATGTAATAGTTTACTTTATTTATGTATAGCACGAATAGAGTATCAACACCGTGTACTCGCTTACGAACACAATACAAGTGATTCCATCTAAAATATGCACACACACACAGCTTTGAAATATTCAATAATTTTGTCACAGGTCTAATTAGTCTGAATTGAGTGAAAAAACAGTACACTCACGTATCGAATGACAAAGCACATTTACTTTTTAGTATGTCTCAAGCCGGTAAAAGTTAAATTTGCCTTTTAAGCCGCCAGTGGTAGCATTCATAAGCGAAAACCTTATCCCAATAAAAGGAAACTTTCACGGCACAGTTAACGTATTTCAGTCATGTTGGATAATACAATAATCCATCAGATTCTATCACTTTCATTTAAGTTTGGTACTGACTTCCTCTGAATAAAAAGATCATTGTTTTTACTGAAAGATTATAGTCAGCTTTCTTTGATGACGGGTGCATGCGTTATTGAAGTCACCGCTAAAGGATAGCTTTGGAGAATCAAACTAATGCCCATTTCTCATTGTGGCGGCATAATCAAATAATTGTATTGCATGATTGAGACGATGTTTCTTTTCTCCATTTGCTGAGTATGTTTTCATAACAATCGGTGCTTCAAAGGTAATATGTTTCCATTGAAATTTCAGCAAACTATTTTATCTGGCCATTGTTTGGTCAATTGTAGTTACAGTTCCTTCTGCCTACTGAAAAGACGACATTTTTTTATTTATTTTTTTATTTTAATTTTTTTACATTTGTGGTAGCGGAGTGAAGCTGCTTTGCACTCATGCATCAGAAATTTAACAAAGGGTCAACGTATGATGAAGACGCATGTGCTCTGGTCTGATGACAAGGATTACTACAAAAATGTGGGTGTTCTGAAGGATTTAATTCTAAATGGAAAGAACATGATTTTTACCTACTATCCACATACAAATATCAGTCTAAGTAAATATATTAATTACTAGCAAGAAACAGAAAATCCGACAAATATAGATTAAGAGACAATGCTTCGTCCAGAAATTTCAACAGCAACAAAACAGCTGATATCTCAAAACATACAGTATCCATGCACGATGTCAGCATAAGTGGATTTTGATGTAACAATCCGCTGTTAAGATGGTTTTTCAGTATAGACAAAGAAATTGTGTATGTAACAATATATAAATTTCAGTGCATTTTATATCAAGTTTGCGGTTATCTTTTATGGGCCCTCTCAATTTCTCCACTCCAAACTCATGGTTGTAATATGCAAGTTTAAATAGCCAACAAGGTTGCCAATAAAAAGTCGCCAGATGGTATATTTTTCCACCAATAAGAAAATAAAGCGCAGTTTGCGACATTGCCGAAGCCCTACGCGATCTTTGAATAAACGTTTGCACTTTATTTTTCATACTTTCTACTTGTTTGTATACATGTATGCAGTGAAAAATAAAACACATGTCGGTTATTGTTTGTGCACCAATTGTATACAGAATTAATTGAAGACAATCACAAAGACGACTTACTGGCTTTACTCGTGGATCAGTAACAAGTAACATTTCCGATAATGTTAATGTTGGCATAACACTTCACGAACCTGGCGAAATTGTTAAATTTCAGAAGCTACGCCACAATCGTATTATATTTGAATTCATAGGAGAACTCTTCCCCAGAATGATAATAAACGTTTTACACACTATTTCTCGTACTTAAAAAAAGAAAATTACACATACATGTAATCAAAATTGCTGGGACCATGCCACAATTGTATTAAATTAGAAATCATACACGATCTCTTCCCATAACGATAATAAACTTTGAACCCAAAAATATTTTTTTTATGTGTGAATGAAATACAAAATTTCGGGAGCCACGCCACGATTGCGTTATGTCCGAACTCGCGTTATAGCGAGCGAATTATAGCGGGGTCTCACTGTACCTTTTTTACATATATTTTGTTTACATAGTTCTTATAATTTGAATAAAAATAGATCTTTTTTGTGAAAAAAAAGAGTTACATAAATATAGTAAACTGGTTTAAAAGCACAAACCTATTAGCTGATGAGTAAGTTTCCCTTTCTCTCTGAAAGCATACCACTTTTTAATGATGGCAGGATTCTGCATAATGAACATCTGAGCTGTAATAAGGGACCAGAGTGCATCAATCATCCATTGTGGGTCCAGAACAATTTTCTCTTTTAATCCATCAGCACTGAAAATTAAAATGCGGCATACAGCATTACAGAGACATAACATATTACTTACTATAACAAAGGTTCTTGCAGACATACCTATTCCTATGGTATCCTTAGCAATACAGACTAAAGAGAAACAATGAATTTGGAAATACATGTTACTAAAGCTTGCATAGATTAGAAATTTGACTTGTGATTCCCAATCATATATATGGAAAATTATTATGAACCGATGTCAACCATGATGTAACTTATGTTACGAAATGCCCGATATGGCTCATTTAGTCTTCCATACTTTTCATATAATCAGGGTGTGTTGTTTCACTCGCCGTAATACCACTGTAAATATAATTTTTCGTCGTATTGCGTGACGCTTATATTGCTCACGCAGCGCGTGCAAGTTAATGTATTATTGCGCACTACTGTATATATATATATATATATATATATATATATATATATATATATATATATATCTGGTACAGATATTGAAGGGCACATCCAATATAGAGGGAAGCTCTAAACATAATCAGCTGTCGGGCCAGGTGCCATTTTGATTTAGTCAAAGCCAAAGAGTTGGGTGAGTCGTTTGTCTTTTAGTCAACACATTTTATTATTTACAATAATTATTCAGTTTCGTAAAGCACGTTCATTGTTGTAGTATGTAGTCACATCTTTCATCGTATTTGTAATTCAGTTTATTAAGATATAACCTAGGCAATGTGGTAGCGAGTTAATTTTATTTGGTCGCTATTACGACTAATTTCGAAAACAGATTATGTATGTATTAATGTCGTAGCATTACGTATTTTTAGTTTTTATTGCATAGCATTCCTATGTCATACTTTAGACGGGTTATGTTAACCTATTCGTAATTATCATATATTCTTAGAGTAAATGCAACTAAAACAGTTCCAATTGAAATTGACTATTGGAAACGTTGTTTATTTTTCATATTCAGCTCGCCGGTTATGATCAGCTGGATGGGTTTATGAAAACCATGACGTCTGGTGTACCATTAATAGAATAAGTCACCAAATCAGTTCTAACGTACGGGTAAAAGTTTGGAGGGGAAAGTGACTGTGCCAGAGAGCAGGCCATGTCAACATTCATTTTCCAATCATAGTAGTGTTTTGACTACAAGTAAAGTGTAATAACAAGTAATGTTTTGACTACATGTAAAGCGCAATAACAAGTAGTGTTTTGACTACATGTAAAGTATAATAACAGTAGTGTTCTGACTACATGTAAATTATGTTTCAAGTGACAAACAATAAAGAAAAAACAATGCATACGGTTTTGTTTCAAATATCATAGTTTATTCACATATTCCAACAAACATGCATATTTAAGTACAGCCAATGTTTGATCATAATCAAGCATTTGGAAAAACATGAACAAGGATTTACATTCAGCACTACCACACAAAAATAATTATGGAATGTCTTTTTTGCCACAATGACCATATCATTGATTTTTGTTGATATCTTGATAATTATAGCTATTAGTGTAGCATGGGAGGCACTGTTTTTGCTCGTTTTATATATCCAACGTAATGTAATTGTGACTAGTTGAAAAATATGACAAGAAAAGAGGTACAACGATTATATAAATAAAACATAGAGACTATTATATACCCTATTATAATACACAAATTCAAAGACACAAAAGCCTGTCTATGTGATTTAAACTTAATTAACTTTATTAAAAATTCTGTCTGTTTTCCATAAAAAAAGGGCCAAATTAAAAAAAAATTAAAAATTCTTATTGCATAAGTTAGATACCATATCTGACTTGATAAGTAAAATAATAATAATAATAATAATAATAATTATAATAATAATAATAATTAATAAATAATAATGTTGATTTAGTACAGTGCCCAATATTGAGATATTTTATTTCCACCAATGCTTTACTTAAAAATATACATTGGACTCCATGTCTACTTCAGTAGTTTTTCAAACTCAACATGGACTGCTCCAGTGGCCTAGTTGTTAGATAGAGCGTCCATCACAGAAGCGGGACGTTATGGGTTTGATCCCCGGGCAAGTCATACTAAACACTTAAAGATCGGGGCATGATGCCCCAGTTCTATACGTCATTATAAACTGCCTCACTGCAGATATTGTAGCGATATGACTGAACAATTTTTAAAGCTATGTTAAAAATCCTAATCACACACACTCAACTCAACATGGACTTGTGCAATAAAACCATTTAATATACAGGTCACTGTCGAATAAATTCTTATTTGACTCATTATAAAAATGGGTTACCGTAACATATTGTTTATTTCATTCCTTGTTACCCAAGAGTGGAATACTTGTTATTACCCAGAGCAATGGGGGAAACAAAACCCTTGTCTTACCTGAAGTAGAGGATTGTGCCAATTTCATGCTGGAAAATAAGGAACAACTCCAGTTCATCTCTGTCTTTAATCCTAACAGATGCTGACCTATTTATCTCTTCTATGAGACTTAGTGGTACAACCTGATGAAACAAAAAGTAGACGTTACAGTCTGGGAAGTAAGTTAGTAGACCGCTGCAGTCTGAGAACTATGTTGACTGATACATAAGTACCCATAGCATGAACACTGTCAGAACTTACTATCAACACTTAAATTTGAAAACGTAGAGCAATATTTGCATATTTACAAACGTTTATGGTATATATCATATGATTAAGATAATGGATATGTCCAACTAATTTACTATACGTGATTTAATCCTGTGGGGCATTCAGAATAGGAATACTAAAAGGAGTAATAAATACATGTCTTTGTAATGAAAACATTTCTTCTGTTTAATGTCAGATTTCACTTGCTATTTGTACCTTGACACCAGAAGCTTTTAACGTCATGAGCGCTTGTTCTAATGGGATCCATTGGGCAGGTTTCTCCTCCCCCAAATAGGGCTGCTTTGATGCCAGCTCAAGAATTCTTCTTTTCAGGTCGTCCAGCTTGGGGTCACACTAAGTGTTATCAATGGCAATACTATCCATCAGGTGGAGTACAATTGGCTTGTGTTTCAGCAATTGGCGGATTTTCAGAAAATACTCAAGAATGACCTCCTGTCGAAATTTCTGTGAAGCAGAAAAAAATAATTCATGGTGGTATCAATTGCAGTCTTTGACATTGGTATAACATGTGACAATACTGCACTATAAATCCATTGCAGTCTTTGACATTGGTATAACATGTGACAATGCTGCACCATAAATCAATTGCAGTCTTTGACATTGATATAACATGTGACAATGCTGCACTATAAATCCATTGCAGTCTTTGACATTGGTATAACATGTGACAGTACTGCACTATAAATCCATTGCATCCTAAATAAACCAATACACATTCAAAATAATAAGAATCATGCACTTTTAAAACACAAAGTAATGAAAGCAAATAGCAGTCACACAATTAAGAAAGTGGAATGGTACATTTTTGGAATACACTGATACATCTCAAACAAATGCATAGAGCAACTATAAGTAAATTATGTGATGGTCTGACCATTAATACATATAAATTCAGTTAAAAAACAATTCTGCAAATCAGATGCAGAGGATATTGTCAAACTGCTCAAACCAATGAAAACCATTACAACATTATTGTGTGATTTACGATTTAAAGAACTACCGCCCAGTTTCTAATCTCCCATTCATATAAAAAATATTAGAAAAGGTTGTTCTAACTCAACTTGTATCTCATATGAATTTAAACAGTCTTTTTAGCAATGTACAGTCTGCATATCGCCCTTGCCACAGTACGGAAACTACTCTTCTGAAAGTATTTAGTGACATTCGCTCTGCTTTGGATAGTGGAAAGATTACAGTCCTCACTCTCCTGGAATTATCTGCAGCATTTGACACAACAGACCATGATATATTACTTCATCGTCTCCAGCATGTATTTGGCATTCAGAATATAGCCTTACAGTGGTTCAAGTCCTACCTAGTCAACAGGACACAAATTATATCTGCAAATGGAATACACTCCAGCCCAGTTGATGTATGTTGTGGTGTTCCACAACGATCTGTTCTTGGACCTGTTCTCTTCATTCTGTAAACTCAGCCGCTCTCAAGTGTTATAGATCATCACCCAGTCTTGCATCAATTGTACTCAGATGACACCCAAATGTATAAGTCAAGCCACCCAACTGAAGTTGATGCTACCATCCATGGAGTAGATAAGTGCATTTCTGATGTGAAATCTTGGATCACATGTAACAAACTGCAGATGAATGAAAATAAAACTGAGGCTATTCTAATTAGAACACAAAGACTTTCTCATTCACATCTTTTACCTCAGACAATAAATATCAGCAACACCAACATTAAATTCGCACAGTCAGTATGGAGTCAGTATGGAACCTAGGCGTTACTCTAGACAGTACTCTCACATTGCACCAACATGTCATGAACATATGCAAGGCTGCATATCTTCAATAGAGATGCATCAGTTCTATTCGTAAATATCTTTCAGTTGATGCCACTAAAACACTTGTGTGTTCATTAGTACTTTCAAGACTGGACTATTGTAACTCAATTCTGTCTGTTTCGTCACAATATTAACTCCAGAAACTTCAAAAAGTTCAAAACACATCTGCACGGATCAGAGCACACCTCACCACTGCTCTGTACCCTACACTGGCTATCAATTCGATACAGAATCAAACATAATTTCAATAACAGACTCCAGTCCAACATACCTATCCAGCCTCACCCATGTGTATACACCAGCTAGATCCTTACGATCTTCTTCTGATAATCGTATACTCATTGTTCCCAAGGTGAAAACAAAGTCATATGTACAACGTTCGTTTGCACAGAAGGGAACAAACTGCGCATTGAAATTAGACACAAGATTTGTGTCATGTTTTGTATCTTATATGTTTTCAGCATGTTTTTATGTTTTCCAATTTCATTGTTTTTGTCATTTGTTGTTCTGTAGTGTAGTCATATCATTATTGATGGTGTAAAGCGCATAGAGCTTTGAAAGATTAGGCGCTATACAAAGTCCTTATTATTAGTATTATATTATTATTATTATTATTATTATTATGCAGCACCAACAATAACAATGATTTTGCATCTTAAACATCATATTATAAATGCAATGGCAATGCAATAAAGTGACTCTCCACTCGTGGAGTCAGTCAAGGGGGCAATCTCCCAAGAAATAGACAAAAGATATAATGACAAAGATACAACGCAGTTCCTATTAGAGCATTGTGTTCTAGACCCAAGATTCAGGTCTATGAGTGATGTAGATAATGCCACAAGAATGCAAGTATATGCCTCCATTATCATGCAAGCTTTGAAGGTCAATGATTGTGAAATAGTACTGAGGGCAGAGCAGATAAATAAACTTATGCTAGTAAAAGTACTGACCCCTGGTTTTCCCACCCTACCAGTTTCCTGCAGTAATAAAAGATCCAAGATGAGATACCTCCAGCTGCAATAAGTGAAAGCTGCAGTTCATGAACCTCCATTGAAAGGCACCATACTTGAGGATCTTTTTGAAGACATATATGTGGTTAAGGTCGAGCTATCAAAGTCTCTCATCCAGGGGGCTGATAGGAAGATAACACGATACCGGAATTATACATACAGGTGAAGACCTAATGACATAGTGGAAATTAATTGAAAGATCATTCCATCTCATGGCAAAATTAGCCAAGATGTTTTTAAGTATTCCTACAACATCAGTGCCATCCGAATAAGTATTTTCTGGTGCTAGAGATGTTCTGACTGCACAAAGAGCCTTCCTAACTGGAGAGAATGTGGATATGTTGATTTGTGTTTAAGATTACGCACAAGCCACAAGCATCATAACAGTGTATTTGAATAATTTGCCTGTATTTCTGCCAGCAGAACAGTATTTGTTAGTGTCCCACACAATCGCAGCCCATCCACGACATGATGAGAAATGAGCTATTTTAAAACTGCTCCTTCCATTTTTTCAAAATAGTGTACTAAAGATAGTAACATGAAACATGCGTAATTATTCTTCAGATGTCAACAATACATTTTTCAGTTTGGAAGGGGATGGAACAGATCAGGTTCATGGAGGTCAAAGCTCAAGGGTAAAAAATATTAGTTTATTGCTTAATATGGTAGAAAGCAAATTTGCTTTGCAAACATTTGTCAATTTCAGTACAAATAAATGAAATATAACATTTTAACACTATATTTATTCACTTAATTCAACCATTTGGTTTGTCTTCTCTATTATATTCTAAGTCGTCTAATTTCCCCATGATTAAGGTCATTGCACACACAATACTGCCTTAAGGCATTTTATGTATGCAAGAGCCAAATAAGCATACTTAGCTTATTGTTATGCTTACCATCAATGTTAATGTACAATTTTGTTCATATCATCATACACAATGATATCAAATTAAGAAAAATAACTGCAAAAATTTACATATTTGTTTAAAGGTGGCAGTCACTAGTTTTGTATCTTATATAGGGTTAGGAGTTTAAAGAGAAAGATTTACTACGGGTTTCCTCGCTGGTTATACTGTCTATTTATAAAGAACCTTGTATATCTTAGGTATCGTTCCAAGAACATTTGATTCCCTTTATTTTGGTGTATGACTGATGGACAAAATGTAGGTTATAGAGCATACAGCTCGGCCTTACTAGAAATGTGCTTCTCTCAAAAACCTGCTATCGATGCCTGGTCATTTCACTTCCAGGATGTCAGAGTTTAATTGTATAAAAGAAGCAATACATTTCATTTTACATTTGACATGCTTTGTAATCATAAACTGTACTATAAGAAGCTGGTATTGTCTAGTCCAGTAAAATTCATTTTGCTTTGTTTAATATTAAGTGCTGCAGATGATGAACGTTAGACTCGTTCAGTCTAATATTTTAGCCAAAGGGAGCAGTCATTTTAGTATGTGAGGTATAACTAACCTTTGGGTGACCAGTCACCAAATGATTCATGTGTCACCCAAAGGCTTGGTATACATGTCACTCAGATATAATGTATATGTGTCACCTAATGATATTATATACAACAAAATTTTGCTGTTATGACTACCAGTGAATCTGTAACTGATTGTAAGTGATTGTATAAGTGGAGCATTCTAAATATCGGGATTCTGATGTGAGCACCCGAGCCATAGTGGTTTATGGTATCACTTCATGTAATGATGTGACTGTAATAACACTATGAAGTATAACTATTAAACTGGACTGGAATAATTGGTTGTACTATGGAATAGCATAGTGGTTCAAATCGGACAGTATCAAGTTTCAATCTTGAAGATAAATGTGGTTCTGTCGATAAAAATTGCTCTAGTATATATGTTGTAGGATAAATAGGTGTAATTTTATTTCTTTACTGTATATAACATTCATTATGAACGATGATACGTACATGTATTTGTATTACATGATAGACAGTGATTCAGTGAAATTTCCATTTAAAATATTTTTCATAAGTCACTGGAGTAAATTATGAATGGAATCACAAGTGGCAGAGTTTATCTAAGGTGCTCACCTTTATTATATCATTGACACCAAAATTTGAGCGCCTCTATGCGAGTCGTGACTCAGCCCAAGTGAACACGTGAACAAGCTTGTGATTAACTTCCTGCGGGTCTTTCAAAATGTTTTTCTTTTTCCTAATGTGGTTGATAGACATTGATAACATTATGTCCAAGCAAACTGATGGGTATTTTTGTAATGATCATTGCAGTTTCTTTATTTGAACCAGAAATTCATATTTTCATATTTACATCTCAAGTCTCGTTACATGAATGATAACTTCATAAATTCATATTCACATCTCAATCTCGTTACATGAACGATAACTTCATAAATTCATATCTAAATCTCAGTTTCGTTACATGAACGATAAAATCATTACGTACTTGCCTTTGCTTTGGTAACTCGTTCTATAATATTTGTAAATTCATATGTGTACTTGTATTTGTCGAGGTTTTTGTCATTGAGTTACTTATTATTGATAGTTCTATGTTAGGAACATTTTAATTTTCCTTTCCTTTTGTTTATAATGGTGTCCGAATTGATTATATTTAAATTGCATTTATAAATAAACATCTTACTAACGCAGTTGCTCTCAATGTCTTCCCTAATCCAGTCCCAACCCGGCTCATCATGTGACACTGAAATACACATTTTTAGAATACAATCAAAACTGGAAAGGAATACATACATAATAAACTCGTAATTTCATCTGCAGCTTGTTACATGTCAAATTGGTTATGATATGCCTGTTACCAAATGAAAAAGAGCAAGATTGGGTCAGAACCAATGGAAATTAAACAACTCTGATACAGGAGATATTAAACACTCCAAATAACAAATAAAAAAGTAAAGCAAAGAAAATCATGGACTCCGGACCCCGAGTGGTCTGAGGTGCTTGCCATTACAATTACTGAACAGTCTTACCTCCCTCCACAAAGGTTGAATGTCAGGAAACAAAGAAAACACAAAAGTCCCCTTTTAAGAAAGAAATAATGAAGGTGTTATGCCAATGCTACTGACTAATAAAAGGTAGTACGGTTCAAACCGGAATTTTTGATTGACATAACAATACTGCAATGTGGGTATGTCAGAAAGCTTGCCAGTAGCTTCTTGTGGGTCGGTGGTGCTTTTTGGGAGGTTTCCCAGGTTTTTCCTCCACCATTACAACTGACCGCCATGTATAGTCTATGGTGTGCTGAAAAATGGCATTAAACCCGACAACAAACAAACAAACAAACAAATCAGGTCAAAAGTATTGGGTGGGGTGGGGGTAGGGTTCCAAAGTTTCAAAAGGAATCTGACCTTCCTTGAAAGTTCACAAAGCAAAGGTCTTATGTCTTTATTTACTCAGTATGCACTATACCCTATAAACATGCACAAGTTTAAAACAATGGTAACATTTCAAGTGATAAGTGAATGTACATGTATGTATGTATGATTTCTATTCTTTTAGCAAACCCTGCCCAATCTAGTACTGCAATATCGAGCACTCGCATAAGTATCAAGAAGGGGTGAACACTTAGGTGAGGTCAGATAGGTATTCAATCAAATATAGCAAAGCAAACAGATTTATTGTTTGATTCTGGAGGAAATGATAGCTAGGGGAGGTTACTCTTGAGATAATATGAGAAATTGTTTTGAACTTTTTTAAGTTTCTGTAGAAGATTCCGAGAGACTGAGATCCAGTTAAAAGAGAATTACAGTTGTCCAGTCCGGAATGTACCAATGAACACATTAGTGTTTAGCAGCATCAACTTGAAAGAAAATTGTGAATGGGGTGGGCGTGTCTCAGCTCCAGATATCTAGGTTTGCATATATTCATGTCATGTCAGTATAATAAAAGAGCATTGTCAAGGGTGACCCCTAGGTTTGATACCGATTCTGTAAATTTAATGTTGGTATTGCTGATATTTATTGTTTGATGTAAATGATTGGATCAATTATTTGCGGTTATCGGACTGGCTTCAGTTTTGTTATAATTCATCTGCAGCTTATTACATATCATGTCACAACCCTTTCAATTATCACTGCTTCTTGTGTCTGATGTATTTCACACACAATGCTGGTCATCTTGACAGGGATAATTTTATTTGTCTTCCAGAACCTTTGGCAAAGAGTCATTGATGAATGCTTCATGAATCTTCATAAAATGTTGAGTGAAACGCCAGTTATATTGCACCTGATGGATGATTTTGAGATCGACAATATCCAGGAGAATCCCAGGCTGGAGAAGCTGATAACAAGGATATTTTGAACTGTCAAAGCAGTTGCCCCATTGGAGTGCAGAAGAATTCGCTTCTGACACTACTGTTCTCACTATTACCACAATCAAATGCACGTCATACAGGCAAAAGTATTTTGTGTACCAAGATTCTTCTCAATGGAATTACCTTGAATATAATCATCTAAATCCTTTGACTTTGTTTCCATGAGTAGGTGGTTCTTATAGTTTTTTTTTCTTCCACCAAATGATCTGATTGCAATCTATATGCAATACAGTTTTAAAATATGGCATCATGTCCAAATGTCGTGAAATTGTATATGATTTATAAAAATATGTATATGTGATCAAAATGGGTTTCATTGCCGTGTACAGTGTCAAGCCAGTGACTAAGCTAATTTTAAGAATGCATTGAGTAGTACCATCTACACATACCTCTGGGATCTTGTCCACGTGGGTCCCCACCAAAATAACTGGAGGGATGCCAGGTTGAGATGTTGGTTCACAGGAATGGATGGAGTTCAGCCATATCTCGACAAAATCTGAAGACAGAACATATACCTACTTCACATATACTAATAATACTAATAACAATTCATATTTACGTATATTGACATTACAATAATTAGCTAGCATGGCACAATATGCACACCCAGTGTTTTAAACTGCTCCATTTAGGCATTAGTAGGGCACGGTTTACTTGGGAGATTACTGACAAATGAGACACAGTGACATATACTACTGACAAATGAGTCACAGTGACATAGATTACTTAAGACTGAGTCTCAATGACACAGATCTTTGGTCAAGGTATGCAATCATGCTCAATCAAGTTTTTTTTATTGAATAAATCAAAGATTTTGAATATAGCTTATATTTCAAGTTTGATTGTGGCCCCAAGTGGCATAGTGATCAACTTTACAGATCGTTGCCATCTCACTTCTGTTCACCAAAGCTTGTACTTGGCTCAGCTAATATGGGTATGTGAGAAAAGTTGGACAGTTGCTGCTTGTTCCTGAGGTTTTCCCAGATTCTTTTTTTAGCTAGTTATCTTGGCTACCATGAATGGCGTTATTTTGGCTACCATGAATGGCCTATCATGTTCAGAAAAATGGTCTTAAACTCACAACAAAACTGTATCATATTCATGTTTAGTTATAGTTTTACTCAAGATCCATCATATGCAGGGTTTTTAACAAACACATACCATCGGGTTTTGATGCGTGGAATTTAAAAATGCTATATTATATACATGGAAATTTAGACTTGTGCATCTTTTTGATGCACCTAGATGTTTGCAGAAACATCAATCTCATGTACCCACTGATTTGCTTCCAGATTAGTTTCTTACGAAGAATTCGCTGTCCATAACAAATTTACTTTAGGAGACACACTAATTGACATTTGCTTGACAATAATCTAGACTGTGAAGACCAGTAATATTGCACCAATGGAAGATATACGTGAACTGAGCAGAGCTAACAGTTCACTGAAGTCAGGATTCAACTGACTTAGATTGGATCGTTTTGAGATTACATCTGAAGTAGGGGCCATCAGTGGTCTAAAGCTCTCTCCATTATTGATCACTGCCATCTCACCTCTGTCTGCGTGGGTTCAAGTATCAGATTCGGCCAATGTGGATATGTGAGAAAGCTTGCCAGTAGCTTCTTGCAGGTCCGTGGTTCTTTCTTGGTTCTTCCTACATCATTAATATGGGCTGCCATGTATAGCCTATCTTGTGCTGAAAAATGGCAATAAACACTACATTAACATCTGAAGATTTTTATAGAGGAAGAGGAAACAATTATTACATGAATGGACTGCCGTTTGATAAGATATCAGCATAATGGTATGTTTGGACATCAAATTATAATCATCTGGTCAAAACTGGAGCATCTCATTCTAGGTGCTCACAACACCAGTTGTCAACAAAAATGGACCAACTTGAATTGATTCATTGACAAGTTCCTGCATCTAAAAGTTCAGAATTGTTTATGACTTCACTGGAGTAATTTCTTATACAATAACAGCATTTGTTTGATTGTGCTTTAAATTATGAGGAGTTAGACAAAACAGGAATATATGGTTTCTCACTAAGCCAGTTTTCAGCATACGGTTGTGGTTTATTGTTGATAAATTTGCTTATTCAGCAACTATTTGAAACTTTGAACACTTTAATTAATGGATCGTTCAGAAACAAACTAAATGGACATAACACTCAAAAGTCAAGTGCATACATCTGAACCTTAAAATCATAACAGAGCAAAGAAATACATTTTTTTTTTTCTATCTCAGAAACGACCTGGTATTGATGCAAACTGTGACTATGAGCCTCCAAATAAACTGAAAAATAATGTCATCTATGAGGCGAAGAAGATTCAATCTTCAAAATGAGTAAAAAAAACATTAAGGATGAGTGGAAAGGTGACATGACAAATATGTGATATACATCTTTGATATCTGAATGATATATAACCGTCGTAGCTGTATAAGTATAATTTTGCATATTAAATGATTTGAGCAGTTGATAAAAGAATATGTTGAGAAGCTGAAATTATAATAAAATATAAAATAATCCTCTGTATGTTTTGTGTACAAAAGATACACACAGTAACATATAGTTACAAAGAAAACACTTTTATAAAAATGAGATCGTATATTTCTTACAATACTGTCAGGTATTTCTCAATTATTCAACACAAGAAAATAAATCTTAAACATCATTTTGTTACGTGCTTAGGCTCGACAGCAAGACAGAAAGAAGTGGAAATAACAAGCTTGTAAAACGTTAACAATTTATTGAGTGCAAATATTTTCATAAAAGAAAATAAATAAACTTACGGTTTTTGAGAATCAAGTCCAAAAATTAATCCAAAAACAAATTCACAATATAATCCACTAGTGGAATTGCAAAAGTCTCGATACTAAAATGTCCTAATAATTCCCATTTCAAATCTTGACGATGTAATCCAAGATGGATGACGATGTCTCGTGATGAAGTCAGTTTTAGTTTTATGATAATTCAAATGAGCACAAGTAATTTCCAGATAAATAACACAATATATTCCTATTATTCCAAATGATTTGAAACAATTTACACTTAAACAATAACACACATCTTTGTATCCTAAAATCTAGACTTCTACTGACCGTTAGCTTCTAAAACACAACAATATACTGATTCCCACGTAAACAAAAAAGGGGTCACGTGTTTTTCTAGAAGGTCACAGAACGAACCCATGCTAGCAAAGTCACGTATACACCCCATGAAAATCAGCCATGTCCTTGGAATCAACCAATCATTTTAGAAGCTTGTTGACACTCTCTGAAACAAGGTCATAAATGACGTCAACATCTGTTGTTTACAGACCATCCCATATTCTAGAAAAAATCTCTCCCAATTAATAAATTTTAAACCCAAAATGTCAAATTTGAATCTGACAAATTAAAATAAATGATTTAAATCAAATATACATAACAATTTGTTTCCAGCAAGAACAAGGAATCAAAGCTATGGGCTTATGACTGTCCAACAGAACTGACTAACTTTTTTTTACTATTGGGGTCAACGGTCAACTGACTCTTCAGTTTGGAAATCTACTGAGAACCCTGTCATATGGTAACTTAACTGCTACCAATAAGTAATGTTTTTATGATAATGAAAACTTGACTTCTAGCTAAAAGAAATGTTGTTATGATAATGTAAACTTGACTTCTAGCTAAAGGTAATGTTTCTATGATAATGTAAAATTGTTTGCCATCAAAATGTAATATTTTTATGATAATGTTACCTTGACATCTACCATAAAGTAATGTTATTATGATAATGTAAATTCGTTTCCTAGCAAGAAGAAATCCTTTTATGAAAATGTAAACTTGTTTGTAAGAAGTATTATTTTTTTGTGATAATTTTCAGTTGCCTTGCAGTTGTATATCATAACCCCGTTTCAACACATCATAGTTTTCTTTTAATTTGAACCAGTATGTAATTCTTAAAGTAAGCAGAATACTGCATTACAGATTATAATGTTTTTGAAGTATGGACTTCAATTGTTTTGCCACTTTTACTTTTTTCTGACACCTCCTCCTTACCCCATGGCAGCTAAACATGCTATGCTTATGCTTATGCTATGCTTACCATAAACTTTATACAGTTTTATCCCCTCCATATCAAGAAAACACTCGTCATCTGTAATGAGATCTGTGATTTGTTGACTGAGATCTATGACCAGGATATATATAGCATGACTGGTCAAGAATGTCTGGTGAGTAGTGTAGAATACATATTGCCCTGCAAAGTCCCACAATGCCAAGGCAGCATATTCTACCATACTATTCTCAAGTTTGCCCGAGTTTTCATTGATCAATTGCAGGATTTCCATCAATGTATCCTTCTCATTTTTCTTGGCCCCTGTCTCACTATTTAATTCTGGGTCCACTCTTGCAATGGGTGATTGTACTGGCTGGGATGGTGGTGGTTTAACTTCTTGACTGATATTAAGTTCTGCACTGACAAGATGATCATGTTGGGGGTGTTCATTATTATGTTCTTCGCTGGTGACCATGTCGACCATTGTAACATGACTCTCCTGTTTACCCTCAGACTCTTGGTTCTTAACACGCTCATTCAGAAGTTTTACAAGGCGCTGAAGTCGAGAGTATTTCTCTGCATCTGAAAGGAAAAGCATAGTTTACACAAAATCGACAAGAGTTCCTTAAACTGAGTGATGCTTCAGTGACAAAACAATTTACAGGAAACTAAGATATAGTGACAGTAAATTTAATATCAATGCTGGCTTTCAAACAATTCACCTAAATGCAACTAAATACCAAGTCAAATAATCATTTGCTTGTCTCTGTGCTCGTACATCCATTGAAGTACAGTAGTATGTAAATATGCAGCATAGTATTTTGACTTCAACTCAAGGTTCTGGTTACTAAACTGATTCACAACAACATGCATTTGGTGTGACTAAATATGCAATATTTACTTGTAAAACAAAAAACAGCTTATATTGCAAAACACACAGTCCATGCCGACCTTCATGAAAAAGAAGTTGCAGTACCAAGATTTCTGGGATGGTCATTCTGGTGTAATATTAGAGGTCATATGTGCATTGTTTTCATGCAGAACAATTTAAATAGTTCAGAAGTGTATTTGTGAAAACACCATGACAATGGCGCTATTCATGCAAAACAAGAAGCGGTAACAAGATTTCTGACATGGCTGCTCTGGTGCCATGTTGTAGGTCAGATGTACTGTTTTCATTCATAAGCAGCTAAAAATTACTATGTCCTGAAGAACTGATGTTGTAATGATAAAATTTGGGAAAATATTTTCTGGATACAGATTAAATCGTGTACTTTGCATGCAATGGTCAATAGCATTTCTAAGAATGTATATGCTTGTGAAGGTGCAATAAATTAGCTTTTTTTGTGTCAAATTTCCATCATATGTCCTATAGTTGTTGTTTCAATTATTTTTGTATGTCCCCTTATAGCAGGTAAAGACAGTAATATCACAAGAGTTGTTCACAGTGTAAGTGAAATTGGCAATATAATTTTATTTCTAGTTTGTAATGAAGTTGACTTTTTTCTGAAAGTAGTAGATGTTGCTGTATATAACAAGAGTCCCTCAAATCGACTAATGACTAATACTCTACTGGGCAAAAAGATCACGGAAAAAATTAAATATAAAACCATTAATCATTTTAACTCAATTTTTTAATCCATCTGAAATTCTTCACTGATAACAAGATTATGAGATTAGCTGCTGTGTTAAAAATATGTGTGTCAGGGTTGCACTGTTCATTTAGGAGGAAGTTTACAACATTAGAGTAATTTGGAAAAAAAACTCTCATAATGATCATCCATTCAGGGAAGTAGTGATAACATTTTTAAGAAGAAAAATGTCATGGTGTTAAGTGGTTGTCAAAATGGCACTATTTTCATTATGGAGCACTACACAGTATAAAAAGTCTTTTATTGAAACTACATGTTAATATGATCATCAATTCAGGACAAAGTACCGTGATAAAGAAATTTTCAAGATTTCTGCTACAGCAACAATCTTGGACATCTGATTGGAACCACTGCCTTTTAGAATCAACTAGTTGTTTTTCTTAGTGAAAACTAATGTTGATATAAATGTCCATTCAAAAGGAGTAGGGGCAACAGTATTTGCTATGCTGATGATATAGGGCCATTACAAAATACTGATTTCAGAATGGCACCGATTTAATTTATGTGTAACATGACATCACAAGACTTAAAAGACAGGTGCTGCCATGGCCACAATGAATGTAGAAGCTGAAAACTCTTCCTGTAGGATAAATCAGATTATGGGATGAAAGTACATGTATGTGCAGTTTCAAGCAAATACTTTAAATATTGTATTAGATGTTGTGATAACAAGCTAACATCAAACAAATGAATGGATGGACAACAGATGAAAAACCAAAAGAAACTTAGAAAGTCTAGCTTTTTGAGAACAAGTCCCTAATATTTGACTGAGGATCTGCAAATGTTTCTGTTATTCATTGAACATTATATAAATTTAGGCTTAAAATAAAAATACAAGTAATCTGAAAACCCTTTAAATGTATTATAGACTTGGTTAGTAAAAGAAACTGAATTACGAGAGACTTCTGCTATAAGAGGTGGCACATCTTAATTTTAAACTGAATATCTGAATGTCATTTAAACCTAACAGCTTGATAATATCAAAGACGGGATAATGTCAGATGGTCTGATTAACAAATCATTTCAGTATTTGCTGTATTGACGCAACAGGACTATGGCGTTTTGCCCAAACCAAAATTGAATTAGAAACATGTATAATCAAAGTAATTCGGACAAGCCGTTGTTTAATGTTAAACATGACCACAGGCTAACACTATCCCTTAAGTAAGTTTGCAGTGGCTAGGGTGGGAAGACCGACCAAGGCCATCAAAAGCGCAATTATCAACTTGGTGTGGAAGCGCTTGTGCAGATCAAAGAAGTTGCCCAAAGGAGTGGATGTGCCTTATCTTCTTGTTCCGCAGACTGACAGCCAGGTTGAATTGGTCGCTTTGTCGATTGGACAGGGCCACAGAGCTACCCAATCAGAATCGAGATAGGCACGGGACCCTGACTTGGGCTAAGTATGATATCCTCAGACCTGCCAGCAAGATTTAGTTCGCTATAGTTCGATAGAGAGATTGCCAGAAGATAGCAACTCCGATCAGCCATGCGTTATTGGCAGGAAAAAAACCTTAAGACAGGATTCTAAGTGTAGCTTCTAAAGGAAGCTTCGAGGGACAGACCAGTGACAGTGGTCCCAGTGTTTCCAATAGAGAAATGGAAGAAAAGAAAAGGAAGGAGAGAAGTCGGGAGAGGAAGCTTCGAGGGACAGACCAGTGACAGTGGTCCCAGTAGTCTCCGATAGAGAGACAGAAGAAAAGAGAAGGAAGGAGAGAAGTCGGGAGTGGTGAAGTCCAGGAAGAGTGGAAGGAATGAAATAAAGAGATGAGTAGAACCAAAGGCCAGGGGAAAATCGAACTCACACTGAAAATCACGAGATGAAGTAGGCTATCACTTGGAGGACGAGTGATTGAATTTATCATTTAAAATTATCGCCTTTGTTAAATTGTTTTATTTGAATTTCATCTTCGTGTTCTATATAATTTAACTGTCGGCAGTGCTGACTGGGGGCTCAGAGCTATACATCTATTTCGGCAGTAATTTAACTTTATAACTTCACGAGCCATAATATTTTAATTAATATATTCGAAGTATCCCACTCCAACCTTTGCAAACGCTACAAGGACCATACTGATTTCCAAATGGCACCGATTTAATTTGATAATATCAAAGACAGGATAATGTCAGATGGTTTGATTAACAAATCATTTCCTTATCTCATAGATTGGAATAATGGTGAAATATAAGAACAAAGGCAGCAATAAAGTGAAAAATAGAATAAAAATGTTTTTTCTTCTTATTGGTAATGAAATGAAGAAAAAAATTATGACAAAGCTAATTCGCTTTCTTCCATATTTTTGTTTAAGAAGACTAAATAACCATTTTACACTTTGAACTTTGGCCTCCATGAAACCCAATCTATTACAGCCATTTGCAAAACTGTAAAATGTATTAGTGACATCATGGGAATAATTGTGCAAAGTTTCATCTTTGCGTCTTTAAGTATATCATTAGTTGACAAGTTGAGAAAATGCAAGTGCATTTTAAAATAGCTCACTCTTCATCATAGGGGTTGGGGTATGGGCTCGTGTTTGTCCTACAATGTAAGACATTGACCATGATCGTTATGTTTTATGTGTCAAAGTCTTGCTGTCTAAATAACATAGCTATGTAGAGTGTTATGGCTATAATCATAATGAGAAGTCAAATTTTTAGGAATATATCCAATATCTTTTCTACAAATTAAAGTCATGCTTTAGTTAGAATTGATCTGCTCTGATGTGTTATTTCTAACAGATTCATATTCTCGCACAAGCATAGTGACTGCAGAAACCAGATTAAATTGATGTATCCTTCATTAATGAATGAAATAAATCAAAATTAATTTAACGTTGAAGAAAGTGATTAGACAGCTTTGTTTTGTTCATGGTTCTTATCATGCATTCAACTTAAAATTTAAACCTATTGCATTAAGAGAAAGAAATATATGCATGTAGCAAAAAATGTATATTTTCATTCATTTGTAAAGAAATTAAGAAATAAAAGATGACAAAGAAAATTTGCTTTTTGTCATATTCTAGTGTTCTAAGCATAAGCAAATATATTTTCCTTTGATCTCCATTTTTATCAGATTGCCTTTTCATGTGTGAATGAGAGGGTATTTGAGATTGCACAGGGTAATTATTCACATTTTTATATTTACTAATACAGGCTGCACAAACAAAGAACCAGGAAAACTCAGTAAGTATGCACAACTCATTAACAATGTGGCATGTGGTCTTAACATCAATTTAAAAAATCCAGAGAGTAAAGTTTCAATTAAAAAAGGATATTTAATTTTTAAATCTGACATAGAGAATAAATATTTAGTTTTCATCATATTAGTTATGTTTCAGTTGTAATATTTCAAGTTCTAACTTTGCCATGGACAGTTTGTGTGACATCAATATTTTTTTTAGGCCGCCAACTCTAAATATGTTGATTATCCATATATTAATGTAAATAATAGAACTTAATAATAAATCTCACTTTGAATGGTAATTGACCTGAATTTCATTGAAAATATGGTCAATGAATGTAAGAAAACTATCACATATCAGCCCTGTTTATTATAATGTGATCATAATAAATTATTGGAGACAATTTTAGAATTAAATTAGACCAACAAATTATTTTCCACCTTATTTTTTTGGGACTGGCGGCGGAAGTCAAAGTTAAAAGAAAATGTGGAGAACAATTTGTTGGTCTAGAGTGATATATACGTGCATGTATACATTAAACACTATTAATACAAACTACCCAATTCGGTCTTGTTTTTAATCGGTGCATTACTAGCGAATTTCGCAAACCAGGTAATTAAACTATTTATATGATTCTGTTTTCTTTACTTCTTCATATACAATCATGTAGTTGTTAGATGGTAAGTTACAGACTACATCAATGGTTCACAGAGTGGTCAGTACCATCCCGTGGGGTTTGGGGGTGGCACATTAACCTAAAGGAGTGGGAGTGATAATGCTGAATCATGGCATTTTTGGGATAGGGGTTGGGGCTGAAGATAAAGAACCTGAAAAGGTTTGGTATGCGGGGTGGTGGGGGTGGTGAAAGATAACGAACCTGAAACTTAAGTTCGGTAACCAATCCACCGGTCTACATGGAATCACATCACAATTATTATTTCCAGTTCAGTAGTTTTAGTCTATTTTTAGAACATTTTTTCCTCATTTTGGTGGTGATAGAAGAGTTATATTGATGCAATTTTGGTAGGGATTTAAAGGTAATTGTTTATTCTTGAGAATATGAGCTGAGAGAGTGGTTGTCTGTGTGTATTTTGGAGACAGTGCACATGGAGTAAAAAGACATTGGTAATGATCCGGAAGTGAAATCTGTGTACATGCTGTTTTGTTTACAGTGCAGCCGTTCAAAAAAAATGCCGGTGAACCCCTGACAAGAACTTCACCGTCAAGTCATCAATGGATGTATTTTAGATTAACATATGATTTGTATTGATTGTGACACAGTTAAAAGGTCAGTACTGATAAATATATGTAGAGAACATGAAATAAAATTAATTATGGTGTATCATGTCCTCATGTAAGCTTGAGTTAGCGAAAGTTGGGAGTACCATTACCGTTAGCTGGCATCCTTAGTAATTTGATAAATGACTATTTTCAGTGAACCATTCCATAATGTATGCGACATACTCACTGTGTTTATAGTCCCCGTTGTTTAGTTTATGTACATCATTGTATTTAAGTCTTAATGTTCTCTTGTTTGTTTGGCTTTGTACGAACACATTCTTAGAGTTGATAACGTAGCACAGGTTCCGAACCAGTGCCATGAGCGACAGCGAAAACACGGTATGTAATGCGAAATTAAACTAATTGTATTAGGGATGGGGATAGGCAACACAGTCTTAATGTAGTAATGGGTAAAATATCTACTTTGTAATTTATTATATAATTGTTGTTGACTAAATGTACTGTTGACATGTTAGCTTATGTTTGATGGAATATTCCAACAAACTTTGTGGCCTCTGTTGGTTTTGTGGGCTCTGTTGGTTGTAGAGTTTTGGGATTTGGACAAAAAAAAAAATCTGTATAAAGTTTATTATAACGCAAAACAATATTTATTTTAAAATGTTGTTAATTTCTTTCTCTCTTCTAAATTAAATAAATTATATTTAATTCTATTTGATTTTACATGCAACTAGATAGTGTTATATTATTTGTTATAAGAATTCCGTTATATGGTAAAATGTTTGCTGTCATTTTAAGATAAATGCTTGTATTTACTCGTACACTATGTTTCTTTATTTTATTACTTTTATGAAACTAAATGCATACATAAGAAATGTCTTTATGCTGAAAATATATAATTCCTTTTCTAAATTGTGTTCTTAAGGCAATATATTGTCTAAGTCATTATGAGCATTGTTATCACTGATTTGACATTTTCAATCCAATTTATTTATTACTTAATGTAACACTTTATACATTTAAGACACTAAATTGAATTCAACAATACTTGATTCATCTAGTAATTTATTAAAACATAATTTATTGTTGCATTTTATAATTACTAGTTGTTAAAGTCATTACAAGTGTTGTCCTCGCCGACGTGGAAGCCAGTAAAATTCTATTTAAATCCATTCAATTGAATTGAGTATTATGCTATAGTTTAAATGTTTAAGTCAAGCAAGTGTTCTCCTTCCTTGCAGATTTTACATTTCACTTATTAAAAGTCAAATTTTCTTCTGTAGTAACCTAAATAATGTACATTAAACCTGATATAACTTTCATTCATCAAAAGGTATTACCAATAATATAATGAATTAACATTATGGTGCTAATATATACCCTAACCTTGTGTGAGATCGTCCTATACCAAACGGTACAGCAATACAAACGGTACCTCAGGACAATGATAATATTCTGGCTTTGTATACAAACAACAACACTGGCATGGCTATGAACTACAACTTTATTCAATATTTCTTAATAAATGAATAATTTTGTGTTATGGTTAAAAGTATCAAGAGTTCGAGTTTACTCCATTCTCCCCTCCCTAGGCAGTTGGTAAGAAGCATACACATCCCTGTTGTTATACTCAAATATAGTATTAACAGTACCTAGCTAAGCCGTTACAGTTTGCATTGGTCTCCAATGGGATCGGCCAAACTCACTTTACAACTACTTCATTTAATTTGAAACTAACACACGCACATAGACAAACAAAACATATTACACATGTGGGAGTAAAAAAATCATACTGGTGCAATAAATAGGTTAGAAAATTCTGCATTTGTATTCTGCAGTACCTATTGTTCTCCACCTCCATCAAGGTCCATTATTTTCTCCAGGATGCATGACCATGTGAGTCCATACGAGTCCTGTATTTTTAATCAATTCCCCATTTAACTTCTGCCATAAGTGCCTCATGATCCCATTAGATGATGCTGGTCACCTAGCTGGTCAGAACAACAGCTGCGTGGAAGTGTACAGTTTGGGAGCAAATTTATGAAGAAAAAAACCAAACATTAACAGCACAATGTACGATTTGGGAAGGGATGTTTTGCAGTAAAAGATCTTGGCAAATGTTGCTTGTAAAACCCAAATGCCAGATACAGATTCCATTAAGATCAATGCAACTGATGATGATGATATGTTTGCAGAGTTCTAAAGTTTTGTACTTGAACATTAAAAAGCTGACACAAATATGGATGACAAATTAGTGGAAGTTCTAAAAAGACTATGTTCATTGTTAATCTATGACAAGATTAAAGCATTGCTGGAGAAGTATTCCTGACCAGGAAATTATGACATTTTAAAGGTGCCAAGAGTCAATATTGATGTCCAGAATGCAATGTCAAAACAGACCAGGAGAGTTGATACATTACTGCAAAAGTTGCAAACTCAGTTGGGGCAAATGTTGGTCCCCACCTTAAAGGCATTGGAATCATTTAAAAAGGATAAACACAATCTTAGAGAATTACCGTTGGATTCAATTAGGGCTTTTGTCATAGACAATTTATAAATGTCATAATTTTGGTTCAACGAATTCTGTTTTAAGCGTCGTGAACTAATAAAACCTGAGATAACCGGCATGTATCATCCCATCTGTGCTGCATCGAATCCCATCACAAACTGATTTTGGAGATAAACTAAATGCCGTTGGGCAGGAAAATAAGTTAATGAATCCCAGAAGGCTGGAACTCAGCTGCTGGGGAAAAAAGCAACAGGAAAGAGCAAACCGATAAGTGGCATCACATTTTAACTGCAATGTGCCTTTTATTTAAGATGATCTTATTCACGGACCTCCAGAACAAGATTTATCAGAGGCAGCCAAATCATTGCAGGATGCAGGGTTTCAAAAATGGTCAGAAACAAGGAACTGGATTTCTCGAGCATGGAATGGATCAGTAAGATCTTCCCAGGCAATTAGTATGCAAACTCATGTAAGTACATATGTTTCTTGTATGATAAATACATCCAACAATTTTGATGCTGGGGAAATTTCATGATCGTTTGACGAATAGCAGAATGTTATATCTGATCCTTTGATTCTGAATAATGTCACATCGAATTTGAACAGCAACCTATGCAAGCATATATACCAAACCAAATTAAAGTTTCAGTAAATGAAGAGAGACAAATAAATGTTGCCATCAACAATTTTCTTGCAAAAAGTATTCTTCGTAAAGTTGATTCAGATTCTGGACAATATTTTCAAACATTTTCATTCGACGTAAAATGATGGCTATGTGCGACCTTCTTTGAATTTAAAAGAATAAATACAAATGTCGATAAGATACATTTTAAAATGGAAACTTTTAAAACAGTTGTAAATGCCATAACACATATTTTTATTTGCATCTTTTGATTTGAAGGATGCCTACTAGTTTGTTGGGTCACACTAACTCAAGATAAAGCAAACCGTATCGTTGCTCAGTGTTCTGACATAGTGCAGAAACTCACCATCACTATTCGTGAATTGGCTCAACTTGTGAGAAAGCTTTTTGCTTGTGAACCAGGTGTAGTGTATGCACTTTTTATTATAAAGATCTAGACAATTCAAAAGATAAATATTTAAAGATATATCAAGATAATGTATATGCTTATTAGTCTCGCTTGATATATAATGTGAACTCCAGTTATTAAGTAGTTTCACATGGTGAATCACAGGATGTCTTGACAGTGACAGCTGACTTGTTTGATAGTAAATCATACAACCAAAACTGAAACAGGTGACTACTACTATGATCAAGAGGAACAAATGTTACAGTATCATCTTAACCTTTTGGAACTGAATGCATGTCTTCTGACATTACAATCTTTTTGTTTTGATGTGAAGAACACACATGTGTGCATCTACTCCATGGGAGTTTCATATGTGAAAAAATGGTGGGGGAGGCCCCATATCTAAATTGCTTAAATTATCGTGTGATATCTGGCTGTGGTGTACAGTTAGAGTTAACTGGCTATCGTATATACTCGCGTATAAGCCCATTTGCATATAAGCCGACCCCCTTCCTCCAGCTGAATAGGTAAATATATTAAAAAGTGCAGGACCCACGTATAAGCCGACCCATAAGATCTAGACTACATTACATGATGCATAAAGTGAATTCTAAATTTAGATGACATTACATGATGCATAAAGTGAATTCTAAATTTAGGCAAATCATATTAGTAAAAAAAATATTATCTTCAAACTTAACGAAAGGGAAAGTAAGAAAGCTAATTTATATGTTAAAAAATAAAAAATATGATCCACATTCTAAAATCATGACTTATAAAAGTTCTATCACTTTTAGAATCCTTCAAAATCTGGCTCGATATTGGAATCGTCGTCTATGTCATCATGGTCAATTGATAGTGTCACATTCTGTTCATTGTCAGATTCAAATATGGCATCATACTCAGTTCCTTCCTAGGCATTTCTGATACATCACTTTCGAAATGATTTTGCAATCATTTCCAATGAAGTTGAGTCCAATGCATCTTGACCCACATGGTGACCAAGTCGATGTACAGCCTCACTAACCCTTTGCTCCAACGGTACGCTTTTCTTCACCTTTACCTTTGCCCACTCCCCCATCTACGTATAACTATGCTTTTACCTTTGCCCCCATCTGTTTGACACCATTGGTACTATGAATGGCTAAGGTGTATCTCTATTGTACTGGCCTCATATCAACGTGTACATGTTCTTCCATGGATATCAGTTTTCTTGGGCATCCATACTTGCTCATTACCTTCCACAAGCCTTCTCTATATGACAGGTCTTTGTCACGTCTATGTAGATGAAGAAAAGGTCAGTGTTTTGCTCTTGACATTTCTCTTGTAGCTGCCACGCATCAGGCATTTTTCTTGTATCTGCCATGCATCAGACATTTCTCTTGTATCTGCCACGCATCTTACACAATGTCGAGGGTCGCGCGTTCTTTTCGGAATCCACACTTGTTTTATGGCGGCAATTCCTGGTCAAGGTGTGGAGTGAGGCGGTTCAGTAGGATTATGGCGAGTATCTTTCCTGCAATTGAGAGTAAGGACATACCCTGGTGGTTGCCGCAGGACTGTTGGTTCCCTTTGCACTGATACAGGTGGATTATATAACCGTCTTTGAAATCGGGGGGGGGGGGGGGTTATCGTCTCTTGCTGCCACAGCAGTAAAAACAGTTGGTGGATCTTTTCTATCAGGGCTGTGCCAGCTTCCTTGTAGACTTCAGCAGTAAGATGGAGTCTGAACCAAGTGCTTTGCCACTGGAGATCATCAATATCACTTTCGGTGTATCCAGCATCGTTGGACAGTCATCCAGCCCTTAACTGATAGGAAATTGGGGGAGACAACTGGTGGCTTCAGCATTGATGGATGAAAGGTTATTATTCAGGAATCTTCTCTTTGTCAGTAATTAGTGTGTTCCCGTCAGTGCTGATGGGGGAGGGGGTTATCCAGAGGATGTAGATCCGTACACTTCTTTCAGGGCATTGCTGAAGTTCATGTCATGCTGGTCTGGAAAGCACTGGATCTCATCAGCTTTGTTGCTCAGCCTTGTGTGGTAAAAAACTGTGTACTATAGGCTTCGGAGAAGTCTGTTTTTTTTTCTCATCTATTTTAAGTCACAGTGGCCATAACTGTAGTCTGTATCGCAAAATAGAAAGCCATCTCTGTTAGTATGCCTTATGTAAAGTTTGGTCAAATTCTATTCACCTCAGTAGAACACATAAAACAACATGCATGAAAGTTGTTAAGTTAATCTAAGGTATTGATTGATATTAGTTTACATTCAAATCTGATAAAAAAAAATGATGGACACTGCACAGCGGAGAAAACATCACACTGAATAAAGATTTTTGTATACTACTGCTGAGGATGTTATGTCCTGTGCAAAGTGAACGCTATTTAATAAGTATTAAGGTTTCTTCAAACATTATGTTTATCTGTGGCAGCGAATGGAGATTATTTGAGTTCCCTCTACCCCTTCCCAATTATGAGTCTGATATTTGGACATTGGCCCCCTACTCCAATGTCAATGTCCAAATATCACTATCACAAAAAGGGTGAAAGGAAACTTGGGTTAAGGATAGGGGCAGCTCTGTTAAAGTATCCATGATTTGTGTGTGTGTGTGTGTGGGGGTCTTTGACCTAGATATTTTACATCTTGTTTCTGCTTTCTACCCATTTCAATCTTTAAAAAAAGTCCTATCCATTATTGGTATCTGCTGCAATTTGGAAATATCTCCATGAATGCTAATAATGGCAAAAAATGCAAAACTGAACCTAAGAAGGTCTATTTAGTGCTTATAAATTCACATTTTCTTTGCTTACGGAGGTTTGTGTTTGGGTGCAGGACAAACTTGTGATGAGTGGTTGAACTTTTTATGGAAGATGTTGTCACAGAATATCATATATGTTGGGTCCTGTACAGATTTGCAACATCCACAATTAAAAATGTTGGCATACCTATTCTACTTTCATGTACTGTCACTGAAATTTTCTTGGATACTGTACTTGTAGAAACTATATGATCTAAGCACACAGTGCCCAATATTACTGCTCTACTGGGGTAGAAAATCAGCCTGAATTAGTGTAAAGTACACTATCTTTAACATTTATTAATCAAGGGACATCAATTTGTGCCAGAGTAGACAATTGTAGTAGGGACTGTTTTCCAGTTTCCTTCAAAAACAATACAAGCAGAATCTTTACACTACACTCACCCCATGACCTTAAGGACATTAATCATTTTTGGTTTAAGTCTAGTGAAAACAGGCAGTTGTGTTTTTTGCAAATTAATAAAATGAGTATTTACAGAACTTACAATTAGTTTTAGATTTTGAAAATGATTGTGATATTAGAGAAAAGATATTAGATTATGTTTCTCTAATTAGCAAGAATATCTCATATAGATTTTAAAGAAATAGATATTTTATAATTGAACTCTGACAATCTTTGTCAACCTTTACACTTAAACTACATTTATTTAACATTTGTATTTTGAGTAAGAGGTTGAATGTGAATGTGAGTCTGATCAGATATACTATAATCATTTTTATGTTTTTAAATCAACTTCTAGACAACTCATTAGTGATATATTAAATGTTTAGTTTAATGTAGGAAACACAGATTTATGTACCAGAACCAATTCAAGCCAGTTACAGAAATATGATATCAGTTGTCTCCAGTGAAGTCCGCTCTAGGCTTATATATTTACCAGAGGGGAACTGTCTGAATTAATTTAAATGTTTAGGTTGAATAACTACCAACGCGAAAATAGGCTGTCAGATGAGGTTGTATACACTATGTTAACAGCACAAAGTATCCCAAATTGCTAGGGAAAAATCGGAAATGATACGTTGAGAGGAGGCGAACATCAAGATGGAGGATCAGCAATAAGCAAGACACCCAAGAAAGACACAGGGACTCGCCGCTCGGAATGAGGGAACATCGGTTATAACCTGTAACCCTCCATCAAAAAAGCCCTTTTAAGGGCTATTACCATTTATACTTACAGAGTTGTTTTTTGGCTCGGAAACTCTATTCGATAATCTTGTTCTTCAAAAATCAAACGTGATCATTTTTTGGCTCTCCGCCATCAAAATTAACAATCCACAAAACCTGACATTGACCAACATTCACATGTAACTTGACATACCTAGTTTACAAAATTGTTAGGGATAACACCAAATGTACACTCTGTACTAGACAAAATTGCAATGTTAGAATGTTAGGAAAAAATATAATTTGGAAGACTGACTCAATTGCACAGGTGGCTTACACAATATCGGTATAGGGTGTCCACTAGCAACAACTGGACTCGATTTGATATGGCTAGGGCTTGCAAGACGAACGACATCAACGTACCAGTTCACAGATCCTTTTCCGCTGCCGGACTCCAACACCAACACATGACTAGAAGTGGAAACCATTTCTCACTAGTCACCATTTGGTGCATTGCATCTCTAGGTCTGCATCTTCCGATTGGTTGATAGGGTTGAGTGCGTGGCTGTACTATTCCCACTCACCTTGGTCTTTCATTCATGTCGATAGCCCCAAATAGGGGCGCGACATGACGACCAAATTAAATACCATACTATGTATGCATAAACGCCCGTGGGGATGTGGCACCATTCCTTCCTCACGGGGAAAAAAAATTACTACCATATTAATTGGTGGTGTAAAATAGTAAACAAATGACCCTTTGTGGCCAGTTTCACTTAAAACCAAAATCATCATCATGGCTAGAGAGAGTTTAAATTTGAATAAAAGAAAATGGTAACCTAGCTCTTTGTCTGTTTGGCTCTACCAGCTAATTCCCCAATGTAGCTGTCAACCACCCCATCCAGCTACTACACAATACATACTTTTAAATTGCAATGAATGAATTACGAATTATATATGTTGCTGCTGTTGTATTTATTATAAGGTTTAATGGTGTCCTTCAGCATAGGATTTGCTATACATGGCGACCAGCATAAATGGATAGGAAGAATCTGGTGAAAAGAACGGAAAGAACCACTGACCCACGAGAAGTACTGATATTTAGTTTTCTTACCCACACTGGCCGACCCCAGGACTTGAGCCCACACAGAGAGAAAGGTGAGATGGAATGGTCTGAAATGGTGAGTGTTTTGGACCACAATTCCACTCGGGGCACCAACGTAATACATAAAATGATAACAACATTTATTTGCTCTTAATTGCTTTATAACTCTACTCTGAAATGCAGGAAGTAAAAATGACCAAGATAATCTATACGTGTTCTTTTCTAGAAGTGAACATCTGATCAAGTAAGGATTAGAGTTACTCTGTAACCAATTTACACCCATCAATCTTGCACCAAATTAAAGGTAATTAAAAGTTCCTAAACAATACCAAAGATATACAAGGCTTTGTTAAATAACCAATATAACCAGTGTAGGAAAACCAGCAAATTATTTTTTTTTCAGAACTCTAACGTTATGCAAAATAAAATACTGTAGACCACCTTAATACAAATATGAAAATTAGTGCAGTAATATCTTGTTCTTTTTTAAATCATATCATCTGTGATGTTCTCAACAAAACAGAACATTGAGTTGATGGTATTTATGAAAATAAGCTAACTATGCTTATGTTGCCCATACTTACATAATATGCCTTGTAGCTAAATAGTATCTGCAATTACCTCATGTATGGGGAAATTAGAAATCTTACAATGCAGGAGCCAATCAGCTTAAAGTTGAAAAAACAGTTGCATTAAGTGAATGAAATATATAGCAAAAATGTTACTTTTCTTTCAGTTCTAAAGAATATAATAAATAACTGGCAACTCAAATTCGCTTTCTTCTATATTATAGTGTTAGATGAATAAGCAAGCCTTCTAACCTTGACCTCTGATCTCCATGGTCCGCATCCTTTATATCCCTTTTCAAACTGAAAATGTTTATTAGTGACATCACAGATATGATTGTACCAAGTTTCATGTTCCTGTCTGTCAGCATTACACTGTTTGTTATGTTGATAAAATGCAAGGTGCGTTTTAATATAGTTCACCTTTCATCATATCTGTGGGGCTGAGTTTTTGTGGGACTTGGTTACTGATGAACACTGCTCTGTAGAGATGGATAGACATAAAGAATTCATAAAAAGGACTGTTTTTATGCTGTACTGTACAGCTGAAACATTTAAGTCGCATGCATCAAATAGTTTAGTTTCTGCTGTGAACATTTGAAGTAATACAGCCAAAATACAAGTTGTATCGGTGAAGAATGGCACAAACATTAAGTGATGTATGATGCCTTCCATGTCAACTGTTCATGTGGCTTCTTCTCTTGAACATAATCAAAGCCAAGTACATGTACATCAAACTTGATGAAAGAAAACTACAATATCTGAACATGGACTGAATGTGAACAAGTTTGACTTGTTGAAAGTCTTGGGAATGTGGAAAGAAGCAATTGAAGAAGATATACAACAGTCAAATGTGCCTTGAAAAATCGCTGCTATTAGAGATTACCTGTTGCGAGAGAGCAAAACTAGACTTTACACTAAACATACCCACAAAAAACCATAACATACTTCAAATATATTACTGTAGCTAAATTTCTGACACCCTTCACTAATGTAAGATTTGCAAATACAGCAGCAGGCTTATCAATGAGAAAAAAATCCTAAGCGAATAAAACAATTATTGATAAGTGTAACCAGACTAGTTCCAGCTTTATGTTAATTCCATCATCAATGCACCATAAAGAAAAAGATAGCTTTAAGGTAAATCAATAGTAACTTAATGCTTGTAGATGAGCCATTTTACGAAAACAAAATAGTTGTAAGTACATAATATGAAATTGCGATGCTATTTACAACATATACTCAATTGATAATAATGTACATGTTGCCCTTTAAATATGAAGAGAGCCAGCTCTTTTAGTATTGTAATTCACTAATTGTTTAGCTTCAATATCTGGCATGGAAGTCAATACTCTGTATAATCAATTAACTCTTTACTCCCCAGCTACGCGTTTCTACGCCTTTACCTTTGCACCCCGTCTACGCAGTTCTACGCCATTACCTTTGCCCCACCCCCTCCATGCTTTTCTACGCCTTACAAAGTATCGACTAATAAATATGATATATCTTCCATTTAAATGTTGTTTCGCCGCGCAGTATCCAAACGCTGGTAAAAAAAAATAATCTTTACTAACATTTGATTTTAATTACGTACTTCGTAACCTTATAACTTATAAATCTAAATTTAACCGACGAATTAAATGGAGACGTTTGCCGATTATATTACCTCAATTCGATGTAAATATTATGACCTATTCAACAAGTGTAAGTTATTCATAATCGTAATATATTCAAATATGATGCTGAATTATACATTAGTTGTATAAATTCATTATGTCATCCGGATTTGTATGTAGAAAATCACATTCTTAAAATGCGCAGCAAATACGACAAGTCTTCATCCATACATTGTAATGTTTAACGTAGCATTTAGGTGTTTAAAACATGAAATCTGCTGAAAGTGCGGGAATTTATAATAAAATAACACAATTAAGAATGTCTATGTTGTTCATTTCTTTCACAACAGTGATTTGTCTGGAAGTGAAAACGATTTTTGTGGATTCAGTTCAGACGAAATACCAAATTTGTTTAACAATGATGCATTTAATGACAAAGTATCTGAAATTATGTCATCAGATATTGACATTGAAATGTCATCAGACTGTAGTGACACTGATGATCAGCCAGCTTGGTGTGCAGACGTGCAAGATAATGACAGAAGTTCATTTACTCCGCGGTTAGGACCATCACATTCTTTGCATGAAAAAGCATCAGAACTAGACTATTTTCAATTTCATTTTCCAGTTGGACTTTTTGAAAAAATTGGTAGTGAAACAAATAAATTTGCATCTGAAAAAAAATGTAGATCATGAAATTGTTGATGTTAACTGGACATATACCAGTGTGCCTGAAATGTCTGCCTTTATTAGCATGTTGATCTTAATGGGGATAATCAAAGCTCCTGACTATAGTTCTTATTGGTCAAATGACAATTCTCTATCAAATGAAGGAATCAAAAATGTAATGCCACGCCGAAGATTTGAAAAACTCCTTCAATACTTCACCTAACTGGATACAACACAAATTTTCCTGCTGATCACCCTTACCATAACAAGCAAAATACGTCCAATACTGGATCAAGTTCTGGAGAACATTGAAAAAACTTACAAGCCTCGGCAACATCAAACCACTGATGAAGGTTTATATACAATTCTACATTCTTTCAACATAATATATTTCTTTCCAACAGTAGATATCATAACTGAAATACACATCCATGCATACATATTTTATTATCTTTCATCATTACATTAATCTGATATTTATTCAAATTGAAAAAGCATATAATGTATTTATTATTTAAATTATACGTATAATAAATGTCACTTGCGTGTATATATCATATACACATAAGAACAGATATCCATAACCACACAATTCCAATCTATCATACCTCTATACATAAATCTAAACATTAAATTCATGAATATTTCACTTTATGTGAATTGTAATGCATACCTTTTCATAATAATACTATTTAAAAAAGTTTAACTTTTCATTCACTGATCCAGTCTTAAGTTTGATTAATTTCATACAATACTTGATTTAATGATTTATCAGTAAGATAATGCACTTTACAGGTATGACTGCATTCCAGGGATGGAACAAGACCAAGCAGTATCTGCCTTCAAATCCAGTCAAGTGGGGCCTAAAAGCATGGATGCGCTGTGATAGTGTGTCTGGTTTCTGTCACCAGTTTGAGTTTTAGCAGTGGAAGGAAGATACAGATGAAGTGAATGAGAGCATGAATGGTCTTGGCTATCTAGTTGTGCAAAAGCTTACTATGCCTTTGAGAGGAAAATTTTATCATGTATATTTTGACAACTTTTTAACGTCCATTCGACTGGTACGTAGTTTATTAAGGCATGTATATATGCCTGTGGCACCATGAGGAAAAACCGTAAGGCTTCCCAGAGCAATTTAAATATCCACCATACATGGAGCAAGGAGACCATTTAATCAGACAGGATGGAAACCTTACAGCCACACTGTGGAAGGACAAGAAGCCAGTCACAGTTATATCCACAGCATAAGATCCAGCCATCATTGGCATTGCTAACCAGAAACAGAAAGATGGGACAGTGCAACTGGTAAACTGTCCAAAGGCGGTCACAAATTACCAACAATACTACAGAGGGGTTGACATATGTGACCAACTCGGGGCCAAATATCCAGTTGGATTATCATCAAAGAAATGGTGGCGATATATGCTTGATTTTATTATAAGTATTTGTATAATAAATGGTTTTATAACAATGGTGGAAAGTCAACCTGAGAGTCATGAAAAAAGAAACCGATTCAGACAGATTTTCGAATTAATTTGGCAAAGCAGCTCATAGGAAGCTTCAAGAGCAGGAAGGTTGCCATGCATCGAACATCTGTAGTCCCAGTGACACAGGCTAATATTGAGACACACAGACTGCAGACAATTAAAAGGAAAAAAATCCACCTGCAAATACTGTACCAAGCATGGAGAAAAGAGACGTAAACAAACAAAAATTGGCTGTGTCATCAGCAATGTCCATCTATGCTGCATAGAATGTCACAGCCTTTTTCATCAAAACATGATTGTAGAGGAGTAGACACGCAAATTGATCTCTAAGACAATTTTTATTTTATTTTGACATAGCAGCTATGTCGAAATTAAAAAAGGATTAGAGACCAACTTGCTTGTCTAGTAGAGGAGTAGCTGTAATGTGCTCTACAATTGTCGTTTTTTCATATTGTCATATTTGTTTATTTTGTTCCTTAACATGAAACTCAGAGAAGAAGTGATTTTCTAAATAGTTGACATTTATATTCGAGATCAGCTCTTCAATGACATGAAATTAATAGGTAAGATCATTTTTTTTTCTCTTAAATATATACATGTATAGCCATAGGCCTACTAGATTTACATATCCTTAACCACATCGCTAATGACAAATAAGAATTCGTTATGAAATATTTTTAATAACCTTTAATAAGCTCATGTTTGGAAAGCATGCCAAGTTAATTAATAACTTTGTACAATGTTTTTTTTTATAATTCTGATTGAAAAATCTACATTAGTTATGCATAAAAGTACGAATAATTTCAAGCTACTAAGTTTTAATAACATCAAAACTTTGATAATTAATTTCATTGTTGCCGACAAGACAGTACCTGAGTTATTCATCAACGATGAAATGAATCATTCAAGTACATCCTAGCATGAAATAAAGTAATAAATCCAACTGAATCACACTTCGGCCAAGAATAAAATGGCGCCACGCATATCATGTGGGTGCATCTATTTTTAGAAAACAGGGATTTTCATAATATGACCATATACGTTTAAATTATGTTGAAAAGAAATTATTGATAATGATAGGTTATATTGATTAGTATTTACTGGTACTTTTCCTATTCTTTTTTATTCGTTCTGATTTTTTTTTTTTTTTGTTGGGGGGGGGGGCTATGTATTGTTATTATGATTACAAAAAAGTAATATAAGAAAAACAGCCATGACCTAAAAACTTATAGCACATTGAATTATCCAACGTGGCATAGTGTAATAAATTACTGACTATTACTTTTGTTAAATAGCTAAATATTTATTCACATAATGTTTATATCATGTTTCTTAAGGATTTCAAATATTACTTCATTTATGTGGCAAATGAATTAAAATTATGGCCTGTCTAATCACAGTAGTCTGACGTTTTATCAATAAAGTACGGTGAAATGTCTGACAAAATGAAATACACTTATCAATATTTGTCAGACATTTCGCCGTACTTTATTGATAAAATGTCAGACTCCTGTGGTCTAATGAACAAGCACTGACTAGATATCGCGATGTCCGCCATCATTACTTTTCTGTCTCTTGTCAGGTTAAGTTGTGATTTTTTATCTGATAATACAAAGAATATAACAAGAACATGGCTGTGAAAATTTTCAATTAAATATTTTACAAAATAATGTTACCAAATATGCTAATTAAGTACATATTAACATTTACATTAAAGTTTCGAAGCACAGGTTGATGTGATTAAAACAAAGCAACTTGTGCATCGGTAGTAGTAGTTTTTATCACGAAATGATAACAAATAATAACTTACGGTAATCTGGCATTTATAACAAATAATAACTTGCGGTGCAAATGATTAAGTTATTTTGAGGCTATTAGAGGAATGGGAGAATATAATTTTGTGAAAATGACGTTGCTTTTCAGTTTACGTGTTTTTTATGGGGAGCAAGGGTATGACGTCGTGAACGTCATATGGGAGGTACAGGTAATATGGTTTGATTTTCATATGGGGAGTAACACCAATTTAGTTGTATTGATTTAGATTAAAACCAAAGGGTATTATTCATGAGGATCTGGTTTGAGGAAGCACAATACAATGAAGCCATTAAGACACTCCTAGTTAATTATATCCATTTTCCTTCCTTGGACAAGTTTTTTATCTGTATGGAGTCAAGCAGAAATAAAGAGCATGTTGCTATTGTTATAGGGCTAAATGCCATTTTTCAGCACATGATAGGCTATATGTGGCAGCCAGTATTATTGGTGGAAAAAGAAAACAGGGAAAACAATCGGAAAGAACCACTGACCAACGAGAAGCTACTGGCAAGCTTTCTCACATAACTACAATAGCAGAATCTTAGACTCGAACCAATACAGATAGAGCTGAGATGGCAGTGAGAGCGCTTTAGGCCACTCGGCCACTGGGGGTCCTCCATGAGCATGTAAAAGAGCAGTCATTGACAACCAAAAGGTGTGATATTGGAAGTTAGTAAAAACATTGAAAGGGTAATTTCAATCATTCATTATGGTGGCGCACTACAGTTTCGTACTTTGCATACGGTTAGAATTTTAAAGAAAAATAATTTTCTGAGATTTCTTCACTGGTTATACTGGCAATATAATAAAGACTTTGTATATCTTAAGTGTTGGGAGAAGAACTTTCAATTCCTTTTATTTTGATGTATGATTGATGAGAGTACTTTAGGATCTAGAGTATAGAGCTTGAGCTAACTTAAGATGTGCTCGAATAAAAAACTGCTAGCTCTGCATGGTCATTTTCACTTTATGGATTTCAGAGGTAAATTGTAGAAAAATGATCCCATAACGTTTTTACTTTTCAGATGTTTTGTAATTTGTTCATTGCACTTTCAGAAGCTGCTATTGCCTACTTCAGCAAAATTCGTTTTCCCTAGTTTAATAAGCTAGTGTACATTTGATTAATTCTGGTTAATTTTTCAAGCACATGGGAGCATCCATTTTGTTATACCATGTGCTTAGATCATGTACAATTTCCATAAGTGCAGTATCCAAAGAAATATCAGCCACATTACATCAAAGTAGCATTGAGATATGCCAACATTATCTCCATTGTGCATGTTACAAATGCAAATAACTTCACCTCACATACGTCACTATCTGAAAAGTACATACTAACTGGTGAGCGCCCCCTATGATTTGAGGGCATACATGGCCATATAAAGGTAGAAAAAGAGAATTTGGTATTAAAATATTCCCTTGTCGGAATTTTTGAAATGGTAAAAAAGCACTTTTCCCTGACATGCAACTTGGAAAATTTAATTCGACCATTTTTTGAAAATAAACATTCCTAGAATTCGAGCTTGACGAGTTTGCATGGCTGGCTGTCTTGTGTCTTCAGTTGTATGTCAAAATGTCAGAACAACTGGCTTTGTAACATGATTGAACTATCATTAAAGGACATAATTAGTCTCTTGAAAGAGTATGAATCTTTGTCAAGGATATGTTAAGAATTTGATATGTTGAGAACACTTTGTCAACAGAGTTTTATAAATTATAGAGTATTTAAACATTATGGATTACTGTTAATAATTTGAATGGACTTGAATGTTTTTGAGATGAGGACTGTATTTCTATGTTGAGCAAACCAAATTTAGTCATTAGACCAAATGTCATTTTTTAAGGAAAATACATTATTAAACTTGACCATTGTTTAGCACATATACACACAATGTTATCTCATAAATATTTCTCTCTCTCCCCTCTTTACGTCTCTCATTATATAAGCACTTGTAGAAAGAAAAGAATTGTTTTCGCCCATGTTAAATTCTCAATAATAATGGAAAACAGCTGAAAACCAAAAATTAAATTTGGTTCCAAGCATTTTAGGTTTTGAGGAGTTTCACTTTATTATACATGCAAACATAATTTTCTGCTTGAAGATAAACTGCTCCTTAAATGTTAAATGCTAATGTGGATAATGAGAAATATAGGAAAAAGTTTTAATAAGATAATCCAAAACACATATATACTGTTCTAACCCGAACCTACAAGTTATTCTGTACTGAGATGACCTGGTTAATGGCTTATATGGTATTAGTACAGCTACCATTCACCATGAAGTTATATTACTAGCAGGTTAGCATGCAACAGAGGGTGACTAAAACACAAAAGGTGCACAAATGTTTTAAGCAAGCAAACGAGCTAGGATCAAGATGAATCGAAATACAGGGCAGCTATACAAAAAAATATTAACATTGCCTAGGTCGGTTAGAAAGCCAACAACTAAGCATATAGTATGTGCTATTCTCTGTACATGTTTGACAGTAGTTACAATGTTAGTGAAAGCTTTGACTAACTATAGTAGCAGTCATACAGGTCATATAGGCATTCTAAAATGACTATTTCAGACATGGGTTTCATCTATTATTCTTTTTATTACACATACCTTTACATGGCAATTATTCACTTTATTTTGCTCCACATACATCCATGTTCACGTGGAAGGTTCTTTAAATAATATGCACTGTAGTGTTTCAATGAAAGCAGCATGCATTTAAAATAAATTCATACCACCCTACCTTTTTATTATAAAATACCCGGTGTTTTCTTTTCTTGACCTATGTAGTAGCTGGCTACATTTGTCCATAGCAATCATTAATTTTTCTCTAGAAGTTTTTGACAACATTTAAGGCACATATCATTTAATATTCAGGACTGAATATGCTTTCAGTAAACTATTTTAGTATTAAAGTATAGCAAAACAATTAAATTTTGAATTAATTAAAGCACAAGGGATTTCATGACCTGTATGATATTTACTCTAGTTATGTTCAAATTCAAATACAAGAAAGGCAACAAATGAACTGTATGAGATCAAAGTAATTATACTGTACTGTTAAATAAAGTGCCAAGCAAAAATAATCAACAGAACACAATTTAAAAGGATCTTCTCTCGCTATCCAATTCTCTCTCTTTTGGAATAATTGTATGCGCAGTTTTTTGTTGCCACTGTTCCTATATGTATTAATTTATGTTTTTGCATTGTATATGTATTGTATATTGTATTATTTAAGCATATGTCAACCAACAAAATTGTTATGAACTATTCAATATTAAATAATAAAATGTTGATTTAAATTCTAAGAGCTTTACTTCCGCTTTAATGAGCAATTTTTAGTGGAGATAATTGACTAACACTGTTTTAACTAATGCACATGCCTGGCTCAGTTCAAAGCTGGCACACATAAAACATCAGTGCCCAGTACATCTTTACTTTACTGACCAAGCCCCTGGGTGGCTGAGTGGTCTAAAAAAATTAATTGTTACCAATCACTGCCATCTCATACTATGTCCAAATGGCTCAGGTCTCAGAATCAGAGTAGATGTTGGTATGTGATAATGCTTGCCAGTAGTTTCCTGTGGATTGGTGGCTATTGCTAGGATAATTCCTTCTTCTTCCATTCGTCATAATGGCAAATATGTATAGCCTATCATGTGCTGAAATATGGTATTAAGCCCATGACAACAACAAACTTCACAAAGCCTATGTCTGTAGTGCTATTAAATAAATCCAATTGCCTCCTGTCATGGCCCCTATTTTCAAATCAGGCCCACCCTAAATTACAGGGCAAGATGCCCTCTGACTCGTTGAAAAATATGATTTACTGAAAAACCTTTGATGATGCTAATAAAAACGGGAAATCTATTTTTAGCAAGTGTAAAGACTAGTAAATTATTAATATTTCGCCTTTATATTCTGGAGATTGTGTCATACTTCTGTCACAGCTGTAAACTTTGTGTACAAAGCAAATCACGTGACTGATGAAATGGGAACACAGTACCTTTGATAATGATAATTTGTGCTCATATGATTAAAGCTGAGTCAAGTTTGATTTTACTTTCATCTTTTGTCTATTTTTGGTACAGTCATTGCAGCATTTTATAACAAACAATAGTAAAAAAGAAATAATGGCAAATTTGGGCATATTAAAATTTGGATCAGGGCTTATGATATTTTTTAAAACTGAAAAGAATTGGGCACGTGTGTAAAAATAATCTGTGAGCGCTGGCTTTGCACTACCTTAGTCGACAAATTAAGAATGAACTCCTTTACAGAACTAAATCAATTTTTTTACAACCAAACTCTGTGCCTGGGATGGCCTTGGTTGACAAATTTCATGATTGATATTGCTTTTGTATATTAAAACTAAGTTACTTTACTAGGCAAGTAACCCCAACTGTAGCTGGCTAATCGGTTGCCTGGAACTGCCCTTGTTAAATTAACCCTGTGACCAGAATGGTTCAAGTTGGCAAAGACAGTACATGTTAGCTGGCAATTTCCTAGTTAAATATGTATGTATGTATGTATGTATGTATGTATGTATGTATGTATGTATGTATGTATGTATGTATGTATTACGTACGTACGTACGTATGTTTGTATGTATGATTTTATGACACACTAGGAGTGTAACACTATATAGCACCAAAGAAAAGGATACATGATCATACATGATTGATGCTTGAAATGTGGTTCCCGATAATTGAGTCAAAAAAAATTAAAAAAATAAACAATATCCTGAGTGATAAGACATAAAACAAAACCATGATATGGTGAGGATTTTGTCTGGTGTTTTAAGACTCAGCACCACAAGTAGGTTATTTAGTGATGAAGGAATTTGAGTAAAGTGCTTGCCTAAGTACACACCATAAGTGCGGACCAGACGTGTCTGATAGTGTTAAAAAATGCACTCTTTTAGATCATGAGTCTGGCATCCTATCTATGGAGCCACTGTTCCTTCAAGATGGTATGAAGTATGTATGCATGTATATATGTATGAATGTGTGTGTGTGTGTGTGTGTGTGTGTGTGTGTGGCACCTTAGCAGTGGTTATATGGTGTCAACTAAATACAAAATCTGAAAACTCAAATTGAATTGCAAATACTTGAAAAGATATATACCATCACATTAGCATAAATAAAGCATATACAAAACATGTTTGAAATAATATTAAAAACAACATCTGGAAGGAGAGCTATGACGGAAAGAAAAACCATAAAGAAAAACGCAATAAAGTACATGAAACAATGCAACATACACAGTTACAAAAGCTGGAAAGTTAATGACACACAAAAAACAAAATTTCACACTGCATATTTAATTATTAAAGTAAAGTATAGTATCAATTTAATAAACCATCTTTACCATACATTTGTTTCACCAGAATTTTGGAATTTATTAATTATACAAGTTCACAAAGAAAATACTGGACTAAACAAATCTGGTGATTGCTAGTAAGTATTCCTCTAAAAATGAAATTATTTAAAAATGTTATCTCCAAAACAAACCGCTTAAAGTGCCCTAGTGGTTTGAGCGTCTGTTTTGGTTGCAGGACGTCATGGGTTTCTATTCGCAACTGAGTCATACCAAAGACTTAAAAAATGGTACGAACAGTTGCCAAAGACGACTTACAAAAGTTGTACAGCTGCTTCGATTGGTGCTCAGCATTAAGAGTTTAATGTTAGGACTGGTGGGTCTGGAGTAAGGATAATGTAACTGGGTGGCACATCATGCAACATGCCTGTGGCATGAGGCCCCAGTGCTAGATGTCACAATAAACTGTCACACTGCAAAGATTGTAATGCTATGACTGAAAAATTGTTAAAGGTACGTTAAAAATCCACTCACTCAAAATCCACTCACAACCATATTTTAAATATTTTGGACCGAGTAAAACTTACATACTGAACTAAAATTATCTATTTTTGTCACAAAAAATTACTGCAACAAAAAATACTAGATTACATCCCCATTAATTTAAAACAAAACGAAGGATAATAATTTTTGCCTATAAATGCATGATATCTAATTTAGGCTGATTGTGGATCTACATCATTCTACAAAGTTGAAAGACCTTCGCACACGGAAGACATCTGACAAGTGTGGCTGAAATCCTCTGCAGGCTTTATATAAAAAATAGAACCATTGCAGTTATACAAACAAGTGCAAGAAAATTTTTCAAACTGTTTTGTAATAGAAAATAATTTGTATCAAATATGCCCAATGGACTCATCTCCTTTCCAATTTAAACGGCTGATTCCTAATAGATAAATTATATACCTTTACTGCCAAGTGCCTAAAGAATCGGGGAGAGAATGAATAAGCAGGTTTTGATTAATGGGTATGTAAAAATGTGAACAAAATCAGAATCATCAGACAAAAAAGTGACCTACTTTTTTCTTGTGTTGTCCACTTTCCAGCTGGCAAAGAAACTTTTGAGCACTCTACATGAACATCTATCCCGTCAGTGCTATGTCTGTCAGATATGTTTACATTTTTTCCCAAAAGTCGCTGGGTCAACGTTGTTTTGCCTACGCCATATTGCCCTACCACCATCACCCTAATGTTGTACACCTTTTCCTTCCCGTCATTGAGAGCCTCCTTGTACATCTGAAGGGATCTTGTATCCATGTTAAGGACCTCTGCAGGAATGACTGAATCTGAAGTCAAATGACAATACCAGTTTTGATGATGACAATGTATGGACAGTCCATAAAAGGTCAAATTTCACAAAATATTCTAAAACATTTTTTTTCTTCTGAAAGTTAGCAGAGGACTCAAATTTTGTTTCCATTTTGTACTTAAACGAGAACCACAATGTATTCATTGAAATTATATGATCTTGTTACACTATCATCAGAACACACACACACACACACACACACACACACACACACACACACATATATATATATATATATATATATATATATATATATATATATATATATATATATATATATATATATACTTTAATGTTAATCATTTAGAATGTTTCGTTTTATTCAAATATATAAATTTTAATATTGGTCTAGAAAACATATAATTTTAAGTCTAATATATATTTCTAGTAAAATCTATTTTTAAACAAAATTAATTTCTAATTTTTCCGTTCGTCTATCAGTATGTAATTTTAGTTGATTATATAAGTATTATTTTTTAAAGTCTATAATAAGCTAATATTTAAACTCATCATAGCGTTTCATTTCTCTTATAAATAACATGGACATTTCTAAAACACTGCTAAACAAAGTATAATCCAGTAACTTTCAACAAAACAATATTCAAAATTCTGTGACAACATTGTATATTACGATTTGGGGTGATCTAGTGTAAACAAGAGCCATTAAATGTCTCCGCCTACTGAGAAAAGTGTATTACATGTACGTTACACTCATCTAAATTTAGGAACCAGCCGCCATTAAGAAAGTCTATAGCAACTGATACATTTCGTGTCAACGTTTTCTGGTGACAACTAAGTTGTACACCAATAATTGATTGACGTGTACAACTCTATTATTGTGAAATTTTAAAATACTTTATTATTAAATCTTAAAATAACAAATATTATTAAAAATCAATACACGAGAATGACGACGTTGAAATAAAATGAAATGATTTCTTCCACTTTGAATTAATTTGAGTTATGTATTTGATTTTATTTAAAACTTTTTTCAATTAAAGATTTAAGTATAACATTTATAACTCGTTTGTTTTCAAAGGTGAATCTAAATCATGTAAATAAATGACGTATGTAGTTTTCGTTATGGTGTGATGTAAAATAAAATAGAATTACCTGGCTGATGTAAATACTCCATTTTGTAAACAGTTATCACATTACTTTCATAGCTTGTGGTGTAAAGTAATCCATGCTGGTCATCATAGAATATTCCATACGGTATTGATGACACTGTGTGTATGGTGACTAGTTGCCCGCTGTCTGTCAGCTGATGAATTCTGTTAGAGTTCCTGTCACACACGTACACATAATCCCTGTCAGCCATTATTGACCCCGGTTCTTCTAATTCCTGGTGTTGATACAGAAACTTTTGTGTTTGTGGTTTAAAGATATCATAAGCATAAACACCATTAGTAACGGAGTTTGAAGTCCCACACGAGATGTACACGGTGTTATCTTTGATGGCCATGTGAGTCCATCTCCCTTTACATATGTCGTGAGTTGAGTCCATACGTCCATCTCTAATCGTTAAAATTCCCCAACACAACATGTCTTTCTCACCGCTGACAACGAGTTTGTTTGAATTCCATTTTGCCAATGAATGACAAAAATCAAATCCTGTCTTTAAAGTTTTGACGATTTTGACGTCATTTATCGATTTCAATGACAGGATTACAACCTTACCGATATCCAGACACATAGCGACTTCATTTTTGCTAATAAGACAGACATCATTGGAAATGGACTCCAGTCTGTGTGATGTAGAAATCAGTTTACCGTCATGACCATTGTAAAACTGAAGATTCCAATCTAAAAGGTCCGTTACGTCTACGACTAGCAGCATGCCGTCAATCATCACAACGCCATAGTAGTTGGGTGTACGGCCGGCTGTGGATAAAAAATAACTTACATCAGGATACGGAATACACAAAATACAGAGATATATACTTTTAGTAAACAATGCCAAACAAGCGTAAATAAATAAAGATATATATATATATATATATATATATATATATATATATATATATATATATATATATATATATATATATATATATATATATATATATATATATATATATATTAAAACTGAAGACTTAAAACAATAATGTACTGTCGTAAATTTACACACCACCACCATTATCGTAATAGTCGTATTATTTGTATTATTATTGCTATTATAGTTCGTTCCAAAAATAAATAATTAATGTCACACGGAGTTTTTAAAACGAACTACATTTTTTATTAGCTACATTCAATGACGATGACCTGAATATTTACCGGGTTAAAGATAGGACAATGTAACTATGATATGAAGAACGAAATATAAACAATACGTTCGAGTAATAAATGATAAACATTACTCAGATAAAAGTAGGGCTAAAGGGAGGGGTAGCTGTGATTTTACGAAAGTTTCAAGTAACTCCCATTAATTACCATATGTGATTTTAACTACAACTAATAAAAATAATATAAAATAGTTTTAAAATATTATGTTCTTGTATAGTACAGATGCCACTTTGTATTGTTTTGCAACAATTACTTTTACCGGCAACAATTACGTTTTAAAAATAATAAAACTAAATTGCTCACAATAAAGTAGGGTTATTGGCGTAGCGATGATTCTACATATATTGTAAGTAACTCACGACACTTATGTGATATGTGGACTAAATATTTATACCAACAAAGTGATATGATAGTCCGATGTATATTCCCACCCTCAGAAAAGTATCACCTGGGTCACATCATATAAATTATTCATGTCATCAACGAACAACAATGACACATACTTTCTTGACATGTAATATAAATTAAAATTTACACATATAACTGGCACTTACAGTAAATTCAATCCCTACTCCTGCATAACAATTTTAAAACTATTGAGATTATCACTCGATTCCCAAAAAAAATCCCCAACTGTTGGCATTAAAAGACAAGTCACACATTAATTATTATATACAACTTATTATCAAGAATGGAACCACCCCAACTCCAATGGAACTTGTGGACACTGCTTAATAATTCGGAAATTATTAGGATCCCAGCCATATAACCATACATACACCTACATTGCATGAAAATACAAATTAATATATGCAACCAATATAGGCCCTGATGTTTATATTTAGCCTTTGGATCAAACTCGTGAGTCATTCCTTGAAAACGATCCATTTTCGCTCCATATAACAATCTACTTCTAACATACTTGCTGCGTGACAATAACAAAACATAAATGTCTATAAAAGACGGGTTTTTGCCTCTAAGGTAGTCTACCGGGACCTACTCAATTTATGCTGAAATTTCAGGTGTTCGGTCAAAACTAGAAGACATGGAGATAGATGTTTTACATAAACATAATTCAAGTAAAAATAATAAGACACACAAGTAAAGGGAAAATAATTAAATCAGATGATGCACATGGAAAGACATTAAATGTAAATTCGTTTTCTAATTCTATGAATAAAACAACCGTTAAATTTTCCTTTTGAAAATATTAAATGAATAAAAAATGTTTCATTACAGTGACGACATAAACGGTGAAAGGAGAAATAGACAAACAATAATGTCTACACAATCAGTATTCGGTACGAGCACTCATTTCTCTCAGTAAAAAGACAGTTATTGCAAACATCCCTCTCCGTCTAAAATCTATACACAAGTTATACTGTGTATAAATTAGAAGGGTAGTGAATGTTGCGTAGTTTTTCATTTCACTAACGGAAACAAGCATGCTTACTATACCTTATACATTTATCTTTTTTAAAAAAAAATATAAACAATAAAGAGACATATCATCATCCAATATTTTTGCATCTGATATTCAAAGTTACATTTATGCACTACTCTGATTATTTCAATGAAAATCCTTTCTCCATGTAAACGTCTGCACTCTCCAAATTTTGTCTTATAGGTATTTCGCTCTGTGTTCATCAGCTGATCGTTGAAGATAATGTGTGTGTACAAATTTACATGCGAATGTAAACTTAAGCAATATCAAGCAAAGGCATTGCAACAATAGCCAGTCTTGTACAACTCGTGCTTGGATAGTTAGTGAAAATGGTCATAATAATATACAGATTCTTCAATGGCAAATGGGTCAACCGATTGCGAGACTTCGGAGGTCCCCTATGGATATAGGAGATCAATTTTAACATGTCATAAGAGAACAAAAAGAGAACTGCTTTGTTGAGATTAACCGACCTCTCCTCCCACATAAATCAAACTTTGAATCTATCATAGGATAGATCAAGAAATCCAGAATATGTTTTACTGATATAATATATGAAGAAGAGGTTGTCATAGTAACTTCCAATGTCGATGACGTGAATTTGAAAATGTTGAATTAACGAGGCAAAACATTCAGTTCTAGGGGGAAACCATAAGAGCATAAGAGAGCTAGAGATAACGTGAATGTCTGTTTTAGACGCACATGGAGAGCAAATCATATATCAGATAGAAGAAATGCAAGCCTCAGACAAAATAGAAAAAACTTTAATAAAGGCTACTGAAATTTAAAAAGCACAGTGAAAAGATGAATATTTTGTTTATGAATGATCTCCCTATTGCTCGGATAATATATGTTTATATTTATTTACAAAGTTGTTTGATCTTTCTTTGTAAAATCAATCTTTTTAGAGTATGACTATGTTGAAAATATCTGCTTTGTACCTGGCTGATAGACTATCCTGTTAGAATCAGGGACAAAAACCAATAACGAAATTTGCAAAGTTTCACATCTTCTAAACAATATAATGCATCTAGAGAGAAAGCAGATATCTGTTGTTTTAGAGGCACAAGGAGAGCAAATCCTAGATCAAGTGGAGAAAATGCAAGCCTCAGACAAATAGAACAAACTTTAAGAAAGGCTACTGGAATTTAAGCAACAAAGTAAAAGGGTGAATATTTTGTTTATGAAGGATCTCCCTATTGCTCGAATAATATATATATATATATATATATATATATATATATATATATATATATATATATATACAAAGTTTGATCTTTCTTTGTAAAATCAATCTATTTAGAGTAGGAATGAATATGTTGAAAATATCTGCCCTGTTAGAAACAAGGACAAAATCAAACTATAGCAAAATTTGTATCCAGTATATAGCCTGCAAAGTTCCACATTTTCTAGACAGAATGCATCTAGAGACCACCTACTTACTGCTGAGGCTCATCATGCAAAACATTGCACAAAGTAACTGTTCCACACGCTAGTAATAGTTTTTGTTATTCATTTTAGTTAATTTAAGAAAATTAAACAATTTCAAAGCTCATATACTAAGTAATTAAAGTGCTAGGCCAAATTGTTTTAAAAAAATTAATTTTTTTAAGAACATCATGTTGTAATGCGCATATTTAATTTTCTTTAAATATTCCTTTCAATAAAAAAATTGTGTTCATTTTCCCAAAATTACCATTTTTACTGACATTATTTTGTAAAGTATACACAACAATGGATAGTTTAACATTTGTTTTATTACTAAGCGAAGCAATAAATATGGATATGCCGGAAGCCATAAACTATACTTTAGAAGAAATAGTAGATACCAACATGACTAATTCTGAACTTTTGGGACTTACTATTGCTGAAAGTACAGATGTGAGAGTCCGTAAAGAGCTCAATGTTTATGTAAAGGATATGAATAGCGATAATACATCAGTGATTTATTTTGTGGATTGTATCGGTGTTTTACATAGAAATATATGCAACAATTGTTTCTGAAATAGTGGAGTTATTTAAGAGAAATAAAAACTCACAGTAAAAGCTGATGACATGAGCTAGTGATGGTGCAGATACACTGTGTTGATCATACGCTTGCACTTGATGATCATCGTGAAAATGAACTATAGGAATTGATCAATATATTTGGTGGTGAGTGTAGTTGTTGATGGTGAAAGTTCACAAGCTGGTTTTTACCAAGTAATGGCAGTCATTAAATCATCGAACTGCACAATGACAGAAGCTTTTAAAACTTTACCTCAACAGTATAGATATGTATGTTTATACTTTGCAGTCCTAGCTGTGATTGTGTTGGTCTCACCAGTGACATCTGTGCCATGAGAGAGAGGCTTCAGTGTGCAGAACAAAATCAAGATGAAGACAAGGTCCATAATTAAACATGAGACCTTAACACTATTGATGTGAGTCAAGGAACATAGTGTGGAGGAATATGATCCACAGCCAAGCATCAGAAAATTTTGTGAAATGCAACATAGATGAAAACGAACTATATTATAGTTAATATGATATTTGTCCATGATATCGTTTTTAATATATAATTCTAAAGAATAATAAATAATTACCACTAAATAAAACTGACAAAGTTGTGTGTGTCTGTTTATTCCTGTCAATTTATTAGTCATTTAGTCACTTCAACATACTTCCAGGAAGAACTGCAACTGTTGCTAGTAGGACTTTTGACCAAATCAGGAGTCCTGAACTCCTAGTTTTAAAATATAAGTGAGACCTCTGGTTTGTATAGAGTGCTCATTCATTTTAATGTGCTCCACCTTCCTTGGGAATATGTTTGTACCATCACTATGATCTATGTTTCCTTAAAAGAAATATGGATTGACTTCTCATGCCTCTGTTACTGTTTGAACAGAGAGCTGTTCCACTGTAGTATGCTTTCTCCTTCACAGAGAATATAACTCTGTAACTATATTTAAATAGAGCACTGTTACATTGTAGTTTGCCACCCCTCCCTCCCTTCACAGCGAATACGAATGTGACAGTTTGAATAGAGCACTGATACAAAGTAGGTTGCAACCCCAAGCCCACACAACCCCTTCACAGGAATAAAACTATGTTGAAATAGTGCGCTTTTACACTGTATTATCCTTTCCTTTTATCTTGGTGCTAGCTGTATCTCATTAAGTTGGTCTAATGTCTGCCTACAATCAATAAAAAACAAATTAAACTATTGGAACTACTTTTCCTAATTTGTCATTATTTAAAGTTTCCATTTTATAAAGTCAAATTTTGCTGATTATTTAAGAAATAAAATGATTAAACCTCATCTTGAAATCCATATCAAATTGATTATTGCAAATTATTATCAGTCTGTTTGCAAAGCTAAACCTAGCAAAGGCAAAATGGACTGTTACACTTAAATATCATTTTGTAAAAGTACTGTCAATGGAATATTGTCTACATAACAGCAACAAAACGTATAAAGCCTCCATTCCTCCACCTCCCCCTCCCCCATGTTTTATGACTTAAAGCGTTTTTTTAAAAAAATATACGTGTGTCTTTCAAAAAGTCACTGCATATGTTTATTGCTTGCAGATTTGGAGGTGGCTGGTATCATACATCAAAAAGTTTATTAGGTAAACGATTTTGTGTCCTTCGAAGATTAACAGTATAAACGTGGCACTTCCAATGTGCTGGCAAGCTATTGTGATTAGATAATTATCACATAATCATTTTATTTCCATCTCTAACGCCATTGCTTGTATCAAATGTTCCAGAGCTGCATACCTTTTGAAACACATTCCCTTCGTAAAACAATTAAAACATTGAACTGTACAATAGTACATTTAAAGTCTATCTTATTATTTTTCCAATATAAAATAATATTTGATTTAAATAAGTACATACAAAATTGAATGCATTGCGCACATCGGCCATTTTGTTTACATTAGTTACAGTATCCGTGACCATTTTGAATTAGAAAAGGTCACGATTTCTTCGTAAGTTAATGCAAATGTAAGATAGGGGACCATTCTATGAATCGTTTTTGTGACGTCATCGGTATATAGTGACGTATAAGCGTTCGGCCGTATCACATCTAAAAGCCTGTGTTCCATTGCTGCAAAAAAAGAGAGCGTGGCTTATTCAACTTACGTAGGTTGAAAAATCCTCTATTTATTTCAAAAGACCCCACAAACATTCTGCAAACTTCTAAACTAAGTGTGCTGCATTTATCAAATACGTGATTCTGTCTAGTGGCATGTTACTGCGTTACTGTGACATATTTTCAGTACACTCCAAGGCCAAGGTCATGGGGTTATCAGGTGTACTATACACTGACTGTTTATTTATAGGTTGCACTGTACTTTTTAACAAGAACAAATACTTCGAACTTTAGATATAAGTGTGGGTATCGAAATAATGTTTGGGATCATTTTAAATAAGTGGAATCATAAGTTAAGATTTTTTGTTATTCACTGGAAAATGATATTATGTAGCGAATAAAAAGTCAATATACTTTCTGTTTACAAACCATCTGCACATATTGCTAAAGACATGGTTTGGGTTGAGTTGTTCTTATATTGTTATACAAGTAAAACGAATTATCCTATGTATTGTTATTAACCTATGTCACTACGTCAGTCGCTTTTATTGTAACCTAATTTATCAAAATAATTGAAATAATTAAGAGGAGAAGGGGGGGGGAGTGCGTTTATGTAATTATTCCTACCAATGGTGGTTATTTAATCCTCAGACAACTTGAGTAACGTGTCTTCTCCAAGAACTATCAGAAATATTATGATTAAAGATTATGGGGTAATAAGACTTCAGAAGAAAAGAAAAAACTGTTCCGTTTATATACTAATGTTCATAGACTCGAGACGAAAGAGTAGCTTACGCAAATTCTTTACTCTAACGTATGACATTTTTCAGAGGTATGTTTTTGGATCGCGAAAGGTTTCCTTACGTTTTAAACTTGCCAATGTCTTTTCGCAAACTTGCGCTGATATTTGAAGTGGATGTAAATGGCTTAATATACAGAACTACACCATTCATCATGTAAACATGTTACAGCAGTCAAAAACCCTCTTGGATAAAAAATAGCAGCAACTGACCCATTGGCGCGTTGTATGATTGAATGGAAAAATGACAGTATGGGACTACGACCCTGTATTCTGTTTTAGAGAGCTGAGTTAGATAAATACCTGTCTGTTTTGATATTAATTTAGCATTTATGGTGATGCTAAACAAATGAAAGAAACATTTCGACACAAATGTAATCATTTTTCTGCCGATTGTACTTTTGCAAATGGAAATCTTCCTTTGACTTGATCAACAATATATAAATTGTCATAATTCTTAAATTATCATCATAGCAAATGTATATATATTTGTAACTAATGCAGCATATAAAAGAGCTTACTAACACTGAAAATGTGCTGAAAGATTTCGCTGCCTGTATTAGACATTAAATAACATATCAGATTGAATCATGTTATCTAAATTTAGGCTTTATGAAATGTTGATGTGATGTGCACCTACTTTGTTTAGTATATTTTGGAATCCCATGTCTACTCATTGATATGTAAGTAATTATCATCGAGGTTTTTATATATGACTTGTATATTACTTACCTTCCGTTTCTAGTACCAGAATCCCATGTTCGACTATTCTGCAAATAACATCTTGCGATCTTACAGTGGCCATCGCGTATTTTCAATGGAATGTCGATACAAACGTATTGACTCTAGGTGAAGTGAGTAAACCAAATACAGTGACGATGTTAGTTAGTCTCGGTCTGTAAAAGATAGACAGCAACGATCCAGTCGACATTAAGTAATTTTAATTTTAGAAATGATCTAAGAGATATCCAGTCTAGAAAACATGCATGCTACATATACACAAAAAACACAGTCTACTAATGCTTTGCAAACAAAGTGGGAAAGTGTATTTACTCATCTGTCTTAGTTAACATCGTCGAGTTTAACTCAGTTTATAGGATTGCAGTATGTCTATCGTCCGACGTTCTTTATGTGGTTTGCCAATTAATCTAGAGGGTTCATTTATGAACAGGACCCGATAAATCTTGGTGTATAACTTATCCCGTTGAAAATAGGACGTAGTTGATTATGGACGATGAAAAGAGCGTACTTTTGTGTACTAGGTTGAATGTACAAACATCTAGAGGCTTCATTGCCAGACTGTTATTTATGGAGGGGTCTCTTGCCCTGTTTCTCATTTTGTTGTTCGCCCTCACCCAAAAGGTTAAATTCCATAAAGGTATTGTTTTAGGTAAAAAAAAATGAATGCACCAGAGTGCTTATCAGACACCGTCCTACACTCACGTTTGTCTGAACTCAAATATGCTATGCATGTGTTTCGTTACCATGAAACAAATTACTTTGACAGTACTGTAATTCCAATATCACTTTATACAGTGACAATATAGAAATCTCGTAATTGTAAACATGTATATGAGTTCAGTTAGATCGATACCTGCACAATACGTTGACTATGTAATAGCCCTAAACAAAGACAACATAAATGTGTATTTGTGCAATTTTATAATTATATCAAGAAGACTGATACTTATAAACCAAATATAACTCCCTCAAAATCCATTCTTTCTTAATTTACCCCATGCATTTCTTCTACGCTCACTGTGGAAAATTACGTTGCTATAAACAAACCAATCAGACACAGCATAGAATGTCATAAGCATACAGCAACGAGTTAGAACGTAAATAAGTTTCATGACCAGACAAAATTATGTTTCTCTGGCAATATGTAAACCTCTTTTTGTAGTTGTCACCGGAAAACTTCAAAGTTAACATACATGTGATTCAGATATTTATTTGACATCAGTAGCCCAAGTACTTGTACATACCATTCTTTATCTCTGTCTGTCCTACAGTATGGGTCGAAATCCTCTTTCTCCATTTTTTATTCTTCCTTTTGCTCCTAAAACCTTCACAGTCATGACAACAACAACAACAACGACTCCTACTGATTCTACCCCCGATTATGCTATATCTATAATGTAATCATCTCAAATTTCGATGATTATAACATTATTTACATCAATAACGATATTACTACTCCGCTTTTAATAGCATTTTGCATAGTAATAGATATTATTTCGAACTCTGCACGAAACACTCAAGACATGTCAGCTATATACTGTATTCATCCATAACAATCACCAATTCTCATTAATGAGGAAATTAATGAGGGATTTTGTTCCGTAGCAAATTTAGCTTTGATCTTCATGCATTTGCGTCGTACTGTCTGCATAAATCATTTCTTCTGCATCGTTCTAAAATGTACAATATATGTTTGTAATTATGTGCTTTACAAACAGAACAACATTCTACAGTTTGATGCAAAGTGTAAGAAACATTACTTAGCGCAAATGTAATAGTATGTGGATGTCTTATTTACGTCCTTTAGAAGTAAATACATTCGACTCCGGTTAACTGCACACCCTCGGCCCGTCACAAGACTGTGCAGTTAACCGGAGTGTGCAGTTAACCGAAGTACGGTACAGTACAGCTTTAAATCAGCACAGCACGAATATATGCGAAGAATAAATTTAAAAATGATTAGAATCCACTCTTGCAACCTTAACTTAAATGTTAAGCTTGTTTTCGTTCCTCCAAACACAATTTCACTGATTCAACCAATGGATCAAGTAATTATACCGAATTTCCAGAAATTATATAGATCGCTTGTTATTCGAAAACTGCTGTCAGACATTGATGGGTCATCTCCCACTGAACAAGCGTTCAGTCCCAATGTCGTCTACATCCTGTTTTTCGCCGTGTTGTCGTTTAAATTGAATTCCGTTGAGCATTTTCCATCTTTCCAACCATCCAGTTGTTGGTTTGAAATCATTCTAACCCAAGCGGTTTAGAGCAATGGTTCCCATGCTCTACTATAATTTTTTCCCACGCTATTGCTCCCTAGTGGGCGCGGATATACATGTATATACCACCTAGGGTGTCCTTTACATGTCAATCATTTACAAAGTCGCATGTACCGGCTTAATTGTCGGCTTTTTTGAAGCACAACAGCAATGGACTGGCAAAACATGATCATGACTATACATTGAGCAGTTAACCGGAGTAAAATTGTATTGAATAATGTGCGCGGGCAGAAAGTTTTCGTGCTATTATCCGGAGTATGCATTTAAGCGAGTGCAGTTATCCGAAGTTTGTTCCCATTGAAAAGCATTGGAAAAAAACGTGACCGGCGTGACTACGTGCAGTTATCCGGCGTGTGCAGTTAACCGATGTGCAGTTAAGTGGAGACGACTGTACTAGTTTGCATTTGCACAAGGTCAATATAATCAAATACAGCTATTGATCAGGATCGGAAGCAGCAGAAGGGGCGAATCAGACAACATTTTTAGACAAGTTTTCACTGAAATCACGCTTAAAAACAATGAAACCAATGACATCAGGCCCCCCCCCCCCCAATGTGTGTGTGAATCATGGATTAGGTCCAAAAAAAAAATATGAAAAAATCAATGAAATTAATGAAATCCTCCATCGATTTTTGGGAAAAAGGGACTACAACGTCGTTGTCACTCACCCTCTCTGCTGCTAGAACTTTCAGTTGGGGTTAACCGAATATTTGATCCAGTCCGATACGATATCGTGTTCCAGACCTTGTCTGGGGGACGAAAATCACTACGATTTCACAAATAGACTAATTTGTAAAACCTCCTCTTGTAAATCAATCAGATTATTAGACTGGTCAGTGAGTTTGAAATTAATTCTGGTTAATGAATTATTATGACATCGCATATAGACTGGATTCACCGGGGACTCAATTATTAAAAACCCTGGAGGAGCTGTTGGTGCAAATGAATACAAAATATATCCCTGCTGAGCTTGATTTGTTCGTTCTAAATTTATTTGATAGCTTCCTTCGATCACATCACATACTAAATTGAGCGCAATCACCGTTGAAATATTCACATTGAACGGAGCAATATGCCTGCCACCACCATCTGGGTCATTATTGTGTGTCAGGATAGTTGTTTGTGGTTGTGATGGTGTTTTTTTCCACGTATCATGGATTTTTTTGAAACCTTCATCGATGGCATCATCGAGAGATTTTTGTAGTTCTAAGAGATTATATCCTGGTAGTTTGAATGTTGGAATATCTCCTATGCGGATCTTATAGTCTATTGCAAATAAATCTCTTGTTTTAGGACTACTGTCACCTAATGCCTCTTGAATAATTTGTGAATGAAATGTTTCCATGTCATTGATGATTTTGTTACATGTTTCTACGACACTGATAAATTCATCTCGGGTGAGAGTGCCGGATCTAAGGGATATAAACAACAACGAAATATCGTTATTGAAAGCTGTGAAATTTTCAGTGATTTTATCCCGGTTAGCAAGATGATGAATAAGTCGTATTTTTTCATCATATTCTACTCTAATGAAAAAATACGACTTATCATAATATCTATAGCTTTTTATTGGATTATCAGATTTTATCCTGTCTGTGATATAATCGGTTTTTTTTGGTTCTGGTAAATCAACGGTTTTTCCCCCGGGTGGTAATTCAGGTCATCCTAGTACGGTTCTAATAGAACTCTGATAGATATCTACGACGTATCCTTCTGTGCTTATTTCAATGGCAGATGATAGTGTCGGCACATGAACTGTTATAGCTATTTTTGACTCTACTCCAGTAATCGATTTTATTCTACGCGCGAATTCATCATTGATTTGTTCAATTTGATATGATCCGGTTGGTATGGAAACAACATTCCAGTCTGGGGTACCGTCGGGTTTATTCTTATTTGCAAATACCAGTGAATTATTGGGTTGTTGACCACCAAATGATTTTGACCTAATATTTGGCCAACTGTGGTATACTCGTAATTTTGCTAGCGCTATCTCCTTCACTGGGACCGGAGAGGGGAAATTCACACTGAATTCTGGATTCGTTGAGGTTATTGAGATCATGCTTGTTTGTACTGGGTTTGTGTTCTCCACTATTTGTTGAAGTAATTCCATCTGTGTTGTCATTGTTATTATACTCATGTTTTTGTATTTCTAATTTTGACATCGCAGAATCATATATATCTACCATCGCTGAAAACTTACTCTCTGATATAATTGTATCATCGAGCGATGACGATATCAATGAGGATAATTGCGAGTATGCAGTGGACACAACATGAAATTGAATTATGTAGTCTTGTAGTTTCCGTTGGCTGCATGAGGATATTTTTTTTGTGATTATTGAAATAATTCCAGCGATTGTTGTTGCCGCAGAAATGCAAATTGGAACAGCTATCGGAGCCATCATTGTCACTGAAGACAGTATAATACCGGCTCCGGTGATTACACCACTCACTGAATACACAGTAACATCAATTGCGGTAATTCTCCTGCGATATTTTTTAATTTTCATTGCATACTCCTCAGACAGGGTTTTGAGTCTAGTTTGATATTCTCTGACCTGATCATAGCGATATTGCGATGATGAAATCATTTTTTATTTTAACAACGCTAGCGTTTTCAATTGTGAAATCCTTTCAATTTATTTACTTAAATCCGCTACGAATTCCACATACCATGTTGTTGAAACCCTAGCCAAAGTTTCATCAGTAGATGTTATAGTGAACTTTTCATTTGTACCCTTGTCGATGATCGTTGAAATCGTATTATTGACCCCAGATGAACTGGACGAGGAAATATTAAATTGAGACAATGGTGTTACTAGTGTTAATCGATAAATACCCTTAACGGTTGCAGTGATATCTAATTTGTTGTTTGTAGGTGACCACTCAAATGATCCGTGTTGGATTGTATATACTATGTTGTTAGTTTTCTCATGAGGAATTTTTGTTTTTTCAATAACTGTTATCATCCTCGAAAAATCACCTTTGACGGCTTCGATGAAGTTTTTCGTCTCATCGATGGATTTTTTAATATCAGGGAGTTTTAGTTCAATTTTATCGAATGTAGTTCCAATAAATTTATCAATGATATTTCTACGAAATGCGGTAAACTGTTTTATGTGTTCTTCAATTCTAGATTCAAGTGTTGTTAGTACAACCACAGAATTGTTTAACTCATCGTTGAGAATTTTTAATCGATCTGTAATCGTCGAAACGAGTACACCCGGTTTGAGTTTACCCTGATCGGAAAATAACGCAACGGTGTTCTCGATTGCGTTTTGTTGTTTAACTAAAATATCATCCAGAGAAATATTACTGGTTTTCAATTTACCCTGATCGGAAAATTACGCAACGGTGTTCTCGATTGCGTTTTGTTGTTTAACTAAAATATCATCCAGAGAAATATTACTAGATTTCAATTTACCCTGGCGATCTTGAAATACAACTATTTCATTGGGTTCAACACTTTCTAAATTCAACGTCTCAGCTATTTCATCTTTAATTTTTTTTGTTATATCCTTGATAGAATCAGGGGTTGCAGTGCCATCGGGTTTGGGTTTCAAAGATCTCCCCCAAATATCAATCATGTTATTGTAAAACTCTTTCTCTCTCTAAAAAGCGATTGCTGGTGTAGTCATTTACGACAATATGAGGTGGTTTTCTAGATGCTGAAATAGCGTCAAGGACATTTAATACTTCACTGCCGCATATTGGTGGGTCATTGATTTGTTGTGTTGGTAGCGTAGAATACCAAGTCTTCATTGGAAATTGTTTTATGTAACGCATAAATTCTTTTGGTGGGGCTAATCCATATGAATCAAAATAGACAATCCCACGTGGATAAATAGCGTATGCAACCCAGTGAGTTCCAGGTCCGGTGCTGTTATCGAGATTAATAATACCTGTTTCAGTTTTGTTTGGTTGATGTGGTAATTGATCTTTCATAAAAACACCTCTGAAATTTTTAATCACTAGTTTTTTAGCCGCATCCATTAAATCAAAATTGGACATTGGAACCATCGAAGATTTGGGAACCATAGGTTCCTCAATTAATAAATCGTTCCTGGTAGTCTTAGGCCTGATCCGTGAACGGATCTCCCGCTGTACCATGAATACGGGGTCCCTGGTAGTCTTAGACCCTTTCCGCTGTACCACGAATACGGGGTTCCTGGTAGTCTTAGACCCAATCCGTGAACGGATCGTCTCTTTTTTTATATCCTTGTCCAGCTGCCTTTTTCAACGCCATTCCTGCTGCAGTACCAACGGCTCCTAACGCCGCTGCTTTAGCCACCGCTGGGGCTGCTGCTGCAATCAATGCTGGTATTGCAGCTAACAATGGAAATATACCACCTGATTTTATCATATTTTTAATAGCAGCCGCAGAAAGAGTAATCTGAACCCCTTTTTTATCCTTGAAAGCATCATTGAAATGTTTCACCTGACGAGTTGTCAGCAATAGTTTATTTGCACCACCAGTCATTTGATTAGGTTTCAACGTGATTGTGGTTCCACATTTTTTAGCCGATTCTGATTGCAATTTTTTGATTTGACCAGGAGTTAACGCAACACTAATAACACTATATGACATTATACATAATAGATTGATTCTAATTCAATGAAAAATCGAGAAAAATCGTTCAAAGATTTTCTACTGGGGCATCTACCACTCTCATTCTTCCACCAACACCTTCGAGTAGCATTGATTTATCACTGAGAATGACAGCAACCGCTCTATAATCAGCAATAGTAGCAGGACGAGTCACATTAGCTCTAAAGTGTATATCAACAACTGACTGTCTTGTCAAATCGAGATGTTCCAGTGAGAAGTAATAGATCGGATACAGATTTTTAAAATCATATTGTGATATTTGCAAACCAGTATCCACATTTTGATCGCGTGCCATAAATGACAACAGACGATGATAAACTCATGCAATATGATTTTCTGTGTAATTAAGTTGTATATCCTCGGATGGTTCCTGCTGACCGTTTATTCTCAGTGAGACGTCTTTCACACCTAATTGATCAAATATCATATGACTGGAGAGTTGATTGCCAACTCGTGTGGTATCCTGTAACGCTACGAATATATGACGTGGCGCAGAAACGCCTTGATTTGATGCTATGTTCCAAGTGAATAACCCGTTGATATTTGATTGCTTCACATCTGTACTCACGGTTAGCCAACTCAACAACGACTTTCCTCCTTGATCCATAAATGATAGTAATCGTTCTTCTGCGGTGATTGCTGGAGTCAACACTGGCATCCACAATGATATTTTTGTTAAATCGACTCTACCGGCATCAGCATTGGCGGCTGCAGCATTTGCTGGAATCCTCCAAATTGCATCATTATCATCACTTTTTCGTACAAGCGATACTGTATGCTTCGCCCCGTAGATAACTTTTCTGACGTTTCTACAGAATCCAAATATGTGATGCAGTGGAATCGCGCATGAAAATGATTTACGCTCTCCTTGCAACATTGCGTTTCGTGTTGCAGCTCCTAGATTGAAATCAGGATCGTTGTTTATAATCATATTCTCGATACCAGCAACATTAGCAGGGTTAGCAGCACGATCCCTTGGTTGTCTTATAATAAATTGTTTTCCTCCAGCTGTATTCTTAGCATCTTTTGCAAACATCATAGAAGGTCCTGCTGATCTTGTATAATCATCGGAATATCTCGCTAACCCGATTATTGTTGTAGCCACATCAACATCACGATCTATGGACTCAATTTCTTTTCCATCAATGAGATATCTAGCACTCTCAAATAGCGCCATAATACCATTATTGACAAAAACGACTTGAGTACCAACTGGATACGGTGCTGGTACAGCAGTAGTATCAGCAGCTGTTACAATTTCTCCTTCTACTTCAATAAATGCTTCACAGGGTAAAAAGTATTTACTGGTATCTTGGACTTGAAGATCAATTCTTGCTCGACTATTTGAGTTTATGGCATGATAGGCGTAATATTGATAATTGCGTACAGAATCATTCTTGGGGACTGGGGCATCTATATCAAATGCTGGATCAGATGACCTTTTGAACATTTTATTCTATTTATCAGAGTCTAAATAGTGAAATCGTAAACGATTTTTCCATTTTCATCGTCGTTGTTTTTTAAAGCCACTTCCTGCTATCATGTTTGCAATATTGCTTTGGTCCCCTTGATTTACCATCGACGCTAGTTTTTCATCTACTGCGTTATTTATAATTTTACTAACACTTGCAGGCATTTCTTCTGTAGACGGTAACGGTTTCTTTTTTCGTGATTTTACTAATGATGTTATTTTATTCTTCGCAGTTGAAAACGCTTTCCCGGCAAGATCTCCAACAGTACTAATACCCTTATCACGAATAACATCAATGGCTTTCATTGATAACTGTTTAGCTAACGGCATCACTTTTGGGGCCATTCTTGAAAAGAATCCTAAAATGGTATTGCCGAGGCCATCTCCATAGTATGCTCTATAAACTGGAAACCGTGAATTAACTACATAGACGAGGGTTGGTTTATCATGATTGTAGTGTACGATCATTATTATAAAAACAATAGTGTTTTCAATTGTTATTTAATCACTATGATACCCATTTGCTAACTCGTCAATGAAATCTCGATATGTTTTGATATCCATGATACCGCCGGCAAATAACCGTCTACAGATATCAGCTGCTTCATTAATTATTTCTGGAGAGTTATTTCCAGCTCGGAATCCTCCTACAATAACATCTAATCGTGATATATCATTGATAACACTATCAGGACAAGTGTTTCCAATCCTTGGATTTTGCAGTCCACTTCCGCTATAACCAGCTGCTTCATCTAGTTTTTCTAAACCCGTTTCTTGTAAATAATCATCATTAGGTTCTTCTTGTTTTTTTTGTCTCCGTGTTGGTGTTTGACGTCGTTCTTCTAAATCATCATCATCATCAGGTGGTAGTTGTTGTTTTTTTTGTCTCCGTGTTGGTGTTTGTTGTCGTTCTTCTAAATCATCATCATCATCAGGTGGTAGTTGTTGTTTTTTTGTCTTCTTGTTTCTCTACTAGTTGGTGTTTGACGTCGTTCTTCTAATTCTCGTTGTCGCTCTTCTATTTGTTCTCTTTTATAATAACTAATTCCCCTTTGAAATTCCTTGTATCCTATCTCATCCTTATTCAAACGACCAATCCCTTTATTTAGTTTATACAAATAATCGAACCAATCATTACTTGATATTCTATCATTTTTATACTCGTCCTTTAAAAAATCTTTTTTTGAATTATAGCTTTGAGCAGCAAAATTACCAAAGGCTTGATAATCCTTTGATTTCAATAAAATAGGTTTTTTTATTAATATTTTAGCATGATCAGTAAATTTATTCAACAGAGAAACAGTCGTTTTTTTCGGATCAGTTTGTTCAGTTTTCGCTGCTATTTTTTCGAGTACAGAAATAAGACCCTCTTCCTTTCTTTTACCGTCAGGATCATCTCCCAGTAAAGCACGCTCTACCCCTTTCGTTGCTGTGGTTACTGGTTTAAACAACTCTTCAGACCCCAGAGCAAAATCAGTTTGTAAACTCTGTCGTTGTTGCAGTTTATTCCGTACAGAGTCACGAATTGGTACAAATCTCTTAATTGCATCCAGTCGTTCACGAGCCAATCGGGTTGTTAATGCCTCATTGACCATTATTTGAAATCAGAAACCATTTTTCAATTGCAAAACAATTTTTCAATCCCGACCTAACACCATCGTGCAACTCCTTTTTTGACATCAGTGACATGTCGGATGATTTTTAACACGGTCATGGAAGTGTTATTTCATCCTATAACACCTTCTATCAGGTTTGTGGAAAGTGTCATAATTGTATATAAAATAAATAATACTGACAGTTTCCACACTTTTTCATTGATCAATCTGACACATCGTCCATTAATTTTTGACATCCCCTTGAGGGTCAGCTAAAAAAAATGAGGGTCGATGATAAAATGGTCAGGCAATCAATGGTCGGGTAATCAATTTTCTTGAATTAATGCTCGTAGGTTTCTAATTTTAGAGTTGACTTCTTTTTTCAATTCGTATTCGTTACCTAATTCTTTTCGTATTCCCTCTACGATAGTATACAACGGAACGAACACACTGATGTCACTGGAAAATGAAAGAGAGTCTTTAATAGAATTCTGAATTCTTTTGATGAGTGCATACTTCTTGGGTAGCATATATTTATTGTTGTTAACCCCGTATTCTATATCCTGAAAATCAGACACAATTTGATCAGGATTTAATCCATCTGATAGTTTGATATCCTGATTTTTCAATTTTGCTATTTCAACTATGATGCTATTCATGTTTTCAGAATTCATTATTCTATAGGAATGACATATCTCTAATTGGAAATTATGACGCATTAGACATAACTAAATTGAACTTTTTGCCCGCGATTTTTTGAAATAGCCGATCGATAAATCCCCTCTGCAACGAATCGTACTGAAGATGAACAAATACCAAAGTGCCAACCGGCTTCATTCATAGATGAAAATATTTTTTCTTCGTTCAAAGATTTCACAGGTCTCGCTTTTTTTGAACAAGTGCCAGTCTTTCCTCGTTTGGTATTTTCACTCTGTGTGATAGCCTGCAGATTTGATACAGAATTATTCTTTCGATTAGAATCCTTGTGATCAATAACAGAATCACCCTCGATCAATCCATAAAAACATTCAAATGCGAAACGATGATTGAGATAAGTTTTCTTTTCTTTTCCTCCGCCAACAGTAAACATCAAGTACCCTTGATTATTCACAACACCAACTGGTTTCTTTAGTCTACGGTTTCTGACAGTACCATCACTGGATGCTTCATAATTTGTAATCACTGGATGCTGCCTGAATTCTTGGTTCATATATACTATTCTATTGTTTGTCTAATTCAGTGTTTGGTTCAATAATTACATCACTGGAGAACCTTTCGATGTAGTCTTGCGGGGTTCTTATGATTTTGTCAGTGACGTTATCAGGGTCAAAGACTTTTTCAGGGTCATAATTTCTGATGGATTGTCCATTGTTTATTCTTTTATCATAATAACGCTTCAATTCCCTATATCGCTTACCACCACAATCAATACACAATTGTGATCTTCCCTTGACCCCAACCCCACATCGAATACAGGGTAACGGACCAAGACTTCCACGTCGAAAACTTTGCATATGATACCTACAGTATTCATTTTTTCTGCATGATTTGTTACACGGGGTTACATTTCCCATCATGAGCCATTTGCAGTGATTCATTATACATAAATCTTTCATTTAAATGCTTGTTTTTTATATAGCATGAAGGAGTTCAAGAGATTGACTTCGAAAAATGCTAAAATCAATACCGATAGAGAGTTCAAGAGATTATTGAAAATCAATCCTAGATTTAATCTCGATAGACCCAAAATTCGTCCAAGAGACGGAAACATGAAAGAGTTTAAGAGATTATTAAAAATCAATCCTAGATTTAATCTGGATAGACCCAAAAAACGTCCAATAGACGGAAACAAACGTAACAAACGTCCAAGAGACGGAAACATGAAAGAGTTTAAGAGATTATTGAAAATCAATCCTAGATTTAATATCGATAGACCAAAAAAGCGTAACAAACGTCCAATAGACGGAAATATGAAGGAGTTTAAGAGATTATTGAAAATCAATCCTAGATTTAATATCGATAGACCAAAAAACGTAACAAACGTCCAAGAGACGGAAACATGAGATCACCATGGAAGGACGCTCAATTCTATCTTGATATAGTTTCTAATACACCCAAGAATAAAATTCTTGATAAACCCATCAGAGACTGTTTTAATGAATTCAAGCGTGATGGAGCATCTTATTGTTGGTCAACATTTCGAATTGATGGTGTTGTTGACGCTACCATGAATGATGAAAAAGCAGCAGTGATCATTTCACGTGTTGGGGAAAAAAGTCATTTTTTCCGAATCAAATTCATTATCCGTGAGGATGGCAAATGGATTATTAGGGATAAATTTGAACCCATTCTCAGGGGCAAAAAAACTGTCACCGTGAATCAGGATTCAAAACCGGGAATTTTGACTGGAATTGATAAACCCTACTACGAAAGATCTTATCCTGTTACAGCAGTTGTTTACGGGATCTATCCTGATATTTCAAAAATAGCACATATGAAATATTCGACAGGCCTCAATTGTGTAGCAGAACGAATAATAGAACACTTCACAAATGCGTCCCGGGGAAATAAACTAACTGATCTAAGACGAAAAAAAATAACCGAGTGGGAGTTCACGGTAAAAGAGCATGGGGCAACAATTCAGGATATAACTAAATTAGAAAAATCATTAAGATTTCCAATATCGGTAAGGACAATCACCGGAGAAGTATTATACGAATCGAAATATAAATCACAGGGAACCCCCATTGAAATTATTGATCATAACACACACGCGTGGTCATCTGCAGTAACAATATTCCCACGGGATAGAACCGTAAAATATCTACTCCAAACCGAAGAGTTTTTTTCAGAGCAGAAATTATTTGATGCTATTTACCATTTGAGTAAAAACGATCCCTTGTCAATGTGGCTATTTCATAGTAATTCAGACGAAGAATGCAAATTTGATCAGTTTGTAAGGCCTAACGGAGAATTATACCGTACTGAAGAGCTGCAGAATCAAATGAAACAACTAGCTAGTGAGTTTTCTGAGGGGGAAATCGAAGATCAATTATTAGCAAACTGTTTCACAGTACGATCCATTGCAGCACATTTTGCTAGAAAGAAAAACGCGTGGAAACCAACCCGAAGTGAGTTCTTATCAGAGGTCAAATTGTCCTGTCTTGAATACAGCCACGGCGGATTATGGAACACAAAATACACCGCTGATACCGTTATTTCAGTTGATATGATTGCATGTTATCCAGGAAGTTTTCTTGGGTATGGAGAATGCGAGAAATATTTCAAACGATTTGGACACCCCACACACGAAATGACCCGTGTTGCTATTAATGGACCACTTCCTGATTTTGATTTAACAGGATTCGCTCGTGTATTATCATTTGAAATGGCTACAGGACTTCATCCGTGTAGTTATCTTTGGATTGGTTAACACATGTCTGAAAAACACTGGATGCCAATAGTGTTATTACGGTATATGCTTGATTGTAAGATGTTAAAATCATTAATTGTCAGTGAAGCAATTATATCCTATCGAGCACAGAAATCAGTCTGGTTACCACAACCTGATCTAGAAAAAATAATTAGCGAAGAGCGAAAACTGTTTCCTGATTTTAATGAACAACAAATCATGGATTGGTCCCAACAGTTATTTGAAATCAGAAACAATGAAGCAAAAAATCTTGGACGAAGAATAATCGGTAAATTTACCCAAGGTGGCAAAGATGATAATACGAAATATTCTTCACGATTGATTATAGACAACGCTGAATACGATTTTGTAATCGCGGATCTAATGAATAGGGGCCTATATGTCAATCGTAAGGACGCATTTCTGTCCGATGGAACCAAATTGGGTACAATTGTTACCTACAATGATGGATACCATCCGCAGTACACACACTTAAGAGCTTCTATGCTCGGTTATGCTTCTATCAATCTGTTTTCAATGATCAATAGATTTCCTACTACCGCAGTTAGAGTTGCTACTGATTCATTTTACATAAATAGCAAAATGGCTGATTTTAAGGCTACTGGCAACGAGAAATGGGGATCATGGAGAATTAAGAAAGAAATGATTCATGATTATATTCCATCAGCAGATGTTACCATTGAAAATAATTACTTAGAAAGCAATCAGTGTTCAGAATTTTCTAATGCACCACCGATTTCTGATCCAATATGCCTGTATAAAACAGTTTATTTAAACGGTTGTGGCGGGTCAGGAAAAACAACCCGGGCAATTGAGTTATTCCGTGGGAAAAATCCTACGGATTTCACAAAAAACTCATAGACTTGCAAGAGAAATGATACAGAGAGGGGTAAATGCCTGCACTTATCACAGCTTTTTCCGATGGAAGGGAGATAAATGGACTCCTGAGCGCATGGGAGAGAAATTTATTCCTGAAATTATCATTTGGGATGAAATAGACACAGTGTCAGAAGATGTCTTAAAAATATTTCTTGAGTGGTTGTTATTGAAGAATACAATAGTCGTCATGTGCGGTGATCACGGCCAACCACCACCATTTGTCGGTGCATCTCCACATGAATGGCTAAAGGGTTTTGTAGACTATTATGAAGAAATTGATACCGATCATAGATCACTTGATAATGAATTAAAAGAATTGAAGAAACTAATTAGATTACAACCGGATAGAATCCAGTGTGAAATAACCCGTGAAATAATTTCGGAAACTCCCATGAATGAGTTTTGGGAAGCGTGGAGACCAAATGATTTAATCATTGCAAGTAGAAAAATAGTCAGGGATACACTTCAGATGAAGTTATTTGAATTGCATAAACAAAAATTTGCAACGCTTCCAGTACCGTTATGTTATAGGCCATCGGATACACGAAAACAGAACATCGAAGTTGATATTCCAGGCCTGACAGAGTCAGGGCGTGAAAAGAAGATTCTCGTATTAAATGATATTGTGCTGGTTGATATCAATGTCGTTGAAGATGCATTGCGTGCTAATAAATCCCCGTGGACGCTAGGTTATGCAGCAACAATACACTCTTCACAGGGATTGACTATATCGGATACAATTGTTTGGATGGTAGATAATCTCATAGAATGGTCAAATTTAGTCTATCTCGCAGTGTCTAGAGTACGAAAAATAAATCAACTTCGAATAATTGTCTTCGATGATGAAATCATTGGTAGCGATGATGAAATCATTGGCAATGATGAAATCATTGGTGACGATAATGATATTATTGATAAAAAACTCTCCGGTTACAAACAACAGGACAAAAAAAAAACAACGAGAATTTGATATTGATGCTGAATTAATAATCACTTTGAAGAAACAACAGAATAATCACTGCGCAAGTTGCAATTGTATAATGCGTTGGCAGTATTCGGATAAGGATCCTCGCCAATTCACCGTAGACAGAAAAAATAACAATCTCGGTCATGTCAGAAATAATGTGATGTTGACTTGTCTTGAGTGTAATAGACGCAAGGGTGCTAGTTAAGACCATGGGGTGGCAATTGAGTATCCTCGGGTATCACTTGTAATTGTTGTCTAGTAAAACCCCGTTGAGGGGCAGTTGAATCCAGTTTATAGATTGGAGGTCTACCCGTAGATCGTGTTATACTAGTTATCTTATGCGTAGTGACGCTCCAAATAGGATCAGTAGCCCTTTTTCTACCCCCTTCAAGCTCTCCTGGTTCGTATAAGTACCTCACAATGACACTACTACCAAGAATTGGTTGGGAAACGCTAAAATCCTTTTGTGGTTTTTCAGGTATCGACTTCTTTTTAATCGCGTTGATAGGTTTCATGTTGATGGTTCTAGTAATCTCGTTATTCAGTGCGGTAACTACACCTGGTAATCTCTTAACCCATTCACGGGATCTTTTTTCTTGGATGAATTCTTTTGCGTATTGATATCCAAATAACCGTTCAGCAAGAATCCGATTAAATCGTTCTACAATGGCCTGATCACGATGCAGTGCAGTATGCCCTCGTCTGATAGCGACATTGTGATATTTCATTGTAGATAACACTGCACCCTGAAATTCCTTGCCCGGATCAACTTGTAACAGATTTGGCCAGTGCAGAAGACTCCTTCGATAAATCCTTTCAAATGCAGAAGCCACTTCAGTGGCTGATTTTGTTTTTAACGGTTCTGCTTCTTTGTATCGACTTGCAATATCAACTACAGTTAACGCATATTTGTAACCACGATCATGTGGCAGAAATAATATATCAGCCTGATGAACTTTATTGGGTCCGGTTACATCAAAATGCGAGAATTGAATTTGTTTAGGCGGTGGTAGATAAATTTGCCATAGTGCCTGTTTGGATAACCAATGAGCCGCAGTGGTTTTTTTCACTTTTGCAGCACTAGCGAGTTTACTGATTGCAGCGTTACCCTTCCAGTATCCTCTTGGGGAATAATAAATAGATTCCATGTTATTATTAATTACCAGCACCTAACATCAATTTACTTTTCATTGCCGATTTTATCAAAAAGGAAGCCAATTTTTCTTTGAAGGATTTATCAGTGATAGAATTCAACGCATGAATTAATTTCACATCTGCTAGATGCCTGTGTTGCAAATTGCTACTTTTATAAGCAACATCATGAAGGTGACAGGCCTTATCAATAGCGTTTATTGGTTCCTCACCGGGTCGGGGCTGATTTTGATCATTGAGTCTGATATCAAGTCTTGTTCCCGGTCCACAATAACTATACCCTGGAAGGTGTTTTTCTCCGGGGTATTTCCCCCATGGGGTTCCAGGGAGTTTTGCTAATTTGGCAGCGATATCACCTCCTCGTTTTTTTTTAAAGGTTCCTTGGGTTCCTTGGGTTTAGAAACAAATCTAAATTTCTTTGTACTACACTGTACGCATTTACCAGAAAGCGCTGATCGGTTATTTTTAGTTGTAATCGTCGTCAAGTCATCTGTGCCAGTACGCGCCTTACACTTCACGCAATATAGATCCATAATTTATGTATAGAGATATGAATATAATTGATTTTTCAGCGACTAAAACAAGAGAACCAGTGAAGCATCATGCAGCGCTACCAAACTCTATCCGCGCAATTATAATCGGGCCATCTGGATCCGGTAAAACGCAATTGTTGCTCAATTTAATAATGAGATGGATGAAGTGGGATAAGTTGTATTTAATTGCCCCTAGCGTAGATGATCAACGATGCTATGAAGTGCTAAAAGATTTTAATGAAAACGCTTCAGAGATTGCCGGCGAGGATGTTATTGAATTTATAACCGATATTGACGAGGCGCCATCAGTAGAAGACCTCGATGGAAGTATCAACAATTTAGTTGTATACGACGATGTCATGTTAGATAAACAAAAAAATCCTGCTAGAATATTTTCCAGAGGCAGGCATAAAAACACGGACGTGATCTATGTCACTCAACGATACACTCAGATTCCAAAAGTGATTAGAGATAACTGTAATATGCTTGCTGTATTCAACGGCGTTGATACACATACGCTACGAAATATTTGGCAGACATGGTGCTCCGATATGGACTTCAATCAATTTAGAAATTTCTTTAGTCATGCTCAGTCTGCCCCACACGGATTTGTAACAATAAATTTACATGACCCTCGAACACGATATCGTATCGGACTGGATCAAATATTCAGTTAACCCCAACTGAAAGTTCTAGCAGCAGAGAGGGTGAGTGACAACGACGTTGTAGTCCCTTTTTCCCAAAAATCGATGGAGGATTTCATTAATTTCATTGATTTTTTCATATTTTTTTTTTGGACCTAATCCATGATTCACACACACATTGGGGGAGGGGGGGGCCTGATGTCATTGGTTTCATTGTTTTTAAGCGTGATTTCAGTGAAAACTTGTCTAAAAATGTTGTCTGATTCGCCCCTTCTGCTGCTTCGGACTCTACAATTAGGATTTGATTAAAAGTAATATTTTGGCAAAGCCTAGAATAATAATATGTTTCAAACTGAATCGCAGTAACCTTTCTTAACATGTAGTTGAAAAAGTTGTTTTGTTTAGGGTTTAAAGCCATGTTTCAGCAAAATTACTTTCAACCATTCTCACATCCCCATACCGATCCAAAGCGTCTACTTGAATATAATCACGGTGACGTCGGACGCAACAAAGCTGGTGAAATAAAAAAAAAATATCACAATAGACAAACTCGTGGATTAAATAAAATGAATAACGTTCTGGTTCTTAATTGTCGTCTAGCACGATTGACATACTTCATCAATAAGACATAGAAATGTCCTTTGAATACCGTGTCGTGTTATACTGGTAAAAGATTTCAACCGCGTCAATTTTCTTATTCTATTAGCGAGATAGATATTGTGTCATGTATCTTCTATTTTGTTCATGTTAAATTTATGGGGGGGGGGGTCATGGGTGATTTTCACAGTATTTTGGCTCGGGATATTTATACAGGGTCCACAATGATGTTCAGATGTATACCTCATTTATTTTACATAACTGTCGGACTGTCATGCAAATGAAAGGTTTCCGTCACCAATATTGACGCAAAACGCTTACCGAATTCGACCGACTTGACGTAAATAAAATACTTCAATGCTTACCATTTTAAAAAGCGACAATTGTCAGCAGAATATTCTGTTCAGAATAATGATAATTTTGTAAACATGGGATGCCACCCTGTGTGTTTACATGACTTGTGATATGTCGGACTAATATGCGCATGCCTTTGAAAAGATGAACTTTTTATTCATCGTGCTATGTAAAAATGAAATGTGTTATTTGGGACATTTTCTGTCAACATAGCTGACTTTAGCAAATTCAAAGTAAAAATGCCACTAACTGGCAAGAGATATTAAGCAAATTAAGCAAAAAAAAGCAAAAAATATTAAGCAAAAAAAAAAAGCAAATGAAACCAATCTTGTAAAAGTAGATTGGTAAAATGTTCGACATTTTGTAAATAAATAGGCTGTTATATTGAAAAGAAGCAACAATGAATAGGATATAATGTTTGCATCGCCTCGTTTAAGGAGAAAAATACATAGAGAATTTAGAGACAGTTTTGAGGATCTATTCAAACAGCTAGCTGACAAGTTATATATCAGACGATGAAATAAGTATAGGAGCACTTGCATAATTATAAATTCGGAATACAATGCAATATTGTTTTAAGGAAACCATTTGTAACTTTTAAATAATAAATTTATTATTATGAGTCTAAAGATAAATGTTAAATAGATTTTTCTGGTTACATGTTCGAGAAGGCCATGGAGTGACCCATGATGTTGCCAATTAAAGATCCCATTTTCATACACATTTAGGAGTAGAAATAAGGGATCGTTTTGTAAACTTTATGAATATCACCTTCTTTAACTAAAGGACGATCGTTTTTTTCTTTATACAAACTGGATCTTCTACCACCACTACCCTCTTCGTGATCCAATGATTAAAGAAATAACTTATCTCATACTTTTACGACGCGGATAATGGCCCAACATGGTGGTAATTGCATGTACCGATTCACGTGCTACATTTGGGCTAGATATTAATATACCTAACTCAGTGTAACTGTAGTGCAAGTAGCTCGTAAAATACGAGATCAGCGTGACAAAGAGCGATGTCCTCTTCGAGAAATTTGTGTATAGCATAGAGTTAGTCTGAATACCTCACGTTTTATGACAGTCATGCATCACTTGAAAATGCTTATTAACATAGAATCGTACGATTCGCAACAAGAAAACCCAACAACAATGCCTCTGATGTCTTAATCAGGAATGTTGTCATACAGACCAAACAATGCGTCTGATTTCTTTAATCAGGAATGTTGTCATACGGACCAAACAATGCCTGCGATGTCATTGATCAGTACCGTTATCATGCCGACCATTTCATGTATTAATGGTACATCTTGTTAATATATGTCCGGGATTATATGTAGTAATAATGAGGACTTTGAATAACACCTAATCTTTAGAACTTGTAAGCGATTTACAACATTTATAATGATATGAATACAAAACAAAAAAATAAACACTGTGAAATTGGAAAACGAAGACAATGTAGGAAATATTGAAGGAAGGAAACATTTCAAGGTCTTTACGTTTGTTCTTGCAGTCGAGCAGCAGAGAGGATGAACCTCACAACATTTAGAGGCGCCAATTCGGCAAATAGAAGCTTCCTCGTAAATCGTAAAAAAAAAGCGTCGATTCGGCTAACCAACGCTTCCTCGAAGACGCCGGCGTCGTTGTCACTCACCCTCTCTGCTGCTAAGGGAAATAAATCCTTTATAGATTAATCCGCCACAACTTATAACATTTGCCTACTAAGTTCCCATGTATTATGACGTCAAGGAATTTGTCGTCTGCTATACCTGTAGAGAGGTATAATTGACATGTATGCGCCCACGTGACTGTAATGGAGTAAATACGTGTGTTTCGTTAGAGTTGTTTTTTTTATCATCCTTGGTTTTACCAAGGTAAATAATTTTAAAATCTTTTATTGTCGCTTTGGCTAAAACTGCATTTATTTAAATAGTTGTATTTATTTAGATCATCTATTAATACACTTTAAGTACAGACGTTCTTTATAATCCAGTATTACCTATGTTCGTTCAGCCGGAACGCGAGTGTTTCCTATTCATTGAAGTAGGTGGGCGTGGTTAAAATTCCTGTATACAGCTCTTTGTGATCTAATCGATAATGTATTTTGTCTAGTCACTGACGCAGGCATGCGTGACTGATAGTTACATTATATTTTAAACTGCTCCGATTTTATGTTTTCTCGAAGCACCTTACACGTTGTAATTTAATGCTGTTTTCTGGATGGTTACAACAGTTAAATTATTATTCGTTTTCTTAAATACGACAGTAAAATTGTCTATTTTAAAAATCTCTTATTGTTAAGTATAATCAGAAGATATATATATTAAAAAATCTCTATTTTATATGACGGCTCCGTGGTGTAATGGTAGCGTGTTTGTCTTGTAAACATAGATCTATCAACTACTACGTGTTCGGTCCCCATAGCAGATACATTATTTGATGGCGAAACGAAAGATGTTTTTTCTATTAATTGAGGGAGAGGGGCGGACCCCCTTAGCCAAACCAACATTGTAACTCATGCTATCGCATTCACGGTAGCGTGGGTTGGTGTTTTTTCCAACTCATGGGTTGCCATGTTGGTTTGGTTTACCACGCCCACGCCACATAACATCCAATAAACATATACCTTCTGAGAGATATAATTCAGTGTTTGCTGAGTTAGACCTCTCGCCGGAGATTATGTGTTTATCAAAGTAATTGGATGTAAAATAAATGGTATAAATTGATGCAAAAGCTCTACATTCACATGAGGAACCCCACAGGGTAGCACAGAACTACCGGCTAATAGAAACGGTGTTAGGGTCACAAAGACATCTGGAATGGATAGCCAAAAGAAAACAAGACACAAAGGCCTGAATAATATCATTTATTTTGCATTTTTTTTTAATAATTAGAGATACAGTATACTATATTTATATAAAAATATAAATAATGGATATCGAAGATGTAAATGCTATAATTGCCGAAATCTCAAAGTTAAAAAATAACGGTATAGTATTATCTAAAGATCTCGACGTTGACAAGATTACCTCGGAATATGAAGACATAGAGTATCAGTCTAGTAAGGGTCGTTATGTTTTACCCAAGATGTACAGGCTCGTGAAAGGAATTCAAAAATCCATCATTGCTTGTTTGTACGGTAACGACATTAATTTATTTATAACGCTATTTAACACCGTTGAAGCAATACGTCAAAAGCTAGGCCAAGAGTATCAAAAACTAGCTGAAATTAGTTCTAAGGTTCGTGATCTTAGAAAAATGTTAAACGAGGAAAAACCCGTATCTTAACCACGTGAGTGATAGGCTTTTCAGTAATTTTTATTAAAATTTTTTTTTTTTTAGCGTTTTTTGTAACTACATAGGATTTTCTCCTGAGAGAATACTCATCAGTTTGGACCTGCTCATGTAGCTATGTGCATACTGGATGATCTGGTCGTAGTAGCAAGTAATCACCGCGACGCCTCCATTTTCACGTAGTTGTTGTTGTTGCCGTGTCGTTAACACAAATCGTTCATCGCCGTTCTCAGATATTACAATTCTGAAACCCCCAGCGATGTTATTTCTGAAACACTCGCGGATAGCGTCGTACAGTTTAACCCTGTCGAAGATGGATACGTTAGCTTGATGGTACATTATTTAATAACTCATCTTTTAATTGTGATGGAAACCCAAAGGGTTTTACATTTGAAAATTCAGTTCACAAACAATATATGGTAGGTGAATCGCTTACAACTAGATTAGCCCGAGAGCGGCTAGCAGCAATTAAAAAGTTTATACCGGTTCGAGACAGACTTCGCGAAAAACTTCAACAACGACAACAAGCGCAGACTTACTTTTCTGTGTCAAGTGAACAACTGTTTACTCCGATAACAAGTGCGACCAAAGATGTGAAAACAGCAACTGAACGAGCAATATTTGGGGATATTCCTGAGGAAGGCAAGCGACGAGAAGTGCCTGTTCTTGGTGTGCTTGAAAAGATAGCAACAGAGACCAGACAAACACGCGCAGGGATACAACAGTTATCCAGTGATATAAAAACTCAGCGTGAGTATGAACGATTAGCTGATATTGATGACGAAAATCTACAATTTTCCACATCTGATTTACAACCTGTTGATGTCACCCCAAGAGGTGTTCCCTTTATAGACAAACTCACCGAAGAAGCTATAACAAAAATAAAAAAACCTGAATTAATAAAACTCAAAGATTATACGACTTTTGGTGATTTTGCCGCCCAAAGCTTACATTCCAGAAAAGACTTTTTAAAAGACGAGTATAAAAACAGTAGAATAAGCCGAGATGAATGGGTTAATTGGTTGTATAAAACGAATAAAGGGATTACTGGTAATTTGAAAAAGGATACAATTGAGTATAGATCTTTTAAAGTAGGAGTTGATAGTTATGGTATACAAAAACAACAAGAACGAGAAAAACAAAGTCGAGGCCGACAAAAGCAATTACTTGATGATAGTCAGGGCGCAACTGGTACAACTGAGGAAACAAGCGGAAAGGGATATTCAATTAAAAATCCAAAGGATTTCAACGCTGGAGTCTTTGACTCTACCGTGACATGTCCTGGTAACATCCTCAGTGATATATCACGGTTAGAAGTACTTATGGGTGGAAAGCGAGCTGGAAACAACTCCGTCGAGATAATTAATGAAGCAGCTGATATCTGTAGACGATTATTTGCTGGTGGTATCATGGACATTAATGTATATCGAGAACTCATTGCTGAATTAGTTGAAAATCACAACGATGACAACGTCATTGATGACAACGTCATTGATGATGAAAATCCAATGGATGTAAGCGATTGATCACTAATTGAAAAACTACTAGTTTTATAACAAGATGATTATACACTATAACCATGATAAACCCGTAAGCGTCTACGTGGTGAACTCACGATTGCCTGTTTATCGCGCGTGGTACGGAGATGGTTTCGGCAATACCATTGCGGGCTTATTTACAAGAATGGCTCCCAAGGTGGCGCCGTTAGCTAAACAATTATCAATGAAAGCCATTGATATCATTCGTGATAAGGGAATCAATTTCGTTGGAAATCTTGCTGGAAAGGCATTTTCTGCTGCGAAAGATAAAATAGCATCATTGGTGCGAAATAAACCAGGAATGACTTCGTCGGTGGTGAAACCACCAGTGCTGCCATCAACTACAGTGATGCCTGCATAAATCAGCAAAGTAATAAATAGCGCAGTGAAAGAAAAACTAGCGTCGTTGACAGCTTCGCCGGTAACAGATAACGCTATCATGAACGCGATAGCAGGAAGTGGTTTGAAACTAAAAAGAAATTCGAAGAATTTTCAACGACGATGATTACAAAGATGAAATTGCTTTGCAATTCACCAATTGAAAACACTAGTATGTTATAAATGTTTAAACGAACAGCTGATCCCGCGCTTGATATGGAATCCCCAATGCGAAAAGACGATTCCGTCCGCGATTATCAATACTATTCTTATCATGCGATACAACCCGACCTACGATCGCGAGTTGAACTTCAAGTTCAAGATACCAGTAAATACTTTTTGCCGTGTGAAGCATTTATCGAAATCGAAGGAAAACTCGTAACAAATGTTGCAGATGATACCCCATATGCAGATGACCCAAATATCCGAGTTGGGTTCGTCAACAATGGCATAATGGCGTTATTTGAAAGTGCAGGATATCTCATTGATGGAAAAGAAATTGAATCAATAGAACGCGAGGTTGATGTTGCAACAACAATAATCGGACTAGCGAGATATTCCGATGATTATACAAGATCGGCTGGTCCGTCTATGATGTTTGCAAAGGATACTACTGATAACGCTGACCACCTTCAATACATTAAAGTGTTAACACCGCAAGACACTTCAGTTGATAATCAACGAGAAGCAACTAATCCAGAACGTCGAGCTAGACCCGGAGCTGCGTTTGATATTCTTGGAGGTGTTAATGGTAATTTCAATCTAGGGTTTGCAACACGAAAATTAGCATTGGAAGGACAAGAGAAAAAGTTTTCGTGTGCAATTCCACTCCATCACATATTTGGATTCTGCAGAAATGTCAGAAAAGTCATCTATGGAGCCAAACACACAATCGCGTTAGTGCGAAAAGGCAATGACAACGATGCAATTTGGCGTACTGGTGCCGCTGAGGGTAAAGTTAAAATAACTAAATTAGTATTGTGGATGCCAGTAATGACCCCATCAATTACCAGAGAAGAGCGGCTACTCTCATTTATGGAAACAGGTGGCAAATCATTGCTAAGTTGGCTAACAACAACGACTGATGTCAAACAGGATAATGTCGATGATATATTCACATGGCACCTGGCATCAAAACAAGGCGTTTCAGCTCCACGTCATATATTTATAGCGTTACAGAATAATGAGCGAGTTGGTAATCAACAACGCAGCCATATGATATTTGATCAGTTAGGTGTTAGAGAAGTCTCGCTGAGAATAAAAGGACAACAAGAACCAACCGAGGATATACAACTTAATTACACAGAAAATCATATAGCACGTGTATATCATCGGATGCTGTCATATATGGGTCGTGATCAAAACGTTGATACTGGTTTACAAATATCGCAACTCGATTTTAAGAAATTGTATCCGATTTATTACTTTTCGCTGGAACATCTTGATTTAATGAGACAATCCGTTGTTGACATACATTTTAGGGCTCGTATAGCTCCTGGTGGTGTTAATTATAGAGCGGTTGCTGTCATTCTCAGCGACAAATCAATGTTGTTAGAATGGGTTGGCGGACGAATGAGACTTGTTGATGCACCAGTGGAAAATCTATGATTGAAAATTCTTCGGATTTTTCCAAAAATATGTAAATGAAACTTGAAAAGTTTCCATAGGATTTCCCCAATTAGATCAATTGAAAGCATAAATGTGTTTTACAATAAAATGCCATATAGTGTTGTTAGTGTCAAGCTGACTGATGGTCAGGTCAAGAAATTGCGATCAAAATCCGCTAAGCAATGTGGAACCACAATAACGTTGAAACCAGCGCAGATGTCCGGTGGTACATATAAAATATCATTAACGGATCGTCAAATAAAACATTTCAATGATGCATTGAAGAAACAGCGAGGGGTTCAAATTGATTTTTCGAAAGCCGCAATCGCGAACATGATAAAATCAGGTGGTATATTTCCATTGTTAGCCGCAATACCAGCATTGATTGCCGTGGCTGCCCCAGCGGTGGCGAAAGCGGCGGCTTTGGGAGCCGTTGGGACCGCGGCAGGGATGGCGTTGAAAAAGGCAACTGGGAAAGGATATAAAAAAAGGGAAAGGGGTTGTACCTACCAGGAACACCGTATTCATGGTACAGCGGAAATGGTCTAAGAAGAATACCAGAAACGGTTTATTAATTGAGGAACCTATGGTTCCCAAATCTTCGATTTCCGGCCCAATTGTTGAGGAGTCTATGACTGAAGAGTCTTTGACTCCTATGTCCAATTTTGATTTAATTGATGCTGCTAAAAAAATAGCGATAAAAAACTTCAGAGGGGTTTTTATGAGAGATCAATAACCGAGAAAACCTAAACGCGTTGAAACCGGAATAATCAATCTTGATAATAGCAGCGGATCGGGAACTCACTGGGTTGCAAACGCGATCGATCCGCGTGGGATTGTCTATTTCGATTCATATGGGTTAGCTCCGCCAAGCGAGTTTATGCGGTATATAAATTCTTCGATGAAACTCAAAGAGTATCCGATTTTTTATTCCACGCTGCCAACACAACAATTAAATGATCCACCGATATGCGGCCGTGAAGTATTAAATGTCCTCGCGGAGATTTCATTCAAATCCTTTGGATCTCCGTGGAAACCACCTCATATTGTTGTAAACGAATACACGAGTGGGAAATTACAAGGATCAATAAATTGAAAATACAAGTTACGCTAACAATAATGATCGATATTTGGGGACAATCTCTGTCAATGTCGGAACCCACCGCGGAAACATCTGCGGGTTCTATCGAAGAAGTAAAAAAAATAATAGAAGATGAAATCGCTGAGACGTTAAATTTAACAAGTGTTGACCCGAACGAAATAGTTGTATTTCAAGATAGCCAGGGTAAATTGAAAAGCAGTAATGTGTCGTTGGATGACATTTTGATACGGCATCGCGCTGCCGCTGAAAACTCTATTGCGCTGTATTCCAACGGTGGACAACTTAAACCAGGCGTACTTGTGTCTACGATCACCGACGCGATTGCTACTAACGAACGTGAGCTGAATGATCTTATACGAGGTTATAATAATTTTCGCAAAAATGTCATTCATAAATTCTTTGGAACCCCGCTTGTGGTTAGCATGACTCTCGCTGAAATCAAAAACTTTCTATCGCTATTCTTCGCTAACAAGGAATCTGGAAGGATGATGAATGAAAATGAAATCAAGGCAAATTATCTTGATATTTCTAAACTAATAGTAGATCAAAAACCCACTAACGACGTCGTTGTTAAGTTTTTTGGAACCCCGCTTGTGGCTGGCATGACTCTCGCTGAAATTAACGGGTTTATCAGCAAACATACTCATAATGCCTACATCGCTAATAATTTCTTTGGTGTCCCGGCTACATCTACAATGACTCTCAAGGACATTAATATGTTTATGGTGAGACAAACAACACTTAATACCATCGTGGATAAATTTTTAGGGAGAACACCTGTCTCTGAAACCACATCGTTGACAGGCCCGACTCTCGCTGAAATTAAAAAAGATATTGACGAACAAAAACGCATCAGCGAAATAGCTAATAAGTTCTTTGAGGGTTATGAAAAATACAATATGTCGACGACATATTCTGATCTCAACAGGAATTATTTAACCCTGGAAAGTTTGGGATTTGACATCTTTTTGATTTCATTTTTTAGTGGCAGCGATGGAGCGATGATGAAATATACCGAAATCAATAAAACCTATCTCGACGTCATCGACGATATTGCTAAACTAAAAGAAACCTCTGAAAGGGTAAAGCATGGGACCTTTGATTGGGTAAAAGAATCTAATGCTAAATTGAAGGTCAATATCGAGAAGTGGTCCCATGGTATCTACAGGATGACGTTATTCTCTGACAATCAATTTGATATCATCGTGAAAGGTAAAACCTACTTTGGTGGCACCGCGACAGTAATTATCATGAATAAAGAAGAAGAATTTGAGATTGTTGCGGTTGATATAACCGTTAGATCAAAAATATCCTGGTGCTTAGAATTCGTAGCGGATTTAAGTAAATAATAAAACTGAAAATCCTTTAGATTTCACAATTGAAAACGCTAGCGGATTTAAAATAAAAATGATTTCATCAACGCAATGTCGCTATTATCAGGTCAGAGAATTTCAAACTAGACTCAAAACCCTCGCCGAGGAGTATCAAATACAAATAAAACAATACCGACGAAGAATCACCGCGATTGATATTACTATGTACTCGGTGTCAAGCGTTCTCGCTGGTGCCGGAATAATACTAGCATCTGTTACAATGATTGCCCCGGTCGTAGTTCCAATTTGCATTTCTGCGGTGGCTACAATCGCGGGTATATCAACCGGGATAACAAAAAAGATATCATCATGCAGCCAGAGTAAACTGCAAGATTACTTAATTCAATTTCATATTGTATCAACCGCGTACTCGCAATTATCCTCGATGATATCGTCGTCACTCGATAATACAAATATATCAGATAGTGAGTTCTCAGCGATGCTCAGTATTTTTCATACCGCGATATCAAAATTAGAGCGACAACAACAGTATAACACCGATGGAATTAGAAAACACGAACCTGAAAACCAAAATGATCTCAATAACATCAACGATATCAACGATATCTGATACTGAGTTCTCAGTGACGGTCAGTATTTTTGATTCCACGATGTCAAAATTAGAGCGACAACAACAGTATAGCAACTATGACAACACCGATGGAATTACTTCAACGAATAGTGGAGAACACGAACCCAGTACAAACGAGTATGATATCAATAACATCTACGAAACCCGAGTTTAGTGTAAATTTTCCTAGCCCAGTCCCCGTGTGCGAAATCGCGCTGGCAAAATTACGAGTGTATCACAGTTGGCCTAATATCAGATCGGTTGCATTTGGCGGTCAGCAACCCAATAACGCACTGGTGTTCTCGTATAAGAATAAACCCGATGGTACTCCAACGTGGGAAACAGTTTCGTTACCAACTGGGTCGTACCAAATTAAGCAAATCAATGCTGAAATTCAACGTAGAATAAAATCAATCACTGGAAAAGAATCAAAAATAGCTATTAATCTTCATCAACCGACGCTCTCGTCGTCGATCGAAATAAGCACAGAGGGATACATTGTAGATATCTATAAGAGCTCGTTAAGAACAGTGTTAGGATGGCCTGAAAAACCACCGGAAAAATCCACCGCCAACTTAACCACGGACGTACAATCATATCATGAAATCAATCCCAGTTATCGAGATAATTTATCTGATATAAGAAAAGGAAGAATCGGCGATAGATTTATATTTACCAACAAAGACACATTGCAGTGGGATTTTATCATTAAAAGAACAACCGACTCATCTGTTACTATTTCATTTACGCTAACTGACGTCCGTGATTATTTTAATGAAATTAATCGATTACAACAAGCACAACTAGAACAACTACGGAAAACAAAATCGCAAAAACACGTTGAAATAATAAATCAACTTATATCTGACATGGAATATATCTATGAACTAATTATTCAAACAATAATTAATGACAACAGCGACAATAAACAACGATTCCTAACCGATTACAATATCACAGAGGACAATCTGCGTAATTTCAAGTTTCCCAAATACAACGCTGATGAACTAGCAAGAATTGTTAAAACCGATATCAAGGCGCTACAAAAATCAGATTCAACTATCCTCAAACATAATAATGATCCAGATGGTGTCGGTAGGCATATCGCTCCGTTCAACGTGAATATTTCAACGGTGATTGCGCTCAATTTAACATGTGATGCAATTGAAGGAAGCTATCAAATTAATCTAGAGCAATCAAATCAAGCTCAGCAGGGATATATTCTTTATTCGTTTGCACCAACAGCTCCTCCAGGATTTTTAATAATTGAAAACCCAGTTAATCCTGTCTATATGCGATGCCATAATAATTCGTTAACGAGAATTAATTTTAGACTTACTGACCAGTCAAATAATTTGATTGATCTACGCGGTGAGGTGTTAGCGATTAGTTTGTTTGTGAAATCATAAATGATTTTCGTCCTAAGGACTTCCATCATAAATGATTTTCGTCCTAAGGACTTCCATCATAAATGATTTTCGTCCTAAGGACTTCCATCATAAATGATTTTCGTCCTAAGGACTTCCATCATAAATGATTTTCGTCCTAAGGACTTCCATCATAAATGATTTTCGTCGTAAATTGCTAGCAATTTCAAAGGACTTTCATCAAATTTTCGGTTAAACTCGTAAAAGAATTATTAACCAGAACTGAAAGTTCCAGCAGCAGAGAGGGTGATGACCACATCGTTGCGACCTTGAATCTTTTTAGGTGTATACGAATTTTATTTTATGACCATTTTTTTTAGATAGAGCAGTTTTAATTATATTTTCTGCAACAAATTGTATTGAAGCCCCACAAATGTCAAAGTATCTACTGGCTTCATTTATCGACTGAAAGCTTCTCTCCTCGTTGCTTTCTAAATCAAACGATTTAACTCTCCTAGGGTGTTTTGCATGTTTGCCAGTTCCACCTAATTTTGAATTCAGACTTTGTGAGACGGCTTGAAGATTCACAAGACAATTATCAGTCTTCACGCCATTTATGTGATCAATCACAAATCCGTCTTCGATTAATCCGTTATGACATTCAAAAATAATTCTGTGACAGAGATATGTTTTATTTCTAGCACTAAACAACAAATACCCCATATTATTTAGATATCCAACCGGGTTTTTTAGTCTGCGGTGCCTGACAACACCATCACTGGAGGCTTCGTAATTAACGAGCACTGGATGAGGTCTGAAAACTTGGCTCATTTGTATAATAATACTACTTGTCTAATTTATTATTTGCTTTAATTATAAGTCTATCAATGTAGTCTTGAGGGGTTTTGATGACTTTGTCGCTGATTTTATCAACGACGTTAGGGTCAATGATTCGTTTGTCATAGTAGCGTTTTAGTTCCCTGTATCGTTTACCCCCACAAGCAAGACACAACTGCGATTTTCCTCTAACGCCCACCCCACATTGGAGGCATGGGAGAGGGCCAAAACTTCCTCGCCGAACGCTTTGTAAATGATGTCCACAGAATTCGCTTCTGCATGATTTGTTACACGGGGTTGTTGATCCAATCATTAGCCACTTGCAGTGATTCATTATACTATATTTTTCTATTTAAATACTTGTTTTAATTATAACATGGAAGAGTTCAAGAGATTATCCAAAATTAAGCCTTGGATAAATACTAAATTCAATCTCGATAGAATCTTTGATACACCAAAACGTCTAATCGGTGATAGAACTATACTCGGTAAAATCAGGGAGTGTTTTAATGAATTCTACCGAGACGGTGCAGCATACTGTTGGTCGACATTTCGAATTATCAACAACATCGAAGATGTCGGTGTCAATGTACCAATCATCGATGCTACTATGAATGATGAAAGAGCAGCTGAGATAATTTCACACCTTGGTGGGCCAAGTAATTCCAAACAGAAGTATTTTTTCAGAATAAAATTCATTATCGAAGTCGAAGGTAAATGGATTATCAGGGATAAATTTGAACCAATCCTCAAGAATAAAAAAACAATCACGCTGAGTAGAGATTCCAAACCAGGAATTCTAACTGGAATCGACAAACCATACTACGAGAGATCTTATCCTGTAACAGTAATCGTTTATGGAATATACCCGCTAAATGATAAACCTGATATTACAAAACTAGCTTCTATGAAATATTCACCGTTGACTTCGTCAAGGCTCAATTGTGTAGCAACACGGGTAATGGAACACTTCACAAATGCATCCCGAGGAAATAAACTAACTGATCTGCGACGTAGGAAAATAACCGAATGGGAACTGACAGTGAAACAGCACGGTGCAAAGATTTCTGATATAGCTAAATTAGAAACATTATTAAGATTCCCAATAACCGTTATGATTATAACCGGAGAAGTATTACACGAACCGAAATATAAATTACAAGGAGCGCCAATACAAATTATTGATCATAACGAACACGCGTGGACACCTGCAGTAACAATATTTCCACGAGATAGAAACGTGAGATATATCCCCGAAGAATTCATCAAGGATGTTTTCTATGAAGAGAAATTATTCGATGCTATTCACGCGTTGTGTAAAGATGATCCTGTGTCAGTGTGGTTACTTAGTAGTGCTGGTTCCGAATCAGGATTTGATCAATTTGTAAGACCAAATGGTGACTTATATCGCGTTGAAGAGTTAGATACTAGAATGAGAAAAATTGCTAATGATTTTTCACCGGAGAGTTTCCATGAAAAACTATTAACGGATAGTTTTACTATTCCATCAGTGGTAGCTCACTTTGCAAGAGAAAAAAACTCATGGCGTCCAACACGAAGTGATTTTCTCGAGGACGTTAAATTGAGTTGCGTCGAATTTGGTCATGGAGGACTGTGGAATACAAAATACTCACGTGATGGTATGATTTCAATTGATATATCCGCGTGTTATCCTGGAAGTTTTCTCGGGTATGGGGAATGTAGTAACTATTTTAAACGATTTGGACACCCCACGCATGAAATGACTCGTGTTGCGATTAATGGTCGTTTGCCTGATTTTGATTTAACTAGATTCGCTCGTGTGATATCATTCGAATTAGCTACAGGGCTACATCCGTGTAGTTATCTTTGGATTGGTAGACATATATCTGAAAAGGCGTGGATGCCAATAGTGCTATTGAGATATATGATCGATTGTGGTATGCTAATATCGTTGATTGTCAGTGAAGCGATTATATCCTATCGAGCTCAGAAAGAAGTTTGGCTACCACAACCCGATCTAGATCGTATAATTAGCGAACAGCGAAAACTGTTTCCAGATGGAAAATCGAAGATTTTAAACGAAGAACAAATCATGGATTGGTCCAAACAGTTATTTGAAATTAAAAAAGAACAAGCAAAAGATTTTGGACGAAGAATAATCGGTAAATTTACCCAGGGTGGAAGATACGACAATGCAAAATATTCTTCGCGGTTGATCATAGACGTCGCTGAATACGATTTTATTGTAACGGATTTAACAAAACAGGGAAAACTTGTATCCCGTAAGGATGCTTTTCTATCCAATGGTGAGAAATTGGGTACGGTTGTTACCTACTGTGATGGATATAATTCCCAGTACACACATTTGAGAAGTTCTATGCTAGCCTATGCTTGTATTAATCTATTTTCGATGATTAATAGATTTCCTAATACCGCGGTTAGAGTAGCTACTGATTCGATATATATACACAATAAATACAAATCAGCTGTAGCGGCTTTCACAGATCCCGAGGAAGCGTGGGGATGTTGGAGATTTTAAAAGGAAACACTATATGAGTATTGTGAATCCGCAGACGTTACCATGGATGATAAATATCTTTGTTGTAACCGTATTGAAATTCAATCAGAATTTTCGAATGCACCACCGGTATCTGATCCAATATGTAGATACAAGACAGTTTATTTAAACGGTTGTGGTGGATCAGGAAAGACAACTCGTGCAATCGAATTATTCCGTGGGAAAAATCCTACGGATTTCACAAACATAATTGTTTTAACACCAACTCACAGACTCGCCAGAGAGATGAAACAACGACGGGTAAATGCCTGTACTTATCACAGCTTCTTTCGATGGAAGGGTGACAAATGGACTCCTGAGCGTATGGGTGATAAATTCATTCTTGAAATTATAATTTGGGATGAAATATGCACAGTGTCATTAGATGTATTACAAACATTTCTCGAGTGGTTGTTAAACAAAAACACAAAAGTCGTCATGTGCGGGGATCACGGCCAACCTCCACCATTTGTTGGCGGATCTCCACATGAATGGCTAAAGGGTTTTGTAGACTATTATGAGGAAATTACCACTGATTATAGATCACTTGATGAACAATTACGAGAATTCAAAACGCTAATTAGATTACAACCGGATAAAATCCAGTGTGAAATAGCGCGTGAAATAATTTCAGAAACTCCCATGAATGATTTCTGGGAAGCGTGGAGACCAAATGATTTGATAATTGCAAGTAGAAAAATAGTCAGAGACACACTTCAGATGAAATTATTTGAATTGCATAAAGAAAAATTTGCAACACTTCCAGTACCGTTGTGTTATAGGCCTTCGGATACACGAAAACAGAATATAGAAGTTGATATTCCAGGCCTAAAATCCGAAGGATTTCAAAAACAAATTCTCGTATTAAATGATATTGTGCTGGTTGATATCAGCGTCGTTGAAGATGCATTACGCGCTGATAAATCACCATGGACGCTAGGATACGCAGCGACGATACATTCTTCACAGGGATTAACTATCACATACACAATTGTTTGGATGGTAGATAATCGCATCGAATGGTCGAATTTAGTCTATCTCGCAGTATCCAGAGTACGAAAAATAAATCAGCTTCGAAGAATTGTCTTCGATGATGACACCACAATGGATGATGTTAAAACTATTGATAAAAAACTATCCGGTTACAAACAACAAGACAAAAAAGAAACAACGACAATTTGATATTGATGCTGAATTAATAATTACGCTGAAACAACAACAGAATAATCACTGCGCAAGTTGCAATTGTATAATGCGTTGGCGTTATTCGGATAAAGATCCTCGCCAATTTACCGTAGACAGAAAAAATAACAGTCTCGGTCATGTCAGAAACAATGTGATGTTGACTTGTTTTGAGTGTAATAGACGCAACGGCGCTAGTTAAGACCCTCTGGTGGTAATTGAGTATCGTTAGGAATTACTTGTAATTGTTCGCGTGTAAAACCCCGCTGAGGGGCAGTTGAGTCCAATTTATAGATTGGAGGTCTACCAGTTGATCGTGTTATAGCAGATATCTTGTGTGCAGTAACACTCCAAATAGGATCAGTAGCCCTTTTTGTGCCACCTTCAAGCTCTCCTGGTTCGTATAAATACCTAACAGTGACATTACTACCAAGAATTGGTTGGGAAACGCTAGCGTTTCTAGAAACATCTTTTTGTGAAATCCCTTGAATTTCCATTTTAGGTATAGACTTCTTTTTAATCGCGTTGACAGGTTTCATGTTAATTGTTCGAGTAATCTCGTTATTGAGTGCGGTAATCACAGCTGGTAATCTCTTAACCCATTCACGGGATCTGTTATCCTGAATAAACTCCTTCGCGTATTGATATCCAAATAACCGCTCAGCAAGAGTCCGATTAAATCGTTCAACAATTGCCTGATCGCGATGTAGCGCAGTATGCCCTCGTCTGATGGTGACATTGTGATGTTTCATCGCTGATAAAACAGCGCCTTGAAATTCCCTGCCAGGATCAACCTGCAATAGATTTGGCCAGCGTAGTGGACCTCGTCGATAAATCCTTTCAAATGCAGAAGCTACTTCAGTAGATGATTTTGTCTTCAGTGGTTCTGCTTGTTTGTATCGACTAGCAATATCAACTACGGTTAACGCGTATTTGTAACCGTTGTCATGTGGTAAAAATAGTATATCAGCTTGATGAACTTCATTAGGTGTTGTAACATCAAAATGCGAGTAGTTAATTCGTTTAGGCGCTGGTAGATAAATTTGCCATATCGCCTGTTTGGATAACCAATCAGCTGCAATAGTATTTTTTACTTTTGCAGCGCTAGCGAGTTTATTGATTGCTACCTTGCCTCTCCAGTATCCTTTTGGAGAATAATAAACAGATTCCATATTATTAACTACCAGCGCCCATCATCAATTTTCCTTTCATAGCTGATTTTACCAACCACGAAGCCAATTTTTCTTTGAAAGATTTATCAGGAATAGCATTTAACGCATGAATTAATTTCACATCTGCGAGATGCCTGTGTTGCAAATTGCTGCTTTTATATGCAACATCATGAGCATGACACGCCTTATCAATGGCGTTTATCGGTTCTTCACCACGTCGAGGTTGATTTTGATCATCGAGTCTGATATCAAGTCTTGTTCCCGGTCCACAATAACTATATCCTGGAAGGTGCTTTTCTCACGGGTACTTTGCCCACGGTGTTCCTGGGAGTTTCATTAACTTGGCTGCGATATCACCTCCTCGTTTTTTTTTAAAACATCTCCGAATTGTAAAATCTTTGATTTTGTAGAAACAAATCTAAACTTTTTTATACCACATGTTGCACATCTACCAGAAAGCGCTGATCGGTTATTTTTAGTTGTAATCGTCGTCAAGTCATCTGTGCCAGTACGCGTTTTACACTTCACACAATATAGATCCATAATTTATGTATAGAGATATGGATATAATTGATTTTTCAGCGACTAAAGCAAGAGAACCGGTTAAGCATCATGCAGCGCTACCAAACTCTATCCGGATGATTATAATCGGGCCATCTGGATCCGGCAAGACTCAATTGCTGCTCAATTTAATAATGAGATGGATGAAGTGGGATAAGTTGTATTTAGTTGCTCCTAGCGTAGATGATCAACGATGCTATGAAGTGTTAAAGGATTTTAACGAGAATGCATCAGAGATTAAAGGTGAGAACGTCGTTGATTTTATAACCGATATTGACGAGGCACCATCAGTTGAAGATCTTGATGGAAACATTAACAATTTAGTCGTATTCGACGATGTGATGTTAGATAAACAATCAAACCCAGCTAGAATATTTTCCCGAGGCAGGCATAAAAGCACGGACATGATATATGTCACTCAACGCTACACACAGATTCCAAAAGTGATCAGAGATAACTGTAATATTCTTGCTGTGTTTAACGGCGTTGATACACATACGTTACGAAATATTTGGCAAACTTGGTGCTGCGGTGATATGGATCATAATCAATTTAGAAATTTCTTTAGTAATGCTCAGTCAACCCCGCACGGATTTGTAACGATAAATTTACATGATCCTCGGACACGATATCGTATCGGACTCGATCAAATATTCGGTTAAATCATTTATTATTTTTGTTAACCAGAACTGAAAGTTTCAGCAGCAGAGAGGGTGAGTGACAACAACGCCGGCGCCTTCGAGGAAGCGTTGGTTAGCCGAATCGACGCTTTTTTTTACGATTTACGAGGAAGCTTCTATTTACCGAATTGGCGCCTCTTAAAGGTTGTAGGATTCACCCTCTCTGCTGCTGGTTGCCTGAAAGTTGGAACTGACCTTAGTAAACTAACCCTGTGACCAGAATGGTTGAAGCTGACAAATTGTACATGTTAGCTGTCAATTTCCTACTTAAATGTATGTATGTATGTATGTATGTATGTATGTATGTATGTATGTATGTATGTATGTATGTATGTATGTATGTATGTATGTATGTTGTATGTAGGTAGGTAGGTAGGTAGGTAGGTAGGTAGGTGGGTATGCGATTTTATGACACACCAGGAATCAGATACTGCAAATAAGATTTTAGCCATACATCGTATATTTTCTAAATCTTAAAGTTTTCTTTCAATAAAAAGCAATAATACTAAATTTTAATGGAACTGTAAGCAATACAAAATAACTAAATTATTGTTTAACAGAATGTCAACATATAATGGACAACATAAACAAAACCGAAGCAGTCTTTGCATGGCCGGGACAGGATTCTAACCAGTAACTTTATATTCAGAGTATATAGATCTTACCAAATCCGTCTCATAACTGATATTATCCAAAACAAAGATGCCCCCTTCAAAAAGCGATCGAAGATAATACAATCTTAAAAGGACCTTCAATTTGCAATCCTCGTGATGCAAAATAAATTTGCCTTTTTAAAAAGCAATTAGATAATACCAAATAAAAATGATCCTTTAATACGCAATACAGAGATAATAATAGAAATAAAGATGCCATTTCAAAGAGAAATACAAATAATAATAGAACAAAATTCACTGTGACTCAAACATGTCACATGCGGTTTGGGGTGTACCTACTTAATACAGAGTACAGACATTTTGAATTCAAACATTGACTCTAAAGCACATCCCATTGATATTGTGAATGGTATTTGTTCTATACAACATCCCATGTCAAAAAATGTACGTTTGCACAAAATCATAAACAAAATAAATTGTACTTACATACTTTTTATCAGTTTCTAAAGAAACCATCTTTTCCAAATAAGTTCGTCGCTCTCTTCTGTGTTAAATACATTCGTGCCGCTTTTCCGCAGACCAAATCATGTTGCTATAAACAAAACGACTAATCTCTGCAATGAAAGTTTTATATATAACAGGGAGCTGCGACATAAAAATTACCTATTTATTCTTATCAGTAATGTTAGTATTAACTTTTTATTAATGCTAGTGTAAATTACAGTGTAAACCTGGGAGAGCTGTATCTAGTTCAAGTGATATAGTCCGTACATGAATAGACCAGCTGCAATACATGAATATAGAATCAGAAATTTAAAATTACCGTACAATGCTATATAAATATCGATCACATTGTACATCCCGGATCCCACTCTGAATAAAGTAGGCTCATACATGTAACTACATCCCTCGACTACCTTCACTGTTACCAGCAATTTTTCGTATAAGGTCACTACTAATATTATTACTATTCCAACTAAAAGTACTACTACTACCATTACTAACATTAATACTATTTGAATCACTTCAAAAATTGGAACCTTTGTGCCTGAGTGGTTATTGCCATCTCACCTCTATCTTAGTGGGTAGGAGTCTTGGGCACGGCTAGCGCGTGTAAATGAGATAGCCAGCCACTAGCTTGTGGTGGCTATTTCTGTGGCTTTCTTCTATCTCAACCAGTTATACTCGTCACCTTGTATAGCCTAACTTGTTCTGATAAATGGCGTTAAACTCTACAACAACTTCTCCTATTACCATAATTATTAACGTTTTCGTATTCTACAATTGCTTCTTTCTTTGTTACTAATAACAGTAATACAGTTATTAGTGTACCGCTCCGGCGACCTAGTGGTTAGAGAGTCCGTTTCAAATACGAGAGGTAGATGGTTCGAACTTCGGCCGAGTAATACCACATACTTATACAAATGGTAATAACAGCTGCTTCGCTAGGTGCTCAGCATTAGGAGGTTAGAGTTAGATCTGCTTGGCCTGATGTCAGGATAATAGAGTTAGATCTGCTCGGCCTGATGTCAGGATAATGTGACTAGGAGGGACCTTTCCTACATGTCTACGGCATGATGTCCCAGTGACTATAAACTGCCACACTGAAGACATAATAGTGATATTACTGCAGGATTGTTAAAGCTACTTAAAAAGTCGAAATATCACACACACACACACACACACACACACACACACACACACTATGTCTACTACTACTACTCTTAATACTACTAGTTTCTTAATTTTGTTTACAGTACAAAAACTTGCTCTTACTAGCAGCTATTATTAGCATTTATTCTACTAATATTACATTTAGTTTCTTCGCTTAATACAGTACACAGTACTACTGCTGATACTGTTACTAGTGCTACTTACTACGTCTTCTACAACTGTTGTTTTGATCACTATTATTAGTATTACTCCCTCTATTCATTTAGCTACGAATTGTTATATTACTATCGCCACTACTGCTTTTAGTAATATCAGTATTAGTTCTAACTACTACAATTGTCAAGGTATTTAAGGTCACAAACCTTACTGGATAAGACATATTGGTCATGTGATCTTTATTCTTAAATTTGCTACTAGTGGTCCTGAGTTTGATTCTCATTTCCACTTAGCCCTTCTTTCTTTCTACTTGACGTATTTTTATGTTATAACCATTCCATTCATGTGTCACAATCCTCAAGAAACCTTGAAAGCGGTCAGGCTATTTTGCAGGTTAAAGATCTTTTATGTGGTGAACTCCGAACTATTTGATGAATTTTAATAGCCATGCAACAATGTAATAATAATAATAATAATAATAATAATAATAATAATAATAATAATAGTAATAATAATAATAATAATAATAATAATAATGATAATAAAAATAATAATAATAATTGTCTGGAAATATTAATCATTGTGTAAAGTACGTCCCAACTTTACAGAATTTTTGTTTTGGCATATTTCATAAGTGAAAAGAATTGAATAAGCCATTCAAAATTTAATAAGAAAAACAAAAGGTTACACATGGAATACAAAACAATCTCCACTGATTGTAATGAATCATGATTTAATCATTTTCTTTTAGAACAGTGTTCAATCTATGCCCATAATTATTTCATGCATAAAAATCGGTGGGAAAATATCTCAGCATATCATAATTTGAAGCGAACAAAATAAAGTCTAAAATTCATGGCAATAATACGGTAACTAAAAATAAAAGCCTGAACAACAATTAAATATTACAACATTTGATATCAGTCTTTTCATTTACATATGCTATATCCCATTGCATAGTTTTATGCGAGTACTTAAGACAGTTTTAAAGCTATGATATGTATAATTACAGAACTTGTATATAGTCCTGTTTATAATTTGAACCTGTCTTTTTCCTATGGATGTATTTAAGTTTATTTTCCTACGGGACAATTATGTGAATAATTCAGTTGATAATTTGGAACTGTCTTTATCCTGTGGATTTTTTAAAAATGTATTATTGTATTATTTTACAATATCAGGTCTCAAGTAATGTGAAGAATAGTGTCGGACATTTAATTGCTGTGACCAGAAACTTACAAAACACCAATGCCCTAAATAATGCAATAAATCACTGATATGGCATGATACAAATTTACAGATGCATTAGTGATTTCACTTTCCATTTTTATGTTTATCTAAACAAAATTCCAGTTAAATAATTTTAATAACAAATTCACATAGTGAGTAAGTAAACCTGAATTAGTCATGTGAAAGCTCCAACAAGTACAATAACATAACGAATACATAAATCTGTATTCACTCTGTGGAGACTGTAAGATACGCATAGTTACGAACAATCCAAGTTAATGAATAAATTAGTTTGAATAATTTTATGTCTGTATAATATCATAGATATACATGGAAGTAGTGCAACATAACAAAAAAACTGACTTCTTTCTGTCCGTAACACGCAAATAATATTCAGATAAGTATGACCACATAAGAAATAAACATGTCCAAATTCGTAATGTGGGTATTAGATCGTGTACTTACTTACAAATAATACAAGGAAAAGAAAACAATTCATTACTTATTTCATTGAACAAACGATAGAAAAATGTATTGTTTTGAATATCGCATGATTTGTCAATTTTGTTAGGGATACAACTGTTTGCCTTATCGCAACATACCATTCGTCAGTGTGAATATTTTTGTTTTATATATAGACCTAAACACTTATATTGAATTACTTTTGAATTCAACTTTGAAAAAGCAATAAAGAGAACCGGTCCAATATTAGTTGTTGGTCAGTATTACACTTTGTTTAGGAATACAAAGGGCTATCTTAAATGTTGATGCCTTTGGTCGGTAAAACATGACTAGTTTGTTGAAATAAGTTTGAATACAACAATGTAACGGACAGAAGCATTGATTTACTAGGTAAATACTGAAGTACGTTTAACAGCCACATTATCATAGATAGCTGCTCAAAGACAACCACGGACTTTCAAATATATTCATCCTCTGCTGATATATAGACAAACTGATTGAACATGTAAAATACAATGCAAATAGGCAATGTTTATGATTATGTTTAGTATTATTATTATTATTATTATTATTATTAATTATTATTATCAATATTATTCTTAGCAGTATTATTATTGATTTTATTATTATTATTTTTAAAATAAATTTATTATTATTATTATTATTTGTACTATTATTGATTTTATTGTTGTTATTAATATAATTATTATATTATCATTGTTATTATTTTCATTCTTCTTTGTATTAGTATTACTATTATTGTTATTATTATTAATTTTAGTATATTATTAATATTATAATTTGTATTAATAATATTTTTAATATTATGTTAATAAAAATTGTTCTTATTTTTATTATTATTAATTTAAGTATTATTATGATTTATACTATTTTTATTGTTATGATTATTATTGATATTATTATTATTATTATTATTATTATTATTATTAGTAGTAGTAGTAGTAGTAGTAGTAGCAGTAGTAGTTGTAGTAGTAGTAGTAGTAGTAGTAGTAATAGTAGTAGTATTTGTAATATTATTATTCTCTTATCATTTTTATTATCGTAAATAATTCCATTGGAATAGTGAGGAAAGAATAAGCTAATATATACACTATAGATGGATATACAACATTTGTATTAGAAAGTAAGTATCAGCAAAACACAAGCTGACTATCAAGACGTGTAATATGACATTTTAAAATACGTAGTAACTTCACATAATGGATGATTTAGTATGCGTTTTCTTCTCGTCTTCCTGGGTACACTTATATTAGAGTACGAAAACACAACGTCATGTAATACAATTGATATACTCAGTGCATGATTTTAGCTATGGTTATTTTGTTTGAATAAACTCTGTTCCTAGTTAGGATATTTTCAAGGGCATAGATACTACTACTACTACTACTACTACTACTACTACTATAATTCTTCTTCTTATTATTAATATTATTATTATTATTTTTATCATAATTATTATAATTATTATTATTATTATTATTATTATTATTATTATTATTATTATTATTATTCCATTGTTGGATTTAGGTCACTGCTTGTAAAGATCCACATGTCCAAAGATTAGTGGAATTCAGTAATGAAAAGTAATTTCATATTGCGAAGCTTCGCAACCCTATTAAAGTCAGCCATTTTATATAAATCCATATCTCGCAACTTCTATGAATAATGAAAATCGGACATTGCATGAAAACCAGACATTGTGTGTATATCAAGCAGTATGATTTTTTGATATTATGGAATTGTTCAATGTTTGTAAATCATTATACCGACGGTGTGTGTGTGTGTGTGCGTGTGTGTGTGTTACACTAATCATCTATAATGACATTTAATTGTGTAATACAATGGCAGATGAGCCTATTTAAAAATGATCAATGAACATGTTAAAAGGTAGATTGAGTATTCGTTTACTCCATGTTCAGAAAGAATTTGAAAGATTGATCCTCGGTAATTGTAAGAAAGTAATGAGGGTTGGTAGAATTAGCGAGTTTGATTCTTAGAAAAAGAATATTATAAGTAATTGGTGAGGAGTTTGAATTCATGACCAAATATGAGTTTGAGACTCGCAAATGTCAGGTCCTTGCATTAAAGTTCTTATAACTTAATGTCCCATTTATTTGAAACTTGAGTACGTGTTGCACATCAAACAATATTCGTTAGTTTGATGTATTGATTCAAAACAATTTATTTCATTTTCTCAAACGTAAGTAATCTTTGTCCAATAAAATATCGAATGTAATGAATAGAATACTAAAAGTAAATATCTGTTCTTTAGCATATTTCACAACTTTCAGCTGTTTTCCCATTTACTTCGTATGGAGACCTCTGATTAATTAGTATAAGTAATTGGTGAGGTATTTAAATTCATGACCAAATATGAGTTTGAGACTCGCAAATGTCAATAATTACAGACGGGTCAGTTACAGTTGAAGACACTTTCTATTGTCTCCTGACAGGCTATTTTCTTAATTTTCTTTTAATGTTCCGTTAACATTCAGAAGAACTATCTCCAGTTTTAAAAATCAGATATATGTACTAACACATAAATGTTAATGCTTTTGCTACTCGTCACTTTTTGTTGTAAACTTTGACTCTTTGTAGCCACATAATGAATAAAACTAATCTCTCAGGAACTGTATGTCAGTCATCATCCGAACGAGTTGTAGCTAAAGATGAAGTACAAGTATTTCGAGAACTATTCATGCGGTTAACAATTGCAAATTATTCTGAACAAAAGTAAACAGTTAGTTCCCTCCAAGTTACAATTAGATTTGATATACAAAGTTATTGCCATTTATCATGCATAAATAAGTCACGAAGAAACAAGTATACAAATGGTATGCCAAAAAATATAATATTGGTTAAATGATTAATAACGTGCGATGCATTTGATCGTGTTAAGAACTATGCATTCTTTTGTCGAAAATGTTTTTTAATATTTGTGATAGTACATTTAAGTTTCACAACACCGCGAACAAATTTGTTTTACAAATTTAGTAGCATCTTTTTCCTCGAGTTAATATTGTCCAGATCCATTTGTTTCGATTGGTTAAATGAAATTGTATTCATTGTTGCTAACATCATATCGGCACATGATATGCTATTTAGAAATATTCAACGGTGATAATTCAGGTATGTTCTTGGCGTGATTCAAACCTGCACTCTTTTGGTGGACAGTCCGTTGCACTATTCAATGAACAATACTGCATCTTCCAAAAACTGCTATGGCTAGTCTTGTAATAAACAATCTAGATACTATATGTTCCCGGTTGTTGAAAATTACCTGATATGGTCTGGTTAGACTACCGTACATTCCAGTATTATTAAGATGTCGTGCTTCTCGCGCCAAAGTATTTTTGTAAATATACATTATCTCTGCATCGCGTGACGCCTTCACTGCTTGCGCGACACGTGCGTGATACATGTCAGCGCGCACGTATATATATATATATATATATATATATATATATATATATATATATATATATATATATATATATATATATATATATCTATGTAGGACTCTTGACTGGGATAGCCTCTAGAGGTAAGCTCTTGGTGTATTTAGCTGTCCACAATGATAATCTATTGCACTGACAAGGCTACAACAAATCATCACACAATGCTTAAAGAGGAAACGAAATATTAAAACTTTAAATAGTAGTAACAAATGAGCGAATTCTCTCTGTACCATGTGAAACCGGGAATGATCAGGGATCGTGCGAGGTAGGAACAGGTCGTATGTGTTTCTTCATCGCCTTGATTTAGGAAACGAGAACAAGTATATTTTTTCTCAGCTGTCCTGTTCCACTGTTAAGATGTCCTTTGTTTTATAATAAACCGCCATCACGTGATCGCCAGTCATCCCGCTTACGCTATGATGGACCATCATCAATTATTTTAAATGGGCACACCTTGGCTCTTCATGCTAAATTGTGCTCAAGAATAAACGAACTGGGACTACACTCTTCATAACATAAAGGTAAACGGAAGCAAAACAAACAAAAACGTTGTTCCAAAGGTGGCTGGCGTAGAACAGGGAGACAAATTCCACTTATCCCACTTTCACCCTTTCCACATAAACAATTTAACATTGCGGCCATCAATGTTAATGTTATGTTGCAAATCCATCTTAAATCGTCAGAGATAGTGTCAACTGACACAGATATACTATTTCTTAGAGTACTATTCAACGCCCAATCAGTAGGACCACCGTAATAGCGCACAAAAATAGTTAATTGTATCAACGACCAGAATATGAACGTCTTCTTCCTGGCTGGAACATGGCTTTAAACATCAGGCGATGAGCCCAAGCCAGCGGATTTGACACCCACCGCTTACTCCATCAAGTCGTTCGCCCGATAATCTCTCAGAGGAGGAATAGCAGTCATCACAAATAATTTCTATGATAAAATCTTTTAAGTACAACACAGCCTTCAAGTAACTCTCACACGGGAACAAAGGTGAATCCATTTCTTCTGTCTCTTACGCCCTCCTCCTAATAGATGCAACAAGCTGACTGAATATATCTTTTTGGAGCAGTTTCCAAATCATCTGGAGTATGGAAATTCTATAGTTAGTAACCTAATAATTCTTGGAGATTTCAATTTCAATTTGACTGTCCTGGATATCCATACAAGTCGAAACTCCTGCATTCTTTTCATGTTTTCAATCTTAAACAGTGTGTTAACCAAATCATCAATGCACCTGGCTACGTGTTAGGCTGGATTTTTCATAAACCTGATGATAATATTCTGCATTCCACCCTTGTATCCCACAAACTTGCATCAGATCACCTCTGCATTATTTGCCACATCGACGCGTCAGTCCCTAACCCTCCATCTTTATTTGCTGCTACGATAAACCAACGTATGATAAATGGAACCAAAACCAATGCATGACATGCAATAAAACTTAACAACTTGCTTACCTCCTACAGCAGAACAACTCGATACCTGCCTGCGTTCATTGATTGCAAAACATGTCTCAGCCACCAAGTGCTGAGCATTAATACAAAAAGTGTTCCCCCTAGTATAGCAGTGTTCGAGACCAGCTTTGTACTGCTAACAGGAATCGCCATAAAGCAGTGAGGCTTTGGCTTTCCACAAGACTCGCTCTTCATACAGATATATATGAAGCCGCTAAGAAAAATGTCACTTAGTCCATTTAGCCAAATTATCAAACAATATTACTAAGATCACGGAGAGTTCCAGCTTCAAAGAGCTCTTTGAGATAACTAACAACCTAATGTCCAAGGATGAAATGTACACAACTGCCAACTATCATCTCTGTAGTAGACCTTCTCGACCTATTTGCAACCTTTTTCTGTGACAAAGTAGCAACCTTTAAAGTTACGCTTGACAACACAGTTTCAATTGACATGTTGTCACCATACAGTTACGATACTGAATTCCAACGACAACCATTACAAACATTTAAACCTGTCTATATGGATTTAGTACGGAGAATCGTGAAGATGAGTGCAACAAAGTCATGTGAAATTAATCAAATTCCAACATGACTGCTGCTTGAGTGCTTAGACCTAATATTGTCTTCAGTAACTGATGGTATTAATCTCTCTCTCTCTCTCTCTCTCTCTCTCTCTCTCTCTCTCTCTCTCTCTCTCTCTCTCTCTCTCTCTCTCTCTCTCTCTCTCTCTCTCTCTCTCTCTCTGTGCTAAAGACACCAACACTCGACCATAACGATTTAAAAAACTACCTCCCAGTTTCTAATCTACAGTTCATTTAATTTTTTTTAGAAAACGTTGTTCTAATCCAACTTGTATCTCATTTGAATTCAATCAATCTTTTTGTAGCAATGTACTGTTTCCAAAGTTAGAGACCTAGTAATGTTTCGTACTTTTTAACTATCGACAGCATTTGTTATGTGTAATACTTTCATGGTTTTTTTTTGTATAGTCATATCCTTATAGATCTTGTAAAAGGCTCAGAGCTTCCACACACTAGGCGCTATACAAATTCCTCTTTATCGTGTTTATATATATATATATATATATATATATATATATATATATATATATATATATATATATATATATATATATATAGATATATATTTTTAAAGTTATTAATTGACAAGAACAACTAATAATAAAGAACGTGTATTTGACAACACATTATTCCCCTTGTATTTTGTTAAACTGATAAGCATTATACTGTATTTATTGAAATTCAGTAAGGGATTTGGAGGGTCGAATAATAATAACAACAATAACAACAACAACAACATACATCTTCATCGGTTTTGAATAGCAATAGGTAGTGTGCTACAAAGTAGATCGCGACAGGCAAATTGGGAGTATTGAACGTGAAATATATATATATATATATATATATATATATATATATATATATATATATTTGTACAACTGTTGCTCACATTCAGTTAAATAAATGATATACACCGTATATTCACGATATAATTTTGATCGATTACAACCTTTTGCGCTTGGTCTCTTTTCCCTGGCTTCATTTCAATCTACATTGGTCTCTGAAAAATTGTAATCTGATATAAACGGCACCATATCACGTATATGGGACTTTTGTTTCTGACCCCGTCGACATCATTTAATTTATCCGCCACGTTTGGGAAATGTTCAATGAACATTACACTGATGTTTCTTTTCATTGGGTTTGATGAACCTATGTGTGTAAGTTAATACGGAGCAACTGGATGAAACAAATAAAGCCTCTTTAAATCGTTTAAGCTAGCTTATAGAGAAGGTCATTATTAATGAATTATAGCAAAATGGAATTTTACACAAACATTTGTAAATTGAAAAATTGTAGTCTTGATATTAAAATATGTCTGTCCCCTACGTTGACAAATACATTGCCAGATATGTAGTTTAATGCAGAAACGTTCAGAACTCTAATACAATCTATAACAAAGTTTAAAAGATACATTACTATATTTATAATATTATTTTGATCTAACGCTAGTGGGTAATAATTGATTCTTGTAAAGTTTATTTCGTCAGCACCTTGATCATTCTATTTTGATTTTATTAAAGTCTACCTGTTCAAAATATTTCCCTTTATAAAATAATTTCATTATGTTGCCGGTGTTTGGAAAGTATGTTGCCTATATTCGCCTGTTGATCAATTTGTCTTACCTATTATATGATTAAACTCAATGAAAGCAAGCTAACCATTATAAGTCTAAACATTTAACGACTTTGAATTTGGGAGCCGTATACTTGTGTAACACACACACACACACACACACACACACACACACACACACACATATATATATATATATATATATATATATATATATATATATATATATATATATATATATATATATCTATATGGATTTAGTACTGACAGTCGTGAAGACGAGTACACCAAAATCATGCGAAATTAATCCAATTCCGTCAACACTGAGTGGTTAGACCTAATATTGGCTTCACTAACTGATGCTCTCTATCTCTCTCTCTCTCTCTCTCTCTCTCTCTCTCTCTCTCTCTCTCTCTCTTAGGTTATAATCTACCGTTCATTTTAAATGTTTAGAAAATGTTGTTCTAACCCAACTTGTAATGTCATAAATTTGGAGTAAGTGTTAGTGAATTTGAACCATGCTTGGGTCGTTAGTAGTGATTTTGGGTACAAGCCGAATGACTGTCCCTTTCGATAACATAGTCCATATTAAAATTCAGTAGTGTATACAAGTAGTGTGATTGAAAAGGCAGCATTTATGGTTGGAAATCAGTAAATTATAGAATGGAATCAATAAGTTGGAACTTGGTAGGTACCGTTTATGTGGCCATAGTGGAAAATTGGCGTATGTATATGAGTGTGATACGCCGGAAATTCTGTGGATGGACTGGCCTAGGGTCGCGCAGTTAAATATTTCCCAGTTAGTAAGGGAATACTGGTGTAATTTCTATGGCATGACAAGCTATCGGTACGGAAAACGGATAATAATGAAGAAAAACCATGTAAAGGTGCAGTTAATGGACGTTTGGGCAAGTTGTCTCCTCTGGGTCGCCCATTGATTACAGCAAAGATTAATAATTATAGCAGACACGTCTTTCTTTCCATTTTACAACTTAAGTTGTATGGAAGTCTTTGGAAATTTGGGGAAAACATATGACTTCCAGCGTGACTCGCGCCAGGGTTTTGACACCGCTCGGTCAAGTGAATACCCCTGTGCGTGTAACAGTATTTTGTTTGAATAAAACCAATCGTTTTTGTTGCAATGTACTGTCCGCATATCGCCCTTGCCACCATACTAAAACTACTCTTTTGAACGTATATTGTGACATTCTATCTGCTTTGGAAAGCGGAAATATTACAGTTCTCACCCTCCTTGATTTGTCTTCACATTGGACACTATAGACCATGGTGTACTACTTCGCCGTCTCCAGCATGTATTTGACATTCAGAATCACGCGATACAGTGGTTCAAGTCCTACTTAGTCATCAGGACACAAAAAGTATCAGCAAATGGAATAAACTCCAGCCCAGTTGATCTATGGAGTGGTGTTCCACAGGGGTCTGTCCTTGGACCTGATCACTTCATTCTATACATTCAGCCGCTTGCAAGTGTCATAGATAATCACCCAGTGTCTACTCAGTTGTACGCTGATGACACCTAAATACACAAGTCTAGCAAAGCTGAAGTTGATGCTACCATCCACGGAGTTGTGAGATGCATTTATCCTGTGAAATCATAGATAACATGCATCAAGCTGCAGATGAATGATGCTAAAACTGAGGCCAGTCTGATCACAACACAAAGACTTATCATTTACGTCCTTTACCTCAGACAATAAATATCATCACCACCAACATTAAATTTATCACCGTCAGTACGAAACCTAGGTGTAACACTAGACAGTACTCTCACATCGCACCAACATGTCATGCCCTTATGCAAGGCTGCATATCTTGAAATGAGACACATCAGTTAAATTCGCAAATATCTTTCAGTTGATGCAACTAAAACACTTGTGTGTACATTATTACTATCAAGACTTTAATATTCTAACCCAATTCTGTCTGGTGTGTCTTCATGTTTACTCCAGAAACTTCAGAAAGTTCAAAACACAGCTGTTAGGATAATCTTTAGAGTATCACGATCAGAACACACCTCCCGCACTGCTCTGCAACCTACACTGGCTATCCATTCGATCCAGAATCAAACATATTTTGATTGTACTACGTGTTACTGAAAGACCAGCATACCTATCCTGCCGCAGCCATGTGTTTCAATAGCAAGATAGGTATGCTCCTCTTCTGACAATCGTACAGTGGATGTTCCTAATATGGAAACGAAGTCATATTGACAATGTCCTTTTGCATACCAGGGCCCAGCAACGTTGAATTAATCGTCCTTTGACATTAGTCACAACAGCACAGTGATTATTCTCAAGAGCGCTCTTAAAACACATTTTGTGACTGCAAGAACAAACTTAAGGACTTAGTAATGTTTCGTACCTTAACTATCTTCAGCATTTGTTATGTTTAATATTTTCGTGGCCTTTATTTTTTGTTTTTTTCTGCAGTCATATCCTTATAGATGTTGTAAAGGGCTTAGAGCTTCCATACTTTATATATATATATATATATATATATATATATATATATATATATATATATATATATATATATATATAGTGTGTGTGTGTGTTTGTGTGTGTGTGTGTGTGTGTGTGGTGTGTGTGTGTGTGTGTGTGTGTGTGTACAAATGTTCCACACATCCAGCTACATAAACGATATACACCGTTTATTCACATATTAATTTTGATAGATTAAGCATTTACAATTGGGCGCTTGGTCTCTATTTCCTGGCTTCGTTTCAAACTACATTGGTCTATGAAAAATTATAATCTGATATAAACGGCGCCATATCACATGTATGGCATTTTCGTTTCTGACCCCGTTGACCTCATTTAATTTATCCTTCACGTTTGGGAAATGTTCAATGCACATTACACTGCTGTTTTAAGTTCATTGGGTATGATGAACCTATGTGTGTAAGTTAATACGGATCAACGGGATGAAACAAATAAAGCCTCTTTAAATTGATTAAGCTAACATATAGATCAGGGCATTATTTATGAATGATAGCAAAATGATATTTTACACAAACAATTGTAAGTTGAAAAAGTGTAGTCTTGATTTTAAAATATATCCGTCCCCTACGTTGACAAATAAGTTTGCCAAATATGTAGTGTAATGCAGAAACGTGGAGAACTTTAACACCAATCTATAAACAAAGTTTAAATGATACATTACTATATTTATAAAATTATTTTTATGTAACGCTAGTGCGTAGTAATTGATTCTTGTCAAGGTTCATTCGTCAACACCTTATATTTCCATCTTTTTTAAAAAATTCTACCTGTTCAAAATGTTTTCCTTTATACTATAATTTCATCATGTTGCCAGTGTATGGAAAGTACGTTGCTTCTTTTTGTATGTTGATCAATTTCTCTTACCTATTATATGATTAAGCTACCCATTATAAGTCTAAACATCTACCGACTTTGAATTTGGGAGCCGTATACTTGTGTAACACACACACACACACACACACACACACACACACACACATATATATATATATATATATATATATATATAGAGAGAGAGAGAGAGAGAGAGAGAGAGAGAGAGAGAGAGAGAGAGAGAGAGAGAGAGAGGGAGATCATTACAAAGTAAAGCCTATTCATCAGCTACAAATTTTAAGGACGTTTATTTTGAAAATGCCAAAGTTTTTCCCTAATTTAAAACAGAAAAGACCATTCCTGGAGTTTGCTGGGAAATGGTTGTTCTATCCACCGTACTAACAACACTTGCAAATAGATGAACATTGATACAAAGGCGGTAGAAATGTTGAGCCACGAGTACGACTGACTACCTGTTCAAAACCTTTTGAAAATTTAGTTCACACTCCTGAACGTTACGATGTAGCAGACATAGTTTTTATTCTATTTGACAAATATGTTTAGAGGACGAGTGTTGCACGATGTTATCGAAATTAGGTCAATATTTTCTTGTTCTTGATGTGCAAATATATTTACTTTCTTACTATACTGAAAGTTATCCTGACAGTTTAGACAGGAAGTATCGATATGTAACACTGTTCTGGTGGCCTAGTGGTTAGAGCGTCCGCCCCGGAAGCGGGAGGTCGTCGGTTCGATCCCCGGTCGAGTCATACCAAAGACTTACAAAAATGGTACTAACAGCTGCCTCGCTTGACGCTCAGCATAAAGAGGTTAGTGTTAGAACTGGTCGGCCTGGTGTCAGGATAATGTGACTGGGTGAGACATCATGCTCCATGTCTGCGGCATGATGTCTCAGTGCTAGACATCACTATAAACTGCGTCACTGCAGACATCGTAGCGAAATGACTGAAAAATTGTTAAAGCTACGTTAAATATCCTAATCAAACAAACAATCGATATGTAACACATTCATCACTACTAGCCATTGATCCAAAACAAGTGTTTACCTTTAGCACACTTGTTCTATCCACATCCTACCTTATCGCATAATTAATGGGGTCTTATCACGACAATGACAAATTGTGCTTTCATGAAATGCACTGAGCTAGTTAAAAATATACCTCGCTCTTACCTCAGATAAGACGAGTGTATATATTCAATGTTATGGAGGTCCAACTATTCATTTTCGTTAATGTTATTGTGACAAACACATTTTGGAAAAACGTTCTTGTGTTTGCAGATTTTGGTCATAGTCACATAGCTAACACAACTGTATATGTTTAATCTTATGGAGGTCAAACTATTTCTAGTTGTGAAGGTGAATATCACGTATGGACGGCGATTTTGTAGGCCTTATGGTAGACTCATGGACGATTAAAATAATGTTAACGTCATAATATCGAAAAAGAATATCCTTCAAATGTCTTCTGATAGCCATCCACAGGAAATCATTAATTTCCGTAACTAATTTCAATTTGTTTTAAACATTCGAATAAACATGTTATTCTTACAAGCCCAGCAATTGTTTGCTCTATTGATACGTTTAGGTGAGCAATTATTGTAAATGTATAGTTCAGACAAATATACATCCTTACATATGTTCACCAAATGTATAGTAAATCTGACAGAGTTGAAATGACATATGTACAAGTGTATGATATATTACGTAATGTGGTCACTCAGTGTCCCGCCTTTGACCACCTTTCATTATAGTCACTACATGCTGAAATATATATCGGAACGTGAAATGGAAAAAGGAAGACGTTAAACGTTTACCGCGCTCTTGCTGATGATAATGTCAAATTAATATCACACCTTAACGGTATAATATATGTATTCTTTTTTGATGATATAAATGGTTGTAAAACTTCGTCTATTGATGCCAGAGCTATAACATATTAGAGTGAAATGGAACTGAAATTTAACAAATACTTTATTTCATTAGAATATCAAGTGAAAAGGAAGGAAAAAAAGAATTTACCTCTTACCTCAGCTAAGAAAATAGTATCTATGACAATATATTTAATGTTATGGTGGTCAAACTATTTCGTGTTTTGGTTTGGTTGTGAAGGACAATGTCACGTATGGACGACCATTTTGTAAACCATATGGTATACGTTTGGACGATGAAAATAACGTGGACGTCATAACATCGAGAAAAAGCAGTTCAAATAATGTCTTATGATGGCCATTCACAGCAAAGCATTAATTCTGGTAACCAATGACAAATTGTGTTTCCACATTCCACGAAAAGCAATGAACTATTTCAGAATGTACCTCGCTCTTACCTCAGCTAAGACATGTGTATATATTTAATGTTATGGAGGTCAAACTAGTTAATGTTATGGTCTAGTTGTGAACGTCAACGGACATGATTTTGTAGACCATATGGTGTACTGATGGACGATAAGGATAACGTGGACGTCATAGCATCAAAACAGAAAATCCTTCAAACAATGTCTTCTGATGGCCATCCATAGCAAATCATTAATTCTCGTAACCAATGACAATTTGTTTCACACCATCTGATAAACATGTTATTCTTACAAGCCCGGCAATTGTTTGCTCTGTTGAAACACTCAGGTGAGCAATTATTGTAAAAGAAATAGTTCAGACAAATATACATCCTTACATATGTTCACCAAATTTATAATAAATCTGACAGGGATAAAATGAAATGTGTAAAAGTGTATGTTATATTACGTATTGTGGTCACTTAGTGTTCCGCCTTTGACCTGTTCCATTATAGTCACTACATGTTGAAGACCTTTGTATACTGATATGAATAATTGCATGACATTATTGAGATAACTAAGATTACAATTATGTTATTTTCGTTAACGTTATTGTGACAAACACATTTTGGAAAAACATTCTTGTGTTTGCAGATTTTGGTCATAGTCACATAGGCAACACCTCTTGACCGAGATGGAACGTGTGGAAAAGTGTCCACATCGTGAGCTTGAAACCTCAAATTGTAGAGATGACAGTGGGAACAATATGATAAGTTTACAGCCATAACCAATCGGGATACAAAATGTCTTAAGAAATGTGATGTCTTGGCTGAAGGGTTTATATTGATAGCGTGAACGTCTTAAATGTCCCACGATATAAAGAATGTTAAACAAAATCGTTTGTGATTATTTAACAATTTCATTTCCGATTTGAATTGTCCTTAAAAAAACTGGTATGTATGAGCGTTAGATGCAAATAAAATTGCAGTTGTATTAGCAGGACAAACAAAAAAGAATTCACTGTTATAAAACGGGATTGGCCATTGAAGCCCTTTGGGCACATATCCACTAAGCAACCATAAAAAGTAGAATTAAGTAGTCTATTGCGGTGTAAATTATCTTGTAATGGTTTATTTGGGAAAATATTCTAACTATTAGATGTTGTATAGTAAACGCGTAGGAATATGGCCAAATGGAGTGGATATTGTGAACTTCCTAGTTTAAAAAGCAAGCAATATTCAAATGTTTCATTATATAATTATAAGTGTGCTAGGAAAAGTTCCCTTCCTACCAGATATAAAGTATATCCTTCTTACGTGGTAACAAATATTAGCTTAGTATGTGAATTTATGAAAATATGTACATCTTGATAGAATTTCAAATGAATCTCGCTTTATATATATATATATATATATATATGAAAGTGCAATGAAAAAAGTAAGACGTTCAACAGTTACCCTGCTCTTGATGATAATTCTGTCAAATTAATATCACACCTGAACATTATAAAATATGTATCATTTTTTGATGATATAAATTTTTGTCAAATTTCGTCTCTTAATGCAAAACATTTAACGTATTAGAGTGAAATGGAACTTGCGCGATAAAAAAATATACTTAGCCCTGGCATTGATAAGTTGAAGCTCATCTATATACACAGAAACTAAGGCAACATGGGATTTCCTATGTCCGAGAAAACAAACTCATTACCATGGAAACTCGTTATAAATCCCGTCAAGGCCCGCCACAAACCTCTACATATCCCATCTTACCATGCTACGTGACCAATTTGAATGAGTAGCTGTTTGATAAATAAAATTCCTGCTTGAATACTAAGTTTCTTTTTGTGTCGGCCCATTAAGTATTCAGCATGATGGTTCCTTCCATTTTACTGTAATTATTATGTGCATTTGTTTTGATCTCACTGAAAAACGGCTTTATTAAAAAAGCGACGCTAATGTATTAGAAATGAAATCATCTCAGGAAGTAATTGCAATGGACTTTCCAGAATAAATGTTGAATGAGATTATAAATAAAACTAGTTTCGTTAGCATTTTATTTGCATCATTCTTTGTCTACGTAGTACTTCTCAATCATCTTAAAGGTACATCAGGAAATCTCACGACGTTCACATCGTACTGTGGCACAAACGATTAGGAACTTATGCGAGTTGCCAAATGTATTCTTTCTTGCTCTCCCGATAGTTTACTTATTTTGTTTAGGCTAGCATTGATAAAGTTAAGTTGAATAAAATACAATTATATTTTGTTCGTGATCTATTAATGAAATTTCTTCAGGATTCATATATATATATATATATATATATATATATATATATATATATATATATATATATATATATATATATTTCTAATACAAAAATAAATAGCAACCTATGATGAGCGGTTATCATTCATTGGGTCCCTTATTAGGCTTTTTGTCTTTCATAGGGTCTTTTATTGAGAGTATTTTTCTCTTTTGGTTATATATCAGAAGTGTTTTAATCTGTTGGTTATAATAAGAATATTTTTATGTTGGTTATATATCAGAGTATATTTCTCTCTCTGAGATTTTCTATCCCGCTGACCCTATGACCGTTTCTTTTCTGAATTATCCTACGGGGTTACCTTAATGTGACACAGAGCTTATTGTATCCATGGTTGCTATTTATTTTGACGTCCATGTCATACCACAAGGCATATTCCCCGACAAGATATCTAATTCGTCAAATAGCGGATTAAAAATCTACGAAGGTATGTTTAGGGGGTGCGCGTCATATAGAGGACAGCACAAGACAATACAACACAACAATAGATTATAGAATGAATGGACGGCACAACAATAGATTATAGAATGAATGGATGATAAATGACAATGGATTATAGAATGATAGGACAATGGATGATAGGAAGACGGGGCGGATCTACATTCATACGTGAACCAATTGTACAACCCAGACAAAATCCAGGGTTGTATGAATACAAAAAGTATCCACATACCGTGTATAGTGTGTGGGTTGTACGATTGGTTCACGTATGATTTTCGACGCTAAAGCCCCAAATATATAACAGACGATATGGTATATAAGCTGTTTAATACACGGAGGTGTGTGATCTATATATCTTCCGTGTACTAATACGGATTATTGACAACGCTGCAGCAATACCGAATACGTGCAAAAATACTAAAAAAAGAATACAATTGTTTGTAAACACTACGTCGCTGATTCGTTTTCTTACAGAAAGCAAATAATTGATTATATCTGCTGAGAATCATACAATTATAACCAGCCAATCAAATACGATGTTTCAAACAATCTATTGAGATCTGTAACTCTCTTTGCTAGGTTAATATATACCCGCACGAGTTATCTCCCGCTCGTTATATAGAATAGCATAAACACGATTTAGACGTATGAAAATTTAATTTTTTGTCCAGTCCTTTTGGAGACTGCCGTCTTGGTTATATTCTCTGCTACTCTTCTTACTGAGGACATACAAATATCGAAATATCTACCGGCTTCATACATCTATTGAAATATTATTTCTTCATTAGTTGTCGTATTAAATGATTTTACAGATCTCGCATTTTTCAAGGATTTACCAGTTCCTCCTCGTTTGGAATTCTCACTCTGTGTAACAGTCTCTAAATTATCCAACTAATTATCAGTCTTAATACTATTTATGTGATCAATAACAAAACCATCTTCGATCAATCCGTTATACACTTCATATACGAAACGATGACTATAATAATGTTTCTTTCCAACAGTAAACATCGAATACCCATGATTAGTTACAAAACAAATTGATTTCTTTAACCTGCAGTTTCTGATAATACCATCACGGGACGCTTCGTAGTTTGCAATCACAGGGTTTGGTTGAAATTCTTGGTTCATTTATATACTATACTATTTGTCTAATTCATTGTTTGGTTGAATTATAATACTACTTGAGAATCTTTCAATGTAATCTTGGGGTGTTCTTATTATTTCCTTTCCTATCCTGTAACAGCAGTTGTTTGTGGGGCATATCAGTTAAATGATAAACTGAGTATTGAAAAACAAGCACCGATGAAAACATCGTCGTTGTTGACTCCGTCAAGAATGAATTGTGTAGCAGCGCGAGTAATAGAGCACTTCACAAATGCGTTGCGTGGAAATAAATTGACTGATCTAAGACCCCCAAAAATAAATGATTGGGGAGAAACGGTGAACGAGCGCGTGGCAACAATTCAAGATGTGGCAACATTGGAAAGAATACTAAGATTTACGATATCGGTAACGACAATAACCGGAGAGGTATTATACTCGCCGAAATATAAATCACAATGAGCTCCAATCAAAATTATTGATCATAACAAACACGCATGGACACCTGTGGTAACAATATTCTCACGGGATAGAACAATAAAATATATCCCAGAGGAGTTCTTTCCAGAATTCTCTGAGGAAAAATTATTCGATGCTATTTACGTGTTAAGTAAAAACGATCCTGTGTCAGTGTGGTTACTTCACAGTTTTGAAAACTCCGAGGGCAGCTTCGATTAATTTGTAATACCCAATGGAGAATTATACCGCACTGAAGCACTACATGATAAAATTAAAAAACTAGCTAGTGAGTTCTCAAATGCAACACGATGAACAATTATTAACAAATTGCTTTACACTTCCGTCAGTTGCAGCTCACTTCGCGAGAAAGAGAAATGCGTGGAAACCAACACGAAGTGAGTTCCTGGTAGATGTCAGATCGAGCTGCGTTAAGTATGGTCATGGTGGACTATGGAACACAAAATACGACCGCGAAAATATTATTTCAGTTGATATGGTTGCGTGTTACCTCGGGAGTTTTCTCGGGTACGGAGAAGCCGCTGAGTACTTTAAACGATTTGGACATCCCCATCATCAGATGACTCGTGTTGCTATTAATGGCCCATTGCCTGATTTTGATTTAACTGGATTCGCTCGTGTTGTATCATTTGAACTAGTTGAAGGGCTTCATCTGTTCTGTTATGTTTGGATTGGTAGACATATGTCTGAAAAACACTGGATGCCAATTGTGCTATTGAGATACATGATTGATTGTGGTATGCTGATATCGCTGATTATTATATGATTGATACCGGTATACTAAAATCGCTGGTTGTCAGTGAAGCGATTATATCATATCGAGCTCAAACTGATGTTTGGCTACCACAACCCGATCTAGATAATATAATCAGCGAACAACGAAAACACTTTCCTGATCTCGACGAAGAATATATCATGAATTGGTCCAAACAGCTATTTGAAAGTGAAAATAGACAAGCAAAAGATCTTGGTAGAAGAATAATTGGAAAGTTTACTCAGGGTGGAAAATACGACAATGTAAGATATTCTACTCGGTTGATTATAGATAGTGCTGAATACGATTTTATAATCGAGGATGTAACTCGTCAAGGTAAATATGTCAATCGTAAAGACGCTTTCTTGTCCGATGGAACCAAATTGTGTACAATCGTTACCTACACAGACGGATATAGTCTTCAGTATACACATTTGAGGGCATCTATGCTAGCTTATGCTTCTATCAATTTATTTTCAATGATACATAGATTTCCTGACACCGCAGTTAGAGTCGCCACTGATTCATTTTACATAGACATGAAACACAGCAGCGCAGTAGCTGATATCACTAATTGTGACGAGAGTTGGGGGTCATGGAGTATTAAGCGAGAGCTGCTACATGATTACTCCGAATCATCAGATGTTACGATTAAAGATGATTACTTGAAAAATAATCAAATATCAGAACTATCTAATGCACCACCAATATCTGATCCAGCATGTAGATATAAAACCGTTTACTTGAACGGCTGTGGTGGGTCAGGAAAGACGACTCGTGCGATTGAGTTATTTCGCGGGAAAAATCCTACAAACATGATTGTGCTAACACCGACCCACAGACTAGCCAGAGAAATGAAGCAGCGACGGGTGAAAGCAAGCACTTATCACAGTTTCTTTCCATTGAAAGGTGACTCGTGGACTCCTGATCGAATGGGGGAGAAATTTATTCCTGAAGTCATTATTTGGGATGAGATATGCACGGTGTCATTAGATGTATTACAAAAGTTTCTCGAGTGGTTATTGCTAGCGAATACAGTAGTAATAATGTGTGGCGATCATGGTCAACCGCGTCCATTTGTCGGTTTATCCCCGCATGATTGGTTGAAGAATTTTGTAGACTATTACGAGGAAATTAATACTGATCATAGAGCACATGATGAACAATTACGAGAGTTCAAACAACTAATCAGATTACAACCGGATAGAATCCAATGTGAAATAACACTTGAAATAATTTCGGAAACCCCATTAAATGATTTCCTGCAAAGCGTGGAGACCAAACGATTTAATAGTAGCGAGTAGGAAGATAATCAGAGACACACTTCAGATGAGGTTATTTGAATTGCATAAAGAAAAATTTGCAACACTTAAAATACCGCTATGTTATAGACCCAATGATACACGGCGACAAAATATCAAAGTTGATATTCCAGGACAGCGTGAAAAGCAGAATTTAGTGTTAAATGATATTGCGCTGGTTGATATCAGCGCATTCGAAGATGCATTACGCGCTGATAAATCCCCATGGACACTAGGTTACGCAGCAACAATACATTCTTCACAGGGATTGACTATATCAGATGCAAATGTTTGGATCATAGATAATCACATCGAGTGGTCGAATTTAGTCTATCTCGCAGTATCCAGAGTACGAAGAATAAATCAGCTTCGAAGAGTTGTTTTAGATGATAATGACACTACAATAAGTGATATTGTCAACGATGATATAATCAGAAAAACACTCTCTGGTTAAAGCCAGCAATATAAAAAAAAATAATATAGAATTTGACATTGATGCCGCATTAATAATTACACTGAAACAACAGCAGAATAATCACAGCGCGAGTTGCAGTTGTATAATGAATTGGAGTTGGTCGGATAAAGATCCTCGTCAGTTTACCGTGGATAGAAAGAATAGCAGAATTGGTCATACTAGGAATAATGTGATGCTGACCTGTCTTGAATGTAACAGACGAAGAGGTGCTAGTTAAGACCACGCGGTGGTAATTGAGTATCCTAGGGTATTACTTGTAGTTGTTGTCGAGTAAACCCACGCTGAGGGGCGGTTGCATCCAGTCTATAAATTGCAGGTCTACCCGTCGATCTCGTTATACTATATATTTTATGCACGGTGACACTCCAAATAGGATCAGTAGCTCTTTTATACCACCTTCAAGCTCTCCTCGTTCATATAAATACTTAACAATGACTTTACCGAGTATTGGTTGTTTTGAAAAATCTTTTTGTGGTTTTTCAGGTATAGACTTTTTCTTAATCGCGTTGTTAGGTTTCATATTGATTGTTCGAGTAATCTCATTATTCAGCGCGGTAATCACAGCTGGTAATATCTTGACCCATTCACGAGATCGTTTATCCTGAATGAATTCCTACGTGTATTGGTACCCAAATAACCGCTCAGCATGTGTGCGATTAAATCGTAGAACCGCACCCTGAAATTCTTTGCCAGAATCAACTTGTAATAGATTTGGCCAGCGCAGAGGACCCCGCCGATAAATCCTTTCAAATGCAGAAGCGTCTTCAGTTGATGATTTTGTTTCAAACGGTTCTGCTTGTTTGCATCGACTCGCAACATCAACTGCGGTTAACGCGTATTTGTAAACACCACCATGCGGCAGAAATAATATATCAGCCTGATGAACTTCATTAGGGACGGTCACATCAAAATGCGAGTAGTTAATTTGTTATGGCCGTGGTAAATAAATCTGCCATATCGCCTGTTTAGATAACCAATCCGCTGCAGTGGTATATTTCACCGCCGCTACGCTAGCAAGTTTACCGATTGCTGCTTTACTCCTCAAGTATCCTTTTGGAGAATAATAAATAGATTCCATGATGTCATTAATTACAGGCGCCTAACATCAATTTACCTTTCATAGCTGATTTTACTAACCACGAAGCCAACTTTTCTTTGAAAGATTTAACAGTAATAGAATTCAACGCATGAATCAATTTCACATCTGCGATATGTCTGTGTTTTAGATTACTGCTTTTATAACCAATATCATGAGCATGACACGCCTTATCAATAGCGTTTTTGGGGTTTTCTCCCGGGTTAGGTATATTTTGACTATCAAGTCTGATATCTAATCGGGTTCACGGTCCACAATAGCTATACCCTGGAAGGTGATTTTCTCCTGGATAATTTGCCCATGGTGTTCCTGGGAGTTTTACTAACTTGGCTGCAATATGATCTCCGTGTTTTTTTAAAAAAAATCTAAATTTCTTTGTACTACATTGTACGCATTTACCAGAAAGTGCTGATCAGTTATTTTTAGTTGTAATCGTCGTCAAGTCATCTGTGCCAGTACGCGCCTTACATTTCACACAATATAGATCCATAATATATTTATAATAACATGAATGTAATTTATTTTTCGGCGACAAAACACGAGAACCAGTTAAGCATCATGCAGCGCTACCAAACTCTATTCGTATGATTATAATAGGACCATCTGGAAGTAGCAAGACACAACTGCTACTTAATTTAATAACAAGATGGATGAAATGGGACAAGTTGTATTTAGTATCCCCGAGTGTAGATGATCAGCGATGTTACGAAGTGTTAAAGGATTTTAACGAGAACGCTTCAGAGATTGCCGATCATAATGTTTTCGAGTTTATAACCGATATCGAGGAAGCACCGAGCATTGATGATTTTGATGGAAGTATTAACAATTTAGTCGTATATGATGATGTAATGTTAGACAATCAAAAGAATCCAGCTAGGGTATTTTCCAGAGGCAGGCATAAAAGCACTGACGTGATATATGTCACTCAACGATACACTCAAATACCAAAGGTGATCAGAGATAACTGTAATATTCTTGCTGTATTCAACGGAGTTGATACACATACACTACGAAATATTCACCAGACTTGGTGCGGTGGTGATATGGATTATAATCTCTTTAGAAATTTCTTTAGTCACGCTCAGTCAATCCCACATGGATTTGTAACGATAAATTTACATGATCCTAGATCAAGATATCGTATCGGACTTGATCAAATATTCTGTTAACCCCATAGCAGTAGAGGGGGTGTGACAACCACATGGCGTCCTTTATTTTTCGATGTTATTTTGCCAAATGGACGCTTCTATTAAGCATTTACGTGGAAGCCTTAGTTTGCCTCGTCGACGCCTATAACAAGTTGTCTGATTCGCCCCCTCTGCTGCTACTTACTACGTGTAGTACAACTGTCGTTTTTATCCCTAGCAGTAGTATTACTTCCTCAATTCATTTAGCCACTAATTGGTCTACTACTATCGCCGATACAGCTATGAGTACTATCTGCATTCATTATAACTATTACAATTGTCAAAGTATTTAAGGTCACAAACCTAGCTGTTTAACATATTAACCCTGGATATTGTTGCTGTTTTCGCATGGAATGCGAGTAGGAAACGCATTTCGGGGACTATTTCTGAATACATCCTAAGACATCGACTTTCAATAAATATTCCGTTCGACCAATGACTAGTTGTGCCAAAGAAAATGTTTTTCACTGGTTAGTTTGCTGGCGCATGAGTAGAAGATAAATAGTTGGATTTTTTTTTTGCATAACAGATCAATATATTTCGTATGAAGAAGACTATTTATTCAAAATGTCCACTTATCCTAAGTTTTTCACAGGTTATCCTGTTTGTGTGCGCTTAAGACTAGTATGCCGTAGATCGGAGACCAAAAATCTAAAATCTGGATAGAAAATCGGATTCCGACCATGGGCGAATTTTGGATGAAGAAAATAAAATGGGTTATATGATGATTATTATTATTATTATTATTATTATTATTATTATTATTATTATTATTATTATTATTATTGAAAAAAATTATATTGGCATAGTGAGAAAAGCTTCAAGCTAATATATAAAATATAGATGGAATGTAACATTTGTATTAGAGAGTAAGTAGCAGCAAAAAAAAAAACTAGACGAATATCAAGACGTGTACTATAACATTTTCAAGTATGTAATAAGTTTACAATATGGAGGATTTGTTGTGCGTTTTCTTCTCGTCTTCCTGTGTAACCTTATGTTAAAAAAGGAAAATACAACGTTGTATTTGAAGACTGTATTGGGCAATGTAATACAATTGATATACTCAATTAATGATTTTAGTCTTGCTTATTTTGTTGAAGAAACTCTGTTCCTAGTTATGATCGTTTCATAGGCATTGCACTTACAGTCATGTATCTGCCTACTAGGAATGAATAAAAATCATCCATTGTTTGTAAATCAAGCAGAATGTTTTTCCTAATTCATGGACTTTTTCATTATATGTAAATCATTATACCGACGGTGTGTGTGTGTGTGTGTGGTTTGTGTGTGTGCTTTGTGTATGTGTGTGGTTTGTGAGTGTGTGTCGCTTCAGTTTGTGTGTGTGTGCGTGTGTCTGTGTGTGTGGTTTGTGTGTGTGTGGTTTTGAGCGTGTGTGTCGTTTCAGTGTGTGTGTGGTTTGTGAGTGTGTGTGTGTGTGGTTTGTGTGTGTGTGTGGTTTGTGAGTATGTGTGTCGTTTCAGTGTGTGTGTGTGTGGTTTGTGAGTGTGTGTGTCGTTTCAGTGTGTGTGTGTGCGTGTTTATCTACTCATCGAAAAAGTCATTGAACTGTGTAATACAGTGGCAGATGACCCTATTTAAAAACGATCAACGACCATGTTAAAAGGTAGACTGATTATTCGTTTACTCCATATTCAGCATGAATTTGATAGATTGATCCTCGGTAGATGAAACGCAGTAACGAGTGTTGTTAGAAACAGCCAGTTTGATTCCTAGGAAAAGAATAGTATAAGTAATTCATGACCAAATGCATATGAGTTTCAGACTCGAAAATGTCAGGCCCTTGCATTAAGGTTCATATAAAATAATGTCCCCTTTAGTTGGAACTTGAGTACGTGTTCCATATAAAACAGTATTCGTTAGTTTGATTTATTCATTCAAAATTGTAAACAAATCATTTACACAAACATATGTAATCTTAGTCCAATGTAAAAAAGACAATATCCGTTATTTAGCATCCCATTTACTTCGTATGAATACCTCTGATTATTTAATAGACGGGTCAGTTAGAGTTGAAAACATTTTCTACTGTCTCTTGATAGCCTAATTATTTTAAAATGTTTTAAAGTCGCGTTAAAATTCAAATTAATTATCTCCAATTTCAAAACTTTGATGCATATGGTAATACATAAATGTTAATTGCTTCTGTTACTCGTCTCGTTTCCGTGTGGATTTTTCATATGTCTAGCAACTTTGTGAAGAATACAAATCTATCAGGCATGGTATGTCATTATGGGCTTCAGCCGAACGAGTTGTAGCTAGAGATGGAGTACAGGTATTTGGAGAACTATTCATGAAAACAATAAATTTGCTCGGTTTAATAAACCACATTCTGATATTATTATGGAGAATTATGAACCACTTATATCGAAGAGTTCTATGTCTCTCTTGGGTGACTCGGCCAATCCCACCCCTATACAAATTTTCGAGAACGCAGGAGCTTCTCAGACTCTTTTATTGTCAGTTACTTTACATTATTCCGAGACGTCTTCTTCTAATGATTGTTAAGAGAATAGTGTACGGAATTGTTAATGTTCCTTTCCATTGTGGGAATTTGTCATCAGACCTAGTCGCAGTAACCATGCCATTCGGAACAGTCTCTATTTTACCCGTTGAGGGCATTCATTTATTACTAGGCAACGACCTAGATAGAGACAATATAATGATTAATCCAATAGTAACTGATAAGATTTGTCAGAAAGTCGATCCAGTCAATTGAAGAAAAAAAATCTTGGATTTTCATTAGGACTCAAACTTGAATTAGAATATTTTTACTCTAGGATATTGAAACTTTAAATCGTGGATTATTCTTGGATTATTTTAGGATTTAATTCTTAGAAAGTTAAATTACTTTTTCCATAGTTACAATAATAATTTACTGGGAAAAAATATTACAAAGCTGGCTGTTTCATTCTTTCTTTGATACAGTTTAGTACAGCCTACGTACATGAAACAATTGCAAAAAAAAAAACAGACGGGTCTCTTGAATGTGAAACTACGTTGTGTTTCTTGAATGTGAAACCACGTGGTCTGATATTCATTCTATTTGGTACCACATACGTAACCGACCAGTCTAAATTGAAAAATAAATGACGCCAGATATCCTAATAAAAGAGCATAATCAATGTGACTGTTACATGTTATACAACTGGATAATGTTAGAGACGAGAGATTTCATTAAACTTAAAAACATGACATATTAAGAAAAGGAGACATCAATAGCACTTTACAAATTTTGAAGTAAGAATTTGACAGTGATATAATACAGCAGTCATCATTTGTAGACCTTAGGACCACTCGCGATAATTTGTATAGAGATGAAGACTAGTCAAAGTGAGTACTAAGCATAAATAATTTATCAATTTATTTTATGTCTATATTCTTGTACTAATCCAGATTGATTTAGCCGATTTGTGAAAAATATTTACTGCATATCCAGGTAAGTAGAGAACATTTATGTACATTTTCATAGATTTCTGTTATAATGGCATGGAATATGTATACTGATATATTTAATGTTCAAATTACGCTATTCTACCCCTGACATTACTATTAATTGTGCTTATACCTCACTTGGGGATTAGCGTAGTCGAACCTGCAACAAAGCAGTTCTTAAACATGTCATACAGTTTCCTCTGATAGCGCACCCTTGTACCAATCGTTAGGATTGACGGGTACCCGGTACAACTTTACTGAACTTTTGGCATCTCTACGTCCTCCCACCCTCTCTCGCCAACGTTCGACATTTTTTGGCATATCTACGTCCTCCCAACCCTTTTTCCCGTTCACAAGTCTGAGTTTCTTTAGAAAATGATCAACTGCTTGCACAACAATAAAGCCGTACTCGAAAGATGGTGACTTAAAGTGTCAGCTTAAAAGAATGTTGTACTTTATGTTACTAAAATAACGCATGCTATTTGTCAGGAAAAAATTAAATGGATCTTTTGCATATCACCATGACTCGGTAAAACTTGAAATCGTTTTGTCGTATTGTCTTATCAGGAATGCAAAATTGGAAATCTACGTGCTACAGTGTCATATGAGAAATGCAAAGTTTGTATCATATTTATCGAGAAACACTTCTTTGTATGACCCTTGTCTCTTTAAATGTCAGGTTCATTTTAATCTTTTCTATCTTACTGCTATTGCGTTCTTACATCATGATTCAGAGTATCAATCTGAACATGTCTAGACAGTATAATAATGAAGTAGGTGTCCCTAATCTAAAAGGATCTACAAAGTTAACACCTACTTATTTTTTTTTCCTCCATTTGATTTTAATGTATATAAATCTACAAATTCAACCGACTATTTGAGAGATTTATTTCTGAGCAATCAACCTTGTTCTCTTCATTTCTTTTATTGTTATTATTATTACCGATATATCTGTTGACGTTTGTGTTGATGGTGTCTGCTTACTGTTGGCTCATTATTTGCATGTGTGTTGAATTGAGCGCGAAGTGATTGGGGATTGGAATGATGAAACACCTGTAAATGTCTTTTGAGCACTCAGTGATTGAGGAATGTTTGGGCGAAATAACTAAGAGAAATGTTTGATGCCAGCTGCGTGTTAATATAATACTGGGTGATTGGGACATGGTAGAGTCAATAACTATTAGAGTATTACGATGCCAGATTTATGTTTAGTTTAGCAATGAATGATATATAAATGGTAGGGTGAAGTAACTCTTAGCTTCGTATGGTACCAACTAGTAAACGAATGCCTTTAATTGCATCCTAGAGAGTGAGTTACTGTAGGCCGTGAATTGCCGTAATCGGTGAATTACCGTAGGCGGTAAGTTTACTTTAAACCGGTACTGACCGAATGCTCTGCGGGAGCGTATGCCGTGAATTACGGCAGGCCATTAGTTAGTTAGGTCGTGAATTACCGTTAATTACCGAATATTCAGATCAAATATGTTATATAATTGACTGGAGTTAAATATGATCAGTATTTTCTCTACCGCTACGATAAGATAATGACAAAGAAAGTTTAGCTAGTTTTAGCCGCTTGCATGGTGTATTGGTAAAATTAGATAAACACATAAAACTTAAGTCTAATATTGTGCATTATTTCGTCCAACTTTTAGAGTACTGTTTTGCCTTGAATTAGAAAAGAGATTTATGTTACAACATACATTTGCTGTGTGAATATACACAAAATGTAACAGAACACAAATCAATATGCCAGGGTGGTATTTAAATTGGTATGATAATAATTTTGTTTCAGGATGTATGTATCGATGTATATGTATCAATGTATGTACTTTATTATATCTTTGCACACTTTCTTTACCAAGACGAAAAAAGCAGCAGAGAGGGCGGACAGACCATACTTTTCCGACAAAACGTTGATTGAATCCCCAAAACGGAAAATATAGCCTTCCTACGGAATCTCATATTTTAACCAAAAAAAATAAGTCTCCATTCAGCAAACGGAGACTTTACGATTTTTCAATCAATTTGGGTCGCAACGATGTGGTCACCACCCTCTCTGCTGCTACAAGTTAACAAAAATAATAAATGATTTCAACCAAATATTTGATCGAGTCCGATACGATATCGTGTCCGAGGATCATGTAAATTTATTGTTATAAATCCGTGCGGGGTTGACTGAGCGTTACTAAAGAAATTTTTAAATTGATTGAAGTCCATATCGGAACACCATGTCTGCCAAATATTTCGTAACGTATGTGTATCAACGCAATATTACAGTTATCTCTGATCACTTTTGGAATCTGAGTGTAGCGTTGAGTGACATATATCACGTCAGTGTTTTTATGCCTGCCTCGGGAAAATATTCTAGCTGGGTTTTTTTGATTGTCTAGCATCACATCGTCGTATACGACTAAATTGTTAATGCTCCCATTGAGATCATTCACGGATGGTGCCTCGTCAATATCGGTTATAAAATCAATGGTGTTCTCACCCTTAATTTCTGATGCATTCTCGTTAAAATCCTTTAACACTTCATAGCATCGTTGATCATCTACGCTAGGAGCAACTAAATACAACTTATCCCACTTCATCCATCTCACTATTAAATTGAGCAACAATTGCGTCTTGCCGGATCCAGATGGCCCGATTATAATCGCACGGATAGAGTTTGGTAGCGATGCATGATGCTTAACTGGTTCTCTTGTTTTAGTCGCTAAAAATCAATTATATTCATAGCTCTATACATAAATTATGGATCTATATTGTGTGAAGTGTAAAACGCTTACTAACACAAATGATGTGACGACGATTACAACTAAAAATAACAGATCTGCACTAACTGGTAGATGTGCAACATGTGGTATAAAAAAGTTCAGATTTGTTTCTATAAAATCAAAGATTTTACAATCTGGAGATGCTTTTAAAAAAAAAAACGAGGAGGTGATATCGCAGCCAAATTGGCAAAGCTCCCTGGAACCCCATGGGCAAAGTACCCGGGAGAAAAACACCTTCCAGGATATAGCTACTGTGGCCCCGGAACACGATTAGATATCAGACTTGATGATCAAAATCAGCCCCGACCGGGCGAGTATCTAATAAACGCTATTGATAAGGCGTGTCATGCTCATGATGTTGGATATAAAAGCAGCAATCTGCAAAACAGGCATCTCGCAGATGTGAAATTAATTCATGCGTTAAATGCTATTCCTGATAAATCTTTCAAAGAAAAATTGGCTTCGTGGTTGGTAAAATCAGCTATGAAAGGCAAATTGATGATGGGTGCTGGTAATTAATAATATGGAATCTATTTATTATTCTCCGAGGGGATACTGGAGGGGTAACGCTGCAATCAATAAACTCGCCAAAGCCGCAAAAGTGAAAAAGGCCACCGCGGCTAATTGGTTATCCAAACAGGCTATATGGCAAATTTATCTACCGCGTCCTAAACAAATCAATTTCTCGCATTTTGATGTTACTGTACCCAATGAAGTTCATCAAGCTGATTTATTGTTTTTACCACATGACAACGGTTACAATTACGCACTAACCGTAGTTGACGTTGCGAGTCGATACAAACAAGCAGAACCGCTAAAAACAAAATCATCACCTGAAGTTGCTTCTGCATTTGAAAAGATTTATCGACGAGGCCCACTACGCTGGCCAAATCTATTGCAGGTTGATCCTGGCAAGGAATTTCAAGGTGCTATTTTATCAGCCATGAAAGATCACAATGTCACCATCAGATGAGGGCATACTGCACTACATCGCGGTGAGGCAATTGTTGAACGATTTAATCGGACTCTTGATGAGCGGTTATTTGGATATCAATACGCAAAATAATTCATCCAAGAAAAGCGATCCCGTGAATGGGTCAAAAGGTTACCAGGGGTAGTTGCAGCGCTAAATAACGAGTACCAGAGCAATCAATATGAAACCTAACAACGCAATAAAACAAAAGTATATACCACAACCACAGCGGGATAGCGTTTCTCAGCCTATTATTGGTAGTAATATCACCGTGAGATATTTATACGAACCAGGAGAGCTTGAAGGTGGCAGAAAAAGGGCTACTGATCCTATTTGGAGCGTTACTACGCATAGCATATCTACTATAACACGATCAACTGGTAGACCTCCAATCTATAAATTGGATTCAACTGCCCCATCAGCGGGGTTTTACACGCGAACAGCTACAAGTGATTCCTGATGATACTCAATTGCCACCGCATGGTCTTAACTAGCACCGTTGCGTCTGTTACACTCAAGACCAGTCAACATCACATTGTTTCTGACATGACCGAGACTGTTATTTTTTCTGTCTACGGTAAATTGACGAGGATCTTTATCCGAATACTGCCAACGCATTATACAATTGCAACTTGCGCAGTGATTATTGTGTTGCTGCTTCAGCGTAATTATTAATTCAGCATCAATATCAAATTCTCGTTGTTTTTTTTTTGTCTTGTTGTTTGTAACCGGAGACTTTTTTATCAATGCTTTTAACATCAACGATGCTAGCATCATCCATTGTGGTGTCATCATCGAAAACAATTCTTCGAAGATGATTTATTCTTCGTGCTCTGGATACTGCAAGATAGACTAAATTCGACCATTCGATGTGATTATCCACCATCCAAACAATTGTATCTGATATAGTAAATCCCTGTGAAGAATGTATTGTTGCTGCGTAACCTATCGTCCACGGGGAATTATTAGCACGCAATGCATCTTCAACGACGCTGATATCAACCAGCACAATATCATTTAACACTAAATTCTGTCTTTGAAATCCTTCGGATTTTGGTCTTGGAATATCAACTTCTATATTCTGTTTTCGTGTATCCGAAGGCCTATAACACAACGGTACTGGAAGTGTTGCAAATTTTTCTTTATGCAATTCAAATAAGTTCATCTGAAGTGTGTCTCTGACTATTTTTCTACTTGCAATTATCAAATCGTTTGGTCTCCACGTTTCCCAAAAATCATTCATGGGAGTTTCTGAAATTATTTCACGCGCTATTTCACATTGGATTTTATCCGGCTGTAATCTAATTAGCGCTTTGAACTCGCGTAATTGCTCATCAAGTGATCTATAATCAGTGGTAATTTCTTCATAATGGTCTACAAAACCCTTTAGCCATTCATGTGGGGATGCACCGATAAATGGTGGTGGTTGGCCGTGATCACCGCACATGACGACGTTTGTATTTGTCAATAACAACCACTCAAGAAATGTTTGTAATATTTTCAACGATACTGTGCATATTTCATCCCAAATTATGATTTCAGGAATGAATTTATCACCCATTCGATCAGGGGTCCATTCATCGCCTTTCCATCGAAAGAAACTATGATAAGTACAGGCATTTACCCCTCGTTGTTTCATCTCTCTGGCGAGTCTGTGAGTTGGTGTTAGGACAATCATGTTTGATTTTGAAACGCTAGCGTTTCTATGATATAATTCAATTGCACGAGTTGTCTTTCCTGACCCACCACAACCGTTTAAATAAACTGTCTTGAATCTACATATTGGATCAGATACCGGTGGTGCATTAGAAAATTCGGATTGAATCTCATCACACTTTAAGTACTTTTCATCCATGGTAACATCTGCCGATTCACAATACTCATGTAACGTTCCCCTTTTAAATCTCCAACATCCCCAATTTACCTCCGGATCAGTGAATTTAGCTACATCTGATTTGTATTTCTCGTGGATATACATAGAATCAGTGGCTACTCTAACTGCGGTATTAGGAAATCTATTTATCATCGAAAAAAATTGATAGAAGCATAAGCTAGCATAGAACTTCTCAAATGCGTATATTGTTTAATATATCCATCACAATAGGTAACAATTATACCTAATCGTCTTCCATCGGATAGGAAAGCGTCTTTACGATTTACAAGTTTGCCCTGTTTCGTTAAATCCGTTACAATAAAATCGTATTCAGCGATGTCTATAATCAACCGCGAAGAATATTTTGCATTGTCGTATCTTCCACCCTCGGTAAATTTACCGATTATTCTTCGTCCAAAATCTTTTGCTTGTTCTTTTTTAATTTCAAATAACTCCTTAGACCAATTCATGATTTGTTCTTCATTGAAATGTGGAAATTGTTTTCGCTGTTCGCTAATTATACGATCTAGATCGGGTTGTGGTAGCCAAACTTCTTTTTGAGCTCGACAGCATATAATAGCTTCGGAAACAATCAACGATATTAGCATACCACAATCAATCATATATCGTAGTAACACTATTGGCATCCAGGCCTTTTCAGATATATGTCTACCAAGCCAAACATAACTACATGGATGTTGCCCTGTAGCAAGTTCAAATGATATCACACGAGCGAATCCGGTTAAATCAAAATCAGGTAATGGTCCATTAATCGGAACACGAGTCATTTCATGTGTGGGGTGTCCAAATCGTTTAAAATAGTTACTACATTCTCCATACCCGAGAAAACTTCCAGGATAACACGCGGATATATCAATTGAAATCATACCGTCACGATGGTATTTTGTATTCCACAGTCCTCCATGACAAAATTCTCCGCAACTCAATTTAACGTCCTCGAGAAAATCACTTCGTGTTGGACGCCATGAGTTTTTTTCTCTTGCGAAGTGAGCTACCACTGATGGAATTGTGAAGCTATCCGCGTTTAGTTTTTCATGGAATGAAATCTCTTTTGGATTTTCCGATGAAAATGGAAATTGCAAGGCAAATTCACTAGCGATTTTCCTCATTCTGTTATCTAATTCTTCAACGCGATATAATTCAACATTTGGTCTTACAAATTGATCAAATCCTATTTCGGGATCTTCATCACTTCTAAGTAACCACACTGACACAGGATCATCCTTACACAGCGTGTGAATACCATCGAATAATTTATCGTTATAAAAAACATCCCCGACGAACTCCTTAGGGATATATCTCACGGTTCTATCTCGTGGAAATATTGTTACTGCAGCCATCCACGCGTGTTTGTTATGATCAATAATTTTAATTGGAACTCCTCGCGATTAATATTTCGGTTCGTATAATACTTCTCCGGTTATTGTCGTTACTGATATTGGGAATTTTAATGATGCTTCTAATTTAGCTATATCAGAAATCTTTGCACCGTGCTGTTTCACTGTCAGTTCCCATTCGGTTTTTTTCCTACGTCGCAGATCAGTTAGTTTATTTCTTCGGGATGCATTTGTGAAGTTTTCCATTACCCGTGTTGCTACACAATTCAGTGAACTAGAATATTTCATAGGAGCTAGTTTTGCTATATCGGGTTTATCACTTAACGGATATATCCCATAAACAATTGCTGTTACAGGATAAGATCTCTGGTAGTATGTTTTGTCAATTCCAGTTAGAATTCCTGGTTTGGAATCTCTACTTACAATGAAAGTTTTTTTATCCTTGAGGACTGGTTCAAATTTATCCCTGATAATCCATTCGCCTTCGACTTCGATAATGAATTTTATTCTGAAAAAATACTTCTGTTGGGAATTGCTTTGCAATTTACCCTTGAATTTCCAGCCAAGATGTGAAATTATCTCAGCTGCTCTTTCATCGTTCATAGTAGCATCGATGTTGGGTACATTGACATCTTCATCAATAATTCGAAATGTCGACCAACAGTGTGCTGCACCGTCTCGGTAGAATTCATTAAAACACTCCCTGATTTTACCCAGTATAGTTATATCACCGATTAGACTTTTCGGTGTATCAGAGACTCTATCGAAATTGAAATTATCATTTTTCCAGAGCTTAATTTTCGAAAATCTCTTGAACTCCTTATCGAGATTGAATTTAGTATTTTTACAGTGCTTAATTTTCGATAATCTCCTGAACACCTTATCGAGATTGAATTTAGTATTTTTCCAAGGCTTAATTTTCGATAATCTCTTGAACTCCTCCATGTTATAATCAATGAATTTAGTATTTTTCCAAGGCTTAATTTTCGATAATCTTTTGATCTCCTCCATGTTATAATTTAAACAAGTATTTAAATAGAAAAATATAGTATAATGAATCACTGCAAGTGGCTAATGATTGGATCAACAGCACCGTGTAACAAATCATGCAGAAGCGAATTCTGTGGGTATCATTTACAAAGTGGTCGCAACGGTTCCTTTTGCCTCCTTCCGTGCCTCCGATGTGGGGCTGGGGTAAGGGGAAAATCGCAGTTGTGTCTTGCTTGTGGGGGTAAACGATACAGGGAACTAAAACGCTATTATGACAAACGAATAAAAAATTCCGTCATTGACCCTAACGATGACAAAGTCATCAAAACCCCTCAAGATTATATCCAGAGGTTTATAATTAAAGCAGATAATAAATTAGATAAGTAGTATTATTATACAAATGAGCCAAGATTTCAGACCCCATCCAGTGCTTGTTAATTACGAAGCCTCAAGTGATGGTGTTGTCAGGCACCGCAGACTTAAAAAATCGGTTGGATATCTGAATAATATGGGGTATTTCTTATTTAGTGCTAGAAATAAAACATATCTCTGTCATAGAATTATTTTTGAATGTCATAACGAATTGATTAAAGATGGCTTTGTGATTGATCACATAAATGGCGTGAAGATTGATAATTGTCTTGAGAATCTTCAAACCGTCTCACAAAGTCGGAATGCAAAATTAGGTGGAACTGGCAAACACGCAAAACGCCCTAGGGGGGTTAAATCGTTTGATTTAGAAAATAATGAAGAGAGAAGCTTTCAGTCGATAAATAAAGCCAGTAGATACTTTGACATTTGTGGGACTTCAATACGATTTGTTGAAGAAAATATAATTAAAACAGCTCTGTCAAAGAACAATGGCCATAAAATAAAATTCGTATACACCTGAAACGATTCAAGGGAGATAAATCCTTATGTATAAGTCCAACCACTCATAACACTCTACTTACTAAGTTCCCTTGTATTATGACGTCAAAGGTATTTGTCGTCTGCTATTACCTGTAGAGAGGTATAATTGACATGTGCGCGCCCACGTGACTGTAATGGAGTATAATACATGAGTTTCGGTAGAGCTGTATTTATCAACTTTAAACAATTTTAAAACTTTTTATTGTCGTTTTGGCTAAAACTGCAATTTTTAAACAGTTGTATTTATTTAGACCATCTAAATTCAGCTATTAATACACTTTTAGTACAGACGTTCTTTATAATCTAGCGCGCTACCTATGTTCGCTCAGCCGGAACGAGCATGTAACACTAGTGTTTCCCATTCATTGAAGTAAGTGGGCGTGGTTAAAATTCCTCTGTATACAGCTCTTTGTGATCTAATCGATAATGCATTTTGTCTAGAGAATTAGAACAGAGTAAATACATGCTGTTATTTAACAACTGTATTATTTTGTTTAATGTTTTATTAAACTATTTTGTCCCATTTAAATGTTGTGAAACAGCATTAATAAGTAATTTAAGGAAATTAAATAACATACCCGTGAATCAACGCTGCTGTATTAGTCACCTTATATAGCATATGAAAGGTATTAAGCTTGGGGCTTTCGAAGGCCAGTTCGACCGATCAAAACTAACCCACGCCATTTAACTCGGGTGTGTGGTTGTCTTTTGTTCACAATTATGAAGCCGGGTTAATTTAATTGGGTTGCTTTTGATTGGCTGGATTGGCCGTAGAAAATCCGCCCCGTCGTTTCATGTTTGTGCTGTCTTGTGCCGTTCCACATCATTACATCACAAATTCCATCATCGTTTCATTGAATATATCCATCCTCAATTAAGTTAATTAAGTATATATGTATGCCTAAAATTTGCCACAACACTCGAGTGGAGATATATATGGCATTGTGACGTCACCCCAAGAATATCTTCTGGGCGGTCTAAGATGATGTTTGTCACCTTAGGCCTCCCGCCGGAGATGTATGTTTCGGGTCCCCTTGGGCTTACATGGATGCGAAGGCACCCAAGGAGTTCCAAGATGTGTTGTCGTATATGTAACCTCTGGGTCTCTCTGACGTCATAGGGCGCCAGCGAGATTGCCAAATGGGGTTTTCATGTTTGTGCTATCCTTAATTAAGTTAATAAAGTAACCTCTGGGTCTCTCTGACGTCATAGGGCGCCAGCGAGATTGCCAAATGAGTGTTATTTTTTTTTTAATAATTAGAGATACAGTATACTATAAAAATATGGATGTCAAAGATGTAAATGTTATAATTGCTGAAATCTCAAATTTAAAAAATAGAGGGGTAGTATTATCTGAAGATCTCGACAGCGACAGGATTGCCTCGGAATATGAAGAAATTGAGTATCAGTCCAGTAAGGGTCGTTATGTTTTACCTAAGATGTACAGACTCGTGAAAGGAATTCAAAAGTCCATCTATGCATGTTTGTACGGTAACGACATTGATGTATTTATAACGCTATCTAGCACCGTTGAAGCAATACGTCAAAAGCTCGGCCAAGAGTATCAAAAACGAGCTGAAATTAGTTCTAAAGTTCGTGATCTTAGAAAAATATTAAACTAGGAAAGACCAGTATCTTAACCACGTGAGCGTTACTATAAAAAATAGGCTTTCAGTAATTTCTTTTAGCGTTTTTTGTAACACTCACATAGGATTTTCTCCTGAAAGAATACTCATCAGTTTGGGCTTGCTCATGCAGTTATGTGCATACTGAATGATCTGGTCGTAGTAGCAAGTAATCACCGCGACGCCTCCATTTTCACGTAGTGGTTGTTGTTGCCGCGTCGTTAACACAAATCGTTCATCGCCGTTCTCAGATATTACAATTCTGAAGCCCCCAGCAATGTTATTTCTGAAACACTCGTGGATAGCATCGTACAGTTTAACCCTGTCGAAGATGGATACGTTAGCTTAATGGTACATTATTTGATAACTCATCTTTTAATTGTGATAGTTTCACATTTGAAAATTCAGTTCACAAACAATATATGGTAGGTGAATCGCTTACAACTAGATTAGCCCGAGAGCGGCTAGCAGCAATTAAAAAGTTTATACCGGTTCGAGACAGACTTCGCGAAAAACTTCAACAACGACAACAAGCGCAGACTGACTTTTCTGTGTCAAGTGAACAACTGTTTACTCCGATAACAAGTGCGACCAAAGATGTGAAAAAGTTAACTGAAGCAGCGAAATACGGAGATATTCCTGAAAAAGAACGAGCAAAGAAGGCGCCGCTGCTTGATACGCTTGAAAAGATAGCAGCAGAGACCAGACAAACACACGCAGGGATACAACAGCTATCCAGTGATATAAAAACCCAACACGAGTATGAACGATTAGCTGATATTAATGATTCTGCGCCTGAACCACAACCTGTTGATGTCGTCACCCCAAGAGGTGTTCCCTTTATAGACAAACTCACCGAAGAAGCCATAACAGAAATCAAACGACCTGAATTAATAAAACTCAAAGACTATACGACTTTTGGTGATTTTGCCGCCAAAAGCCTTTATTCTAGAAAGGACTTTTTAAAAGACGAGTATAAAAACAGTAGAATAAGCCGAGATGAATGGGTTAGTTGGTTGTATAAAACGAATAAGGGGATTACTGGTAATTTGAAAAAGGATACAATTGAGTATAGATCTTTTAAAGTAGGAGTTGATAGTTATGGTATACAAAAACAACAAGAACGAGAAAAACAAAGTCAAGGCCGACAAAGGCAATTACTTGATGATAGTCAGGGCGCAACTGGTACAACTGAGGAAACAAGCGGAAAAGGATATTCGATTAAAAATCTAAAGGATTTCAACGCAACCGTGACATGCCCTGGTAACATTATCAGTGATATATCACGGTTAGAGGTTCTCATCGGAGGGAAACGAGCCGGAAATAACTCACCGGAAGTAATTAATGAAGCAGCTGATATCTGCAGACGATTATTTGCCGGCGGTATCATGAACATTGATGTATATCGAGAACTCATTGCTGAATTAGTTGAAAATCATAGCGACGCCCATGGTTATGATGAAAATCTTATGGATCTTAGCGATTGATCATTAATTGAAAAACTACTAGTTTTATAACAAGATGATTATACACTACAACCATGATAAACCCGTAAGTGTCTACGTGGTGAACACACGATTGCCTGTTTATAGAGCATATTACGGAGATGGTTTCGGCAATACCATTGCGGGGTTATTTACAAGAATGGCTCCAAAAGTGGCGCCGTTAGCTAACCAATTATCAATGAAAGCCATTGATGTTATTCGTGATAAGGGAATCAGCAAAATCGGAGATTTCGTTGGAAATCTTGCCGGAAAGGCATTTTCTGCCGCGAAAGATAAAATAGCATCATTGGTGAGAAAGAAAGCAGCGGTGCTGCCATCAACTACAGTGATGCCTGCAAAAATCAGCAAAGCAATAAATAGTGCAGCGGAAGAAAAACTAGCGTCGTTGGCTACTTCGGTGACTCCGTCGCCATTGACAGTTTCACCGGTAACAGACAGCGCTATCATGAACGCGATAGCAGGAAGTGGTTTGAAACGAAAACAAAAACGACGATGATTACAAAGAATTTCACAATTGAAAACACTAGTATGTTAATAAAATGTTTAAACGAACAGCTGATCCGGCCTTCGATATAGAAGCCCCAGTACCCAAGGACGATTCCGTTCGCGATTATCAATACTATTCCTATCATGCAATACAACCCGACCTACGATCGCGAATCGAACTTCAAGTTCAAGATACCAGTAAATACTTTTTGCCATGTGAAGCATTTATTGAAATCGAGGGAAAACTCGTAACAAATGTTGCAGCTGATACCCCATAGGCAAATGATTCAAATATCCGAGTTGGTTTTGTTAATAATGGCATAATGGCGTTATTTGAAAGTGCAAGATATCTCATTGATGGAAAAGAAATTGAATCAATAGACCGCGAGATTGATGTTGCAACAACAATAATCGGGCTAGCAAGATACTCCGATGATTATACAAGATCGGCTGGTCCATCTATGATGTTTGCAAAGGATACCTCTGATTACGCTGACCACCTTCAATACATTAAAGTGTTAACAGCACAAGATACTGCAGAAGCAAATCAACAAGAAGCAGCTAATCCAGAACGTCGAACTAGACCAGGAGCTGCGTTTGATATTCTAGGAGGCGTTAATGGTAATTTCAATTTAGGATTTGCAACACGAAAAGGAGCATTGCACGAACAGCAGCGATATTTTTCATGCGCAATTCTACTCCATCACATATTTGGATTCTGCAGAAATGTAAGAAAAGTCATCTATGGAGCCAAACATACAATCGCGTTAGTGCGAAAAGGCTATGACAATGATGCAATTTGGCGTACTGGCGCCGTAGATGGTAAAGTTGTTTTGAGTAAAATAGTATTGTGGATGTCAGTAATGACCCCATCAATTACCACGGAAGAGCGGTTACTTTCATTTATGGACACAGGTGGCAAATCATTGATAAGTTGGCTAAAAATAACAACTGATGGCAAAGAGGAAAATGTTGCTGATCCATTTACATGGCACCTGGCATCAAAACAAGGCGTTTCAGCTCCACGTCATATATTTATAGCGCTGCAGAATCGGAATCAATTAGGTTCCCAAGAACACAGTCATATGATATTTGATCGATTAGGAGTCAAGGAGGTTTCGCTGAGAATAAACGGACAACAGGAACCATCTGAGGATATACAACTTGATTACGGCAACAACCATATAGCACGTGTGTATCATAGAATGCTGTCATATATGGGCCGTGATCAAAATGTTGATACTGGTTTACAAATATCGCAACTTGATTTTAAAAACCTATATTCGATTTATTACTTTTCGCTGGAGCATCTTGATTTAACAAGGCAATCCGTCGTTGACATACATTTTCGAGCTCGTATAGATCCTTGTGGTGTTGATTATAGAGCGGTTGCTGTCATTCTCAGCGACAAATCAATGTTGTTAGAAGGAGCTGGCGGACGAATGAGAATCGTTGATGCACCAGTGGAAAATATGTAAATAAAACTTGAAGAGTTTCTAATTAGATCAATTGAAAGCATAAATGTGTTTTACAATAAAATGACATATAGTGTTGTTAGTGTCAAGCTGACTGATGGTCAGGTCAAGAAATTGCGATCAAAATCCGCTAAAGAATGTGGAACAACAATAACGTTAAAACCAGCGCAGATGTCCGGCGGTACACATATAATATCATTGACGGATTGTCAAATAAAACATTTCAATGATGCGTCGAAGAATAAGCGAGGTGTTCAAATTGTATTTTCAAAGGCTCCAGTCGCCAACATGATAAAATCAGGTGGTATATTTCCATTGTTAGCTGCAATACCAGCATTGATTGCAGCGGCTGCCCCAGCAATGGCGAAGGCGGCGGCGTTGGGAGCCGTTGGTACCGCGGCAGGGATGGCGTTGAAAAGGCAACTGGGAAAGGATATAAAAAAGGGAAATGGTCTAAGACTACCAGGAACCCCGTATTCATGGAACAGCGGCAGATCCGTGAACGGATCGGGTCTAAGAATACCAGGAACGGTTTATTAGTTGAAAACTCAATTGTTCCCATGTCCAATTTTGATTTAATTGATGCTGCTAAAAAACTAGCGATAAAAAACTTCAGAGGGGTTTTTATGAGAGATCAGTTGCCAAGAAAACCAAATAACGTTGAAACCGGTATCATCAATCTTGATAACAGCAGCGGATCGGGAACTCACTGGGTTGCATACGCGATTGATCCGCGTGGGATTGTCTGTTTTGATTCATATGGGCTAGCCCCACCGAACGAGTTTATGCAGTATATAAATTCTTCGACGAAACTCAAAAAGTTTCCGATTTTTTATTCCACGCTGCCAATACAACAATTAAATGATCCACCGATATGCGGCCGTAAAGTATTAAATGTCCTCGCGGAGATTTCATTAAAATCCTTTTGTTCTCCGTGGAAACCACCTCATCTAGTTGTAAATAAATACACGAGTGGGAAATTACAAGGTAATTTTAGAGAATTAATAAATTAAAAATACTAGAGTTTTTACAATAATGATTGATATTTGGGGACGATCTCTGTCAATGTCGAAACCCACCACGAAAACATCTGCGGGTTCTATCGAGGATGTAAAAAAAATAATTGAAGATGAAATCGCTGAGACGTTAAATTTAGCAAGTGTTGACCCGAACGAAATAGTTGTATTTCAAGATCGCCAGGGTAAATTGAAAACTAGTAATGTATCATTGGATGACATTTTAAAACGACAACACGACGCCGCTGAAAACTCTATTGCGCTGTATTCCAACGGTGAACAACTTAAACCAGGCGCACTTGTGTCTACGATCACCGATAGGATTGCCGCCCACGACAGCATGATTGCCACCCACGGCCGTGAGCTGGATGATCATATACGAGGTTATAATAGTTTTCGCAAAAATGTCGTACATAAATTCTTTGGAACCCCGCTTGTGGTTGGCATGACTCTCGCTGAAATTAAAAACTTTCTATATTTATTCTTTTTTAGCAAGGAGGCGGGAAGGATGATGAATGAAAATGAAATCAAGGCAAATTATCTCGATATTTACAATGATATTTTTAAAATAGTAGAAAATCTTGAAAAGGTACAAAAACCCACTAACGACGTCGTTGTTAAGTTTTAGGGAGCCCCACTTGTGGCAGGCATGACTCTCGCTGAAATTAGCGAGTTTATTGGCAAGCATACTCACAATGCCTACGTCGCTAATAGTTTCTTTGGCGTCCCGGCTACATCTACGATAACTCTCAAAGATATTAATATGTTTATGGTGAGACAAGCAACACTTAGTACCATCGTAGATAAATTTTTAGGGAGAACATCTGTGTCTGAAACCACATCTTTGATAGGCCCAACCCTCGCTGAAGTTAAAAAGCTATTGACGAACAAAAGCTCACCAGCGAAATTGGTAATAAGTTCTTTGAGGGCAGTAAACCCCAAGATATCACGACAACATTTTCTAACATCGACCAGCATATTAAAAACCAAGCACAGCTTAGAATCAACGACCTTCTGATTTCATTCTTTTTTAGCAAGAGGGATGGGAGGATGATGCTTTCTACCGAAGTCCATGTAAACTATCTCGATATTTACGGTGATATTCTTAAACTAAAAACAAACTTTGAAAAGGTAAAGATTCCGCATCCACACGGAAGCATTGAAAATATCGTGTATACGGTCGATCATGGGACCTTTGATTGGGTAAAAGAATCTAGTGTTAGATTGCCAATCGATATCGGGGAGTGGTTCCATGGCATCTACAGGATGACGTTAATCTCTACCAAGCAATTTGATATCATCGTGAAAGGTAAAACCTACTTTGGTGGCACCGCGACAGTAATTATCAAATGTAAAAAAGAATTTGAGATTGTCGCGGTTGATAGTATCATTAGATCAAAAATACCCTGGTGTTTAGAATTTGTAGGTGAAGTAGACAACCCCCTGATCTACTACCCGGACGATGGTGAATAATTGAAAACACTAACGGGTTTAAAATAACAATGTCAATGACAGCGTCATCAATGAAACCAATTGAACCGATAATAGTCCCGTTGACGGAGTCAGCGGTATCACAATCGCATCGATATCGATATGATACCCTGAAAGAATTTTCCGCGAATTTGAAATCACTTTCTGAGCGCTATCGTGAAAAAATGAAAAAATACCGACGCAGCATAGCAATCATTGACATCACCGTGTACTCGGTGTCCGGTGTGATGGCCAGCGCCGGGGTTATTTTGTCGACGGTGACCATGTTGGCTCCGATTGCAGTTCCAATTGCTATTTCCGCGGCAACAACAATTGCGGCAGTCGCCACCGCGATAACTAAAAAGTTATCATCGTGTTCCCCAAAAAAACTCACCGATTATACAGCTCGGTATCGGGTGGTATTTGACGCGTTCTTGAAATTATCCGAGTTGATCTCGCTGTCGATAGATAATTCGTTTATATCCGATGTTGAATTTTCCGCGATGACCCAGTTGTATAACTCCGCGATGTTGAAATTGGAAATTGAAGACAGCGTTAACAATAATGTCACTCGAACTGCTTCAACGAATCGCGGATAATACCACTCCGATACGAACAAGCATGATATCAATAACATCAACAAACCCACAATTTAGTGTGAACTTCCCTTCTCCGATTCCAGTGCGCGAGATCGCGCTGGCAAAATTACGAGTATATCATAGCTGGCCTAATATCAGATCGGCTGCCTTTGGCGGTCAGCAACCCAATAACTCGTTAAGGTTTTTGTGTAATAAACCCGATGGTACTCCAGCGTGGGAAACTGTTTCGTTACCAACTGGGTCGTACCAAATTGAGCAAATCGATGCTGAAATCCAGCGTAGAATAAAATCAATCACTAGAAAAGAATCAAAAATAGCTATTAAACTTCATGAACCGACGCTCTCGTCGTCGATCGAAATAAGCACAGAGGGATACATTGTAGATATCTATAAGAGCTCGTTAAGAACAGTGTTAGGATGGCCTGAAAAACCACCGGAAAAATCCGCCACCGACTTAACCACAGACGTACAATCATATCATGAAATCAATCCCATATATCGAGATAATTTATCTGATATAAAAAAAGGAAAAATCGCCGATAGATTTATATTTACCAACAAAAACACATTGCAATGGGATTTTATTATTAAAAGAACAGCTGACTCATCTGTTACTATCTCATTTACGCTAACTCACATCACTGGTTATTTTAATGAAATTAATCAATTGCATAAAACACAACAAGAACAACTTCGGCAAACAATCTTACAAAAACACGTTGAAATACTAAATCAGCTTGTATCTGACATGGAATATATAAATGAACTAATTATTTAAACAATAATTAATGACAACAGCAATAGTAAACAACAATTCCTAACCGGTTACAATATCACAGAGGCCGATCTGCGTAATTTCAAGTTTCCCGGATACAACGCTGAAGAACTAACAAAAATTGTTAGAAACAATATCAAGGTGCTACAAACACTAGATTCAACTGTCCTCCTCAAATATAATAATGATCCAGATGGTGGCGGTAGGCATATTGCCCCGCACAATGTGAATATTTCAACGGTGATTGCTTTCAACTTAACATGTGACGCAATTGAAGGATGCTATCAAATTAATATCGAGCAATCAAATCAAGCTCAGCAAGGATATATTCTTTATTCGTTTGCACCAACAGCTCCTCCAGGATTCCTAATTATTGAAAACCCAATTAATCCTGTCTACATGCAATGCCATAATAATTCGTATTGCAGTTATTATATATGCCTTACCATATTGTAGTGTATTACAGTTATTATATATGCCTTACCATATTGTAGTGTATTGCAGTTATTATATATGCCTTACCATATTGTAGTGTATTGCAGTTATTATATATGCCTTGCCATATTGTAGTGTATTGCAGTTATTATATATGCCTTGCCATATTGTAGTGTATTGCAGTTATTATATATGCCTTGCCATATTGTAGTGTATTGCAGTTATTATATATGCCTTGCCATATTGTAGTGTAATGCAGTTATTATATATGCCTTGCCATATTGTAGTGTATTGCAGTTATTATATATGCCTTACCATATTGTAGTGTATTGCAGTATTATATATGCCTTACCATATTGTTTCTAATTGTTTCAGAGTAGGACGTTCTAAAATAACATATATGCTATATGTGTAATAATGTAATGCTGATGTCATTCTTACTAGTATAAAGAATTGTTATTGTTTTTGTTGTTGTTAATATTTAGATTTGTGTTATCATTCTTTCTCTCCACACGATGGGGGGAAATGTTAAACAGTTTTGTTTTGGGGAAATGTTTATTATCGAATTGTGGTCGTATTTGATTTTTTCTTGGCACGCTACGAAGGGAAATGTTCAACAGTTTCGTTTTTGGGAAATGTTTATTATCGAGTTGATTATTCCTAGCCATGGGAGTGTAGCATAAATAGGTTTTATATAGTGAAATAGGTATATTAAGTTAGAGTGTAGCATAAATAGGTTTTATATGGTGAAATAGGTATATTAAGTTAGAGTGTAGCATAAATGGGTCTTATGTGGTGAAATAGGTATATTAAGTTAGAGTGTAGAATAAATAAGTTTTATATGGTGAAATAGGTATATTAAGTTAGAGTGTAGAATAAATAGGTTTATATGATCAAATAGGTATATTAAGTTAGAGTGTAGAATAAATAGGTTTTATATGGTGAAATAGGTATATTAAGTTAGAGTGTAGAATAAATAGGTTTTATATGATCAAATAGGTATATTAAGTTAGATTGTAGAATAAATAGGTTTTATATGGTGAAATAGGTATATTAAGTTAGAGTGTAGAATAAATAGGTTTTATATGATCAAATAGGTATATTAAGTTAGAGTGTAGAATAAATAGGTTTTATATGGTGAACTAGGTATATTAAGTTAGAGTGTAGAATAAATAGGTTTTATATGATCAAATAGGTATATTAAGTTAGAGTGTAGCATAAATAGGTTTTATATGGTGAAATAGGTATATTAAGTTAGAGTGTAGCATAAATATGTTGTATGTGGTGAAATAGGTATATTAAGTTAGAGTGTAGCATAAATAGGTTTTTTATGGTGAAATAGGTATATTAAGCTCGAGCTCATATTTGTGGGCATAGTTTGGTTAGGCGTTTGGAACAAATCCCGTGGCTGGCAAGAATTTGCCACGTGCCTGTGGGTATGGTTGTTGATGGGCGTCCTGGTGGATAATTGTATGAACCCATTACCAAATTTGGACCCAATGCGAGATGTGGTATATTTGGTATTGGGAGAAAATGAGATTGGGGTGCTCCCGATTATTACCATTATTATGGAGTTGGTTAAATAGTGCTATTTGTTGGTGTAGGTTTGGGTAGCCGTAGTATGTGTCAAGTATTTGTTGCCCCGGAGCATAAACTTAATTTAAAACTTATTGATTTGTTTTGTTTTTCAGTATATACTGATGGGAAACGGTATTGTTCATTTTTTATAATCTCATTACATTCGGATAATATCAGGTACAGATAAACATGTATAACATCATCTGGAACATATCCGTATGCATCTAAATATTGATCATTCTAAATTACTGCTGAAAATTTCGAAACTTAATAAGTTGTCGGTATTGCATTTATATCAAATAGGGTTACAGGTTAGAGTTTCACAATTTACATCCATGAAATCCGTTTTAGCTAAACAATTTCACAATCTCTCTCTGTCTCTGTCGCTCTCTTATATATATATATATATATATATATATATATATATATATATATATATATATATATATATATATATATATATACATACATACATACATACATATATCTGCAACATAAAAATGTAATTTGCCTCTTCCCCACCCAAATACTTTTTTCAAACAATTAATTAAAATTATTTCTTCATTATTTTGTTACGAGTATAATCTCATAAAAGAAGTATTTTAACTTTTTCTAAACAAAACGATTATCTAATGGAAAATAGCCTTCATTAATGATCCTGATGTTTAAATAACCAAAAATAATAACAGGACCATATTCAGAAAATTCCAAGACCTAGACCCAAATAAAACATTCTTCTGTTAATAATGATCCTAATATTAAGTTCATGCAATGACATAAATGTGTCTGTTTATTAGTTGGTTACACATAAAATAAAAAAGTTATTTTAGGTCAAGCAGAAAGAACTCGAATTTGGTCTTGGTCATGTCCAACATACGGTGTTACAGATTTGAATCGCACTGGAATGCATAAGAACGGATACATTGTTACAGATTTGGATCGCAACTGGAATGCATAAGAACGGATACAGTGTTACAGATTTGGATCGTACTGGAATACATAAGAAAGGATACAGTGTTACAGATTTGGATCGTACTGGAATGCATAAGAACGGATACAGTGTTACAGATTTGGATCGCTCTGAAATGCATAAGAATTTGATACAGTGTTACAGATTTGGATCGCACTGGAATACATAAGAACGGATACAGTGTTACAGAGTTGGATCGCACTGGAATGCATAAGAACGGATACAGTGTTACAGATTTGGATCGCACTGGAATGCATAAGAACATATACAGTGTTACAGAATTGGATCGTGCTGGAATGCTTAAGTTCGGATACAGTGTTACAGATTTGGATCGCACTGGAATGCATAAGAACATATACAGTGTTACAGATTTGGATCGTGCTGGAATGCATAAGAATGGATACAGTGTTACAGATTTTGATCGTACTGGAATGCATAAGAACGGATGGCCTGTTCTGAAAATACTCTGGATTAAATATAGCGAGCATGTAGAGTTCAGTGTGGAAATTGTGGCGGCAAAATGAAAAACTGTCGAGTCTGTAAGAAGAAAACACTATTGAAGATGATATAAATATAAGGTTTAATAATGAATAACTTGAATGAGCAATTAATTATGAAAACGTGCGCCTATATATAATCCAAATATTGGATCAATTAACATAAGCAAGCACAAACGTAATAATTAAAATTACAAATAAATTACTTTACAAACTACAATGATCAATGGTCAATGGTTCACGGTGATTTTACAATACAACGTTACTCAACTAGTAAGCAATGTAGTTATACAGAATACATTACCGGCACAATAATTACAAAACAACTAGTTCAGAAGTAAATCTAACCCTGCTCGATAAGAATCCTACTGTACTAAACTCTTCTTAAAAATGTAGCCTATAATACTTATATATATATATATATATATATATATATATATATATATATATATATATATATATATATATATATATATATATATATATGTATATATATATATATATATATATATATATATATATATATATATATATATATATATATATATATATATATATATATATATATATATATATATATATATATATATTCCTAAGTTGCAAATAAGAATATAAATATTTGCATTATACTGTGTAAACTAAAGCTACAAAACATACAAAAATAAACGTTGCAGTACAATACCTATACACAATAACTCTACAGCTGCAGATGTGCAAGTACTTATGGTAGACTGACAAGAATATATATAATGTAAAGATCTTTACCTGTGGTGAGGTAGTTATGCACAGGTGTCGTCTGTGCACTGGAAGCATTCGGTTCCTTGCATCAAAAGCACGGCGGCATTGGATGGACCGAACTCACTATTTCGAAATACAACACAATATACATTAATCACCCTCGGGAATCTTTGTAGACACAAATAAAACTCTAGTACGTATATTTCACAAATAAAAGGGTTTATACAATTCCGTGTCATAGCCATTGAACAGGCAACAAGCCAAAAAGTCATATGTCAACTTCCTGCTGACCACCAATCTGTCCGTATCTCTCTACAGTAAAAGCGGAGACCTCAGCATGGTTGGCACATCTAACATGGTACATGACACCATGACGATCACCACATTTAAAACTGGAAAAAAAAACCATCAATAACTGTCAAGTCAGCTATATGAATTGATGCTGGAGAAGAGACTGGCAAGTGGTTTCCCACATAATACGATTATATTTAACCCTGTATTCTCCAACAATGGTTGTAGTCGGCTGTGTATAATTTACAAACTTAAAGCAAAGTTAGTCCTTACCCAAGAATAGGCAGTGTACCCAAATACTTAAGTTGGTAGTCCTCGGGACTGATAGGCGAAATGTGACAAAATATACTTGTTCACTAAAAGTAAATAATCACAATGAAACCTTAACTACCGATAAATATGTTTACATGATCCTTGTCTTTGGCTGATATGCGAAGAAGCATAAGGATTTGATATTTATACACCCCACTAAGGCCCTCAATAATTAAATATCTTCAGACGCATTGTTGTTTTGTTCTGCCGCCTCTCTTTAAGGCACCTGTTAACAATTATGTCAAGATTCCCTAGCGTCTTTTTAATTGCATAGGTGGTGGTTGTGGAAGCAACACAAGTAATGGTACGTGTCTCTTGGGGGTTAAATGGAAGGGTAATGTTAATTGACCTAAAATGTATGGGCCAAACGTGAATTTAACATGCATCACATCACGACATTGGACACTGAGGAAAATGGGAGTAGTCTTGCAAGTTGCTGACTTAAATGGGGCAGTGATTAGTTACAGTGTTCTAGTTGACATGAATGCCTGTTTAATGATCACACATTCCGAGTCGAGCTCTACATACATATTGTTGCCTCCGTCTAATGATGGCACTGAAGAGTGGTGAGATCGGGGTCGTGTGGATTCTGCCCATAAATATCTTCTTTGTCAGATTCTGAAGACTCTTTCCCTCACCACTCTACGATGCCCGTTGAAATTGTGTCTTTCTGATGTTGCTCCAAATCCAGGTCCCAGTTCTCAACTTGAGGGACAGCGACTCTGTCCTGTAGTAGTTGGCTCACAACAATCTTCACCTCATAGGTGTGTCTTATCATCCGATGGGATATTACATCCATCTCCTATTACTTCTTTTTTACATTAGATTTATTGCTTCCTGTATTTCTTCTATAGACAGTTCATTCACGAGACGAAGAGCATATGACCTATAGTTTGTAGCCTAAAGCAGAGGAGTACTGAAGTAAAACTAGGTTATCTCCCTTTATAGGTAAAACTAAATTACTCTAACAGATCTCCCTTTATCACCTGTTTTTCTTTAATGATTTCCAGTTAGCTTGAAAGCCATATATATATATATATACAGAACATACCTTTATATAACTTGTACCTTGTCGATATATATATATATATATATATATATATATATATATATATATATATATATATATATATATATATATATAGAACAATCCTTTATGTAACTTGTACCTTTTGTTTTTGTTTAGAAGAGCAACTGGTGTAAGATAGCATGCAGCCGTTAGATTTATGGACTTCAGAATAACTGCCAACACAAGAAGAGGAAACTTTAGGCAAGGTCCACAAGAATATTGTAGGTTTGTAAAAAAAAGGATTTTGATATGCCTGCCTTAAGGTAGAGTGTATGCTATGTATACCATCTCTCCTTTCATCTGTCAATTTTGTTTCTGCACAACAGCTTTAGTTCACATCTGCACACAGTTTGTAGACTTTGTGGATGACTTGCACTTGGGGTAATGAAGGAGCATATAGATTTTGAAGTCAAAAGGTCAGAGGTTATTCAAATATATTTTACAACATGGTCATGTGAGAAAATGGTGCTAAAGTAACAACCTACGCTGTTGCAATCGAGTCATCCTGACAGTCCTCTTAATGCTTCTGATTCTAAGAGAATGCCTCTGTCAACACAAATCTTTTATTAATTCTTGGGGCTATTCCATTAAAACACGCATTGGACCAGGGGAATGCAGTTTTGAAATTTGGTAGCCACCCTGAGGTGATTGAATAAGCAGAATTCACTAGTATTTTGACACTTTGATTAGCTTGCTGAAAAAATACTTGAACTTACCTAAGGCTGTCAATTATTTCTCTAAACTTTGCTTTCTTAACCAATTACTGACTTTTTCATGGAAAACATGCCTCACCACCATTACTGTTCAAATACATCGACATTAGGTTGGTTTTTCAGTGTGCATTGTAAATAAACCAAGTCTCACAAGAACAAATTTAACATTGCCACAGAATTTACACTTTTGTTTTGTAAGGAGATTTATTTAGAAATCTATTAGTTTTCTTATGATTAAGACATAAAAGACGTAGATTATCAATTTGTGATCAGTAAAACTACAATTGCAGGGTCACGTGGTATGCTTTCTATCAGCTATATATAACTGACCAATGACAATGTTTGACGTCTGTGATTGTTTGAAGTAATTAAAACAGAAATACCATTGATTGGCAACAAATACAGCCTGCATAACGTAATATACGAATATGATTACTCGATATCTTGAGTGGAAGTTAGTGATTAAATTTAGCTTGTACTTTTAAACAGACCGCCTGCATCAGTTATATCAACCACCTATCAAAGTGATTTTATTGAATAAACAACCTGGGACAGATGCAATTTTTAAAGCAAACTACCCTGGAGTATTTGTTATTAAAAGTGCAGATCCCACTAATGACATAATGGGTTTGAAATGAAGATGGTGCTCTCCCATTTCCAGCATTGTGTTTGTCTGAGAGAAGAATTGCTTTTCCAGAACTGATGGTAGTATAGACACAAAATTATCACTTTAAATTAAATGCATCTAATTGGTATTAGACGAATTTATTACTGATCTGACATTAACATGGCCGTCCTTGAACCTGTTTTGAAATTTTTTTTTTTTTATTGGAATTTTTACATCATCTTTCCACCCTCCTTATTTCGAGTTAAAAGTTACATTCTAATTTTATTAAATAGGTTTTCACTTTTTTAATGTTAGCAGTGCTTAATGTAGTGTTTACCAAAAATGTAGTCTGCCACAATCAGATCAACCATTAAGGTGCCAGATACTTTCAGAGATTATTTTTCAATATTAAAATTGTGTGCCAGTGTTGACCAATATAACCACTGTGGTGGTGATAATTGAAAATGTATTTACAACTTACTTTTTTCAAAGAGGACGTTGTACTGGCATCAGAAGATGAGATGGTGGAACCAGTGATTCCATATCTTCTGGTCAGTTTGTTCTTAAATTAACCCTTAGATTTTTATTGTGTATTGTGGAGAGAACAAATCCTAATATGGAAGATTCAGATATGGTTTCAGTTTAGATAGAAGGACTTTTAATAGTACAGATGATAGTCATAGTTTTGACTCACCTGGCCATAAGGTCAAATATGCTTATGGTATGTCCCTGCATCCGTCTTTCATCATCCATCAACACTTGATTGTTACCAATTAGGAGTCGATATTTCTGTTTCAGTCCAACTTGAAATGGTGATTTATACTGTTGGAAAAGTCTGATAATTATGGAGATTTATACATAATGATGTGATCTTGCAAATTATTTGTTACCACCGTGCAGGCCATATTTCTGATCCCATTGCTTTTCTTCCAATTTTAATACTTATATCCTTAAAGCTCTTGTACATCTTCAATAATGAGCATGACCCACAAGTACTAATAGGGGTGTTGCCACTCTTGAAGCTGTACTTCTGATATGAGTTTGATCTTACTTGTAATATATTCGTACATATAAAATATTTGGACAGGTTTGATAAATGAGAGAGACATGTATGCATATTAATGAGGTGATTTTGGATCTGATTGTTGAGTTTGTTCACATTCTATAAGCTATTTCTGGTATGACTTTGATCAAACTTGAAATGTTGGTCTGTATCATTAAGATTTAGGATAGGTTCAATAATGACCGAGATCCACACATATTATTGATGTAATCTTGCATCTAATTGGCTGATCGTTGTTACCATTCATATTTGTAATCTGATTTTACCAAACTAGGAATATGTGCTGTTGAAAAATCTTGGACCATTTCAGTAATGTGCAGGACCCATGCATATTAACAAAGTGATCTTGCATCTGATTGGCTACGCTTATTCCCACTATGGATGCTATATTTCTTGTCTGATTTTGATTTGGGTCATGATATTTATTATTATGATTAAGGACTTCACATATTGAGGTCATCATGTATATAATTGGCTGAGCACCATGCTACTTGAGAGATTAGTTATTTTTAGCATTTAATCAGAATTGGTTAATGGGCAACTATCATCAAGATGTTGAATGAATTTTATTATGGCTAAGTCCTATGTATGAATTTTATTGTGGCTAAGTCCTAGGCATGAATTTTATTATGGCTAAGTCATATGCATGAATTTTAGTATGGCTAAGTCCTATGCATCAATTTTATTATGGCTAAGTCCTATGCATTAATTTTAGTATGGCTAAGTAGTATGCATGAATTTTAGTATGGCTAAGTCCTATGCATCAATTTTATTATGGCTAAGTCCTATGCATTAATTTTAGTATGGCTAAGTAGTATGCATGAATTCTAGTATGGCTAAGTCCTATGCATCAATTTTATTATGGCTAAGTCCTATGCATTAATTTTAGTATGGCTAAGTCCTAGGCATGAATTATATTATGGCTAAGTCCTATGCCTTAATTTTAGTATGGCTAGGTCCTATGCATGAATTTTATTATGGCTAAGTCCTATGCATGTATTTCTTAGGTTGGCTTGCAAGTGATTTGAAGAATTACTTACCACTGTATTTAGCAAGCTCCATCAACTGGCCTATGTCATGAAGATCTTGGGCAAGTATGTTAAGGAATGAAATTCATGCATATTATGTAATGTGACCTTGTATCCATTTAGTGGAGTTTGTCAACAGTATAGCAAATATATTTTGGAGCCAAGTATGATAAGGTATGAAATTCATACATATTTTGTAAGGTGTCCATTTAGTGGACTTTGTCAACAGAATAGCAAATCTATTTTGGATATTGACCAGACTTATTAATTAGCTGAATTTGATTAGAATAAAATCTTGGAATGTTAATGAGGTAATCTATTTTACCTAGTTGGATTAGCTTGTTATACTCTAGATTCCAAATTCAATTTGAAGTTTGTTCCAACTTAAGTTTATATTATCATTGACATACATGGGTTTTATAATAAGTGAGATCAGTGTGTAGTATTGACATACCTTGATCAAATTGGTTAAGCTCATGATATAGAAAAAGTTTGACATATAGCATTGGCTACGTTATGTTTTTTCAACACTACATAAGACTGCTCAGCGAAATGTTTAATTGCTGAGACGTTGTGCCAGATGAGCTATATCAAGACTGCAATGGCCACTGTTTTTATGTTGCTGTTGATTTGTTTTAAAAATGATAATAAATTGTTTCTAACATTAGAAAATCATTTTCTAAGATGAAAAAATATCTTTCAGATGTAATAGCTACTAAAGTGATTTGTGAATGGACAGTTGTGAATGTTTTGTGTTGTTAGACCTGAATTTCGAGTTAACTTTGCAAATAAGAAATGACATTGGCTTCAATATGTTGAAAGTACCTGTAACAGAAATGTAACCGAGTGGGTATTGGATCAAATGAATAATTCAAACACAATGCATGAAAGATGCAAATGTATAAACTTAATAAGTAAAGAAAAATGTATGATGAAAAAATGCAATGATTCTCACACACGCTCAATATACACTTGATTAAATCATTCTATACTATAAGACACTGATAATAAACCATTAATATATATATATATATATATATATATATATATATATATATATATATATATATATATACCTGATATACAGCTTAAGGAAACCTCAATTTCAAATAATAGTACACACTAAAATAATCATATAGTTTCATGTATAGACAAGGCTTGGGATTCAAACAATCTCAAGTTTTCAAATACGTTAAAAATATTCTGCACTGTCAGTAAAATTAACAAATCTCCTGGAATTCATCTAAGATTCAAAATAATCTTATGTAAATACAAATATACCAATTTAAACAACAATTGGAATAAACATATGCTTCTTGACCCTTGTACAGTTGCACTATCCATCCACCGATAAACCGCAGTTTTACCACGTTCCTCGGGTTAACACCTCTTGTATCGACTGTTCACATCCTTCACGGATCCACTACATGTACAGTAAGTCATACCTATACACGTACAGACAGCATACAGTACTCGTGTATTGGCTACGTATACAGTCGTGGCTTCACCACATGTACATATATACGTACATACAAATAGACATCTAGATTGCTCGTTACATCACCACGTAACGTCGTAACCACCTCGTAACCTTGTAATCTTGTAACCACCTCGTAATCTTGTAAACATACCTTTTTTCCTAATTTCTTTTTCTCCTAATGTTAATATGATCTGGTAATGTGATTTGCTTTAATCATCATACCTTTTCTTCTAATGTTAATATGATCTGGTACTGTGATTTGCTTTAATCATCATACCTCTTCTTCTAATGTTAATATGATCTGGTAATGTGATTTGCTTTAATCACCATACCTTTTCTCCTAATGTTAATATGATCTGGTAATGTGATTTGCTTTAATCATCATACCTTTTCTCCTAATCCTAATATGATCTGGTAATGTGATGGTGTTTCCAAGTTGTATTTATTTTAACAATTATTACTCACAAGCAACGAGAAGTGTGACTAATGAACCAATATTACATTGTCTGAAGCCTGTCGTTGATAAATTTTAAACCTTGAACTTTGAACATAATTGTCTTTAATTAGTCTGCCACGAATACAAAATTTTGTTTGGATTATAAAAATGAGGTAACATTATTCTACAAATTCTGTATAAAGAATAATACAGTATTTTACTATTAGAGAAATCAATAATATTTTAAACTATACTTTTGGGCATATTTATAACATAATCGTGATGATGTAAAGAAAACGTATTGGTGATTTGTCAAATTTTTGGTGGTCTATTGTTAACATCTTAAATTAGGATGCATCAAAATTGATTTTATCATCTTGGCTAAATTATAGATTGAACCTTGCCTTAATATCAAATAAAAAATATTTTCTTAGCCTTAGTTTCAAATATACATAGCATGACATAGTTGTATATACGTTTTGTTAAAATCATATTCTTTTCAGTTGATGGAGCAAACAAAAATACAAATGTCAGTTCTGATATATCTCCAACAACCAATTCTAAAGCATGAAAGACATCTTCTTACAGTTCATAGGGAAGAGCCCAAGATCATCAAACTAACCGTTCTGAAGGAGAACAACAGGATTGGAGACTATTTGAAAAGTTTGAAGGAACTTGGAGCCCTTGGCAACTTTTTGCACAATGTAAAAGACCTTGAGAACGGAGGCAGCAATATTGTAGTAGTGAAGAGGCCTAATAAAGAACCTCCACACTGTTATGACCTTTATGTCATAGATGAATTATGGAGACATTCCCGTGTCTGCTAATTCAACTCAGATCCTGGAAAGACTGAAGAGGCTAAATAAGAACACAAGTATGTTATTGTTTCAGCTCGTATCCTGTTTGAGAGTGCAAGTTTGGACAAAACTGAAGTGAGAATCATCCCTGATGATTTAAAAGTGCATGTTCTGATGTACGCAATGCTGTAGACATATATTGAGGTATTTATATTTTCTTTTAATTTTTTTGGGAAGATTACTGAAAAGCATGTTTTCCGAAATATGACATGAGAAATTCTTTACAAGTAAAACATGGTGTAATTTACCAGATTCATTGTGCTATGTATAGCAGGTATTTGCTGATAATGTAATAATTGAGTCGACCCCAGCATATCATACAGAAATTTACAATGATGGTGTGCTGATGATGTAATAATTGAGTCTACCCCAGCATATCATACAGAAATTTACAATGATGGTGTGCTATTCACAAGGAAGGTGTGTCATTCACAACAATGAAAGTGTCGTAATTCACAGTGAAGGTGTGCTAGTCACAATGAAGGTGTGCAATTGACAATGAAGGTGTGTTATTCAATATGAAGGTGTCTTACTAACAATGAAGGTGTGCTATTCAAAATGAAGGTATGCTATTCACACTGAAGGTGTCTGATTCACAATGAAGGTGTTAATCAGAATGAAGGTGTGCTATTCACAATGAAGGTGTGTCATTCACAACAATGAAAGTGTCGTAATTCACAGTGAAGGTGTGCTAGTCACAATGAAGGTGTGCTATTGACAATGAAGGTGTGTTATTCAATATGAAGGTGTCTTACTAACAATGAAGGTTTGCTATTCAAAATGAAGGTATGCTATTCACACTGAAGGTGTCTGATTCACAATGAAGGTGTTAATCAGAATGAAGGTGTGCTATTCACAATGAAGGTGTCTTATTCACAATGAAGGAATACCATTCACAATGAAGGTGTATTATTCACATTGAAGGTGTGCTATATTTCTGATATGATTTGAATAGTCTTCCAAGATTTCAGTTTTTATGTTATCAAATTACACATGTTGTATTATAATTATATGTATGCTTCCCTGATAAGAGCAATTTTCATAATGAAGATGCAATGCAATATGTGGATAGAAAATTACACCAATTGTTGAAAATGTAAAAACAATGTAACACATGGATAGAAAATTACACCTTGTATTGATGATGTAAACACACTGCAATTCATTGATTAAAAATGACACCATGTAATGATAATGTAAGGATAATGCAATACAATGAAAGAAAATAACAAATTATTAATACAAAGCAATGCAATGCATGGATGGAAAATGACAAATTATTAATACAAAAACAATGCAATGCAATGAAGGAAAATGTCGAATTATTAATATAAAAACAATGCACTGCATGGATGGAAAATGACACGAGTTATTGATACTGTAAAATTAACACAATACATGGATGGTACATTATATTACATTACATTGGAAACTGATATAATACTATTAATTTACACCACTAGAGACAAAACAAGTAGACTTGGGCCATACTATTTCATGAATTTTGATGCTTTAAGATGAAAGGAAAAAAGGTTATTTACTTGTCAAAGAAATGTAAAATCTCATCCCAGCTGAACTTATCAAGAAGGAGAGGGTGAATCAGTGAAAGCTGATACAAATATGCAACAAGATCTGGCAGACAGGTTAATGGCAAACATAGTGGACACAGTCACTGATTTTAACACTCCCCCCAAAAAGAAATCTCCAGCTGTGCCAAAATTACAGAAATATCAGTTTGATCAACCATGCAAGTAAGGTGATGGTGAATATCATCTTGAACAAACTGAAACTACCAGCATAATAAATAATCTCTGAAAAACTGGCAGAGGTCTGGAGTGGAAGAAGCACAACAGAATAAATCTTCAATCTCAGTGTTCTATGTGAAAAGCACTTGCAACATCAACAAGACATCTACCATATATTCATAGATTTCAAAAAAGGCTTTTGACAGTGTAGCATGAAGCAATGTGGGCCACAATATAAAAGTGTCAAAAGTTGACCAATACCATCAAGCAGCTCTATGCGAAGGCTACCAATGCAGTAAATGCTCAAGGTTCTGTGGGGACTGATTCAAGACAACAGTTGGAGTTAAACATCTACTTAGAGCATATCATGAGCAAAGCCATGGAAAACAACCACGGGACAGTCAGCATTGGAGGGCGTAACATCACCAACATCTGTTTTGCAGAGAACATTGATGGGCTGGCAGGCATTGAAGATTAGCTTGCCAGATTAGTGAATGACCTGGATGAAACATTTTCCAGATTTGACATGGAGATAAGCGCTGAGAAGACAAAACTGTTGATAAAATTGTGACAAATCTTTGCCAATATTAATGTCACAGAGTAGAACTGTAAATAGTGGGCCAGTTCAAATATCTTAGTTCCATAATCACTGAAGTGGATCAAGGGCAGAAGTTTTATCACGTGCAGCACAAACAACAGCAGCTATGTCAAAGCTAAGACCCATCTTGAGAGACAAAAACATATGTATGAAAACTTAAATCAGAGTATTGAGAGCACTAGTCATCTCAATCTTCTTGTATTAATTTGAGGCCTGAACCACAGCAGAATTATAATGAAGAATCCAGGCACATGAAATGAGATGCTACAGAACCATTATTGGCATCTCTTACATGGACCACATCACAAATGAAGAAGTGCATAACACCATCAGGCACAAGAAGAGGCCAATATAAAGATCTTACCACAGTCGAAAAGAGAAAGTGGAAATGGTATGGTCATGCCACCAGAGCCAACAGTCTATCCACAACAGTACTGCAGGGTAGCAGCCAGGGTGGCAGAAGGAGAGGTTGACGAAAAACACGGTGACTGACAACATCAAAGAATGGACCAGGAAAAGTTTGGTATAGGGATACAGGCATTCGCACACGATTGAGACAAGTGGAAGGAACTGGTCAGATGTTTAGCTGCACAGTGACTCAATAACCACACTAGATCATGAGACTGATGATGATGATGATGATGATGATGATGATGATGATGATGATGTATTGTTAAAGCCTTGGGCTATTATTAGCAATGAATATTACCTAGTTCCAGTTTGCCCCTCCCCCCCCCAATAATTATTGTACAATTTATGTATTGTTCCAGCCTTGAGGTATTATTAGCAATGGATATTACCCCTTTCCACAGTCTTGATAGTTTTATGAGATACATAATTTGATAATTAATAAATTAGAAAATATCAAAGTATTTAGATTGATCAGCATGACCTGTTCATTGACCATAAAGTAACAAAAATATTGTAACCTTGTCCACTTTAGAAAATGGTAAAATGGTATGGATACATTGGGCATAATGATTGTGTATGATAATTTGGCATGATGTACACGTCTAGTACAATAAATGTATTTTACAGAATAATGTATCACACGTGTGTGCTGTTTGATGTCAACTAGTAGTACTTCTAATGTATAACAAACAAGTATCAGGTGTGCATCCATGTTATCTCATATCCACTAGTAGTTTCAATGTATGTATCACAATGATATGTCATGAATACATGTTATCTTATATCCACTAGTGGTTCCAATGTATTTATCACAATGATGTATCAGGAATACATGTTGTCTGATACATACTAGTAGTTCCAATGTATGTATCATAATGATGTATCATGAATAAATGTTGTCTGATACCCACAAGTAGTTTTAATGTACGTATCACAATGATTTATCATGAATAAATGTTGTCTATACCCACTTAGTACTTCCAATATATTTATCTCAATGATGCATCATGAATACATGTTCTTGTCTATACCCACTAGTAGTTCCAATGTAGAGGAATTCAAATGTGCTTACATTGTACATTGTATCTAAAATGTATATAACATTTATAAAGTGTACATCATGTACACATGTTCTTTGAGGTCAAAAGGTAGTTAGCTGAATACATGTATTTAACAAAATGATATTTCATGTACAAATGTTGTTATGAAGTCCCGTGGTATTTATTTAAACGAATGATTTATTAGGTACATGTATTGTCTTCATTTGCTAATGGTTGTTTCCATATATTTCACAAAATAATGTAGTTAGTTGTATCTATAATTTAACAAAGTGATAGATCACATACACATGTTGTTTGAGGTCCAATGGTATTTGATTGCATCTATGAATTTAGCATATGTTTTCTATCATGCACGTTGTTTGACATCCAATGGAAGATGTATCTATGAATTTTTACACTGTTATGTATCATACACATGTTGTTTACGGTGCAACAGTATTTAGCTGAATCTATGTATTTAATAGAATGTTGTGTGATGTACATTTGTATTTGGTTGTATCTATCTATTTAACACTGTTATGTGTCATGTACATGTTTGAGTTCATTGGTAGTTAGATGTATCCATGTATTTAAGAGAATGCTGCATCATACACATGTTGTTTGAGGTCCATTGGTGTTAGGCTGTATCTATATATTGAACTGAATGATGTACACATACTGTCTTCCTTCACTAGTAGTTGCATTGCATGCATGTACTTAACAATGTAGTTATTTCATCTATATATTTAACAAAATGATGTATCACACATACAATATATGAGGTCTTCAGGTAGTTGATTGTTTCTGTATATTTAACAATGTAGTTATTTGATATATAACAAAATTATGTATCACACATATTATATGAGGTATTCTGGTAGTTGACTGTATATATATATATATATATATTTAATAGAATGAAGTATCATGAATACATGTTGTTTGACATTCACTGGTACATTTTAGTATCTATATACTTAGCTGAATGCTATGTAAAGTACACACTGTGTAATGTCTAATAACAGTCACACCCATATATTTAACAGAATGCTATTTTAAGTACACATTGTGTAATGTCAATAACAGTCACACCCATATATTTAACAGAATGCTATTTTAAGTACACATCATGTAATGTCCAATAAAAGTCACACCCATACTTTTAACAGAATCCTAAGTTTTGTACACATTGTGTAATGTCAATAACAGTCACACCCATATATTTAACATAATGCTATGTTAAGTACACATTGTGTAATGTCCAATAACAGTCACACCCATATATTGAACAGAATGCCATGTTTTGTACACATTGTGTAATGTCCAATAAAAAGTCACACCCATATATTTAACAGAATGCTATGTTAAGTACACGCTGTGTCATGTCCAATAAAAGTCACACCCATATATTTCACAGAATCTTGTATCAGGTACACATTGTGTTATGTCTACCAGTAGTTGTATCCATGTATTTCAAATCCTTGTCTCTCACAGTAGCAAGAACACAACCATCACTTCTCTCAGAATTGATTTCCTTGGAAATTCTTAACATCTGACACAGCTTTTTCCAGTGTTGACAAAATGTCAGATGCTGCAGCTGGAAAAAGAATAAACTTAGCATCATTTTTTAAACAATACAAAAACAATTATATATATATATATATATATATATATATATATACCTGAATGGGATGGATACCAAAATGGTTATGAATATATACCTGAATGGGATGGATACCAAAATGGTTATGGATATATACCTGAATGGGATGGATACCAAAATGGTTATGGATATATACCTAAATGAGATGGATACCAAATGGTTATGGATATATATCTGGGATGGTATCGATACCAAATGGTTATGGATATATACCTAAATGGGATTGATACCAAAATGGTTATGGATATATACCTAAATGAGATGGATACCAAATGGTTATGGATATATATCTGGGATGGTATGGATACCAAATGGTTATGGATATATACCTAAATGGGATGGATACCAAAATGGTTATGGATATATACCTAAATGGGATGGATACCAAAATGGTTATGGATATATACCTAAATGGGATGGATACCAAAATGGTTATGGATATACACCTAAATGAGATGGATACCAAATGGTCATGGATATATATCTGGGATGGTATGGATACCAAATGGTTATGGATATATACCTAAATGGGATGGATACCAAAATGGTTATGAATATATACCTGAATGGGATGGATACCAAAACGGAGAAGACAGAATTGATGACAAAACCATAAAGGCTGACTTACATTTTTTGAAGCTAAGCTATGATGTTTGTATCTATGGTAAACAAGTAATTGTCATTTAAGTGCCTTAGTACAAAACCTTGGCAGTGATAGGAGGTAGATTCCAAACCACATTATTTCAACAGTGTTATATTTGAAGATTATGAGATTTAAATCTGCATTTGATAAATTGTGTGTAAGTATTATCTGTCTGACTTGTGTATGTAGCCTGTCAATACAAATACATGAGTATAAAATTCAGATGTGATTAATATATTTCTCCTTTATAAAGGCCGATATATATATATATATATATATATATATATATATATATATATAGATAGATAGATAGATAGATAGATAGATAGAAAGACCGACAGACAGACAGATAGACTACATACTTTAATCATCTAGACAATTAGACACAAATACAGTGATCCCTTTCAAGTGTGGTCTTAAAACTCACCAATAAACAAATTTAAAGACCTAATAATGTTTCCTACCTGTAATATTGTCAGCATTTTTTTTTACGTTTTCTAATTTCATGGTATTTGTTTTTGTTTTTTGTAGTGATATCATAATAGATGTTGTTAAGCGCTTAGAGCTTCTAACGATTAGGCGCTATACAATGTCCTTATTATTATTATTATTATTATTATTATTATTATTATTATTATTATTATTATTATTATCTTATAGGTTTGGGCCATGAGAAGTCTGCACTATTATTCTTATTATTATCTCAACGGATTAGAACATGTTAAGTCCTCATTATTATTATTATTATTAATATTATTATTATTATCTAATTTGATTGGGCCATGAGGTCTGCATTATTATTATTATTATTATTATTATTATTATTATTATTATTATTATTATTATTATCAGATTAACCATGAGAAAAGCCATGGTGTACTATTAATATTATTATTGTTATTATTATTATTATTATTATTATTATTATTATTATTATTATTATTATTATTATGATAGAATTGGGCAATGAGAGACGTCATGGTATACTTTTAATATTATTATTATTAATATTATTATTATCTCATAGGATTGAGCCATGATAAGTCCTTATTATTATTGGTATTATCTCATAGGATTGGGTCATGAGATTGGTCATGGTGTACTATTTATATTATAGCATATTGGTATTATCTTATAGGATTGGGTCGTGAGAAGTCCTTATTATTATTGGTATTATCTTATAGGATTGGGCCATGAGAAGTCCTTATTATTATTGGTATTATCTTATAGGATTGGGTCATGAGAAGTCCTTATTATTATTGGTATTATCTTATAGGATTGGGTCATGAGAAGTCCTTATTATTATTGGTATTATCTTATAGGATTGGGTCATGAGATTGGTCATGGTGTACTATTTATATTATAGCATATTGGTATTATCTTATAGGATTGGGCCATGAGAAGTCCTTATTATTATTGGTATTATCTTATAGGATTGGGCCATGAGAAGTCCTTATTATTATTGGTATTATCTTATAGGATTGGGCCATGAGAAGTCCTTATTATTATTGGTATTAAATCATATTGGGCCATGAGATAGGTCATGGTATACTATCATATTGGGCCATGAGATAGGTCATTGTATACTATTTATATTATAGCATATTGGCAATCTTTCCTGTAATTTGTTTTTTTTCTTAAATATATTAAGAGCAATTTTACTTTTACCCTCCAAACCTACAGCAATGACTTGTAAATAAAGTTATTATTTCCTTTATGACTTCAATATGTGATTTATAAAGATAGTAAGGAATGGAATAATGTACATAAGAATGAATGATGGATGTATCATGTAATTCTATATTATGTCTCTATAAAGAATGAGATAAGAAATTATTTACCTTCTATTTGTTTTTTGTACTCCTGAAATGTCTTTTGTAGCTCATGGGCTTCATGTGGGGTGATGGCCTGATTCTTACGCTTCTCTAAATCTTCCAGGTATCCATGGTTACCAATGACAATTTCAATCTCACGAAGGACCTCATCTATCTTGGCCCAGTAATCCTCAAACTCTTGCTGGCTTATCTTTCCATCCACAGAATGACCACTTATGTGATTCCTATATATGCGTATCCTCTCCACACTTGCACCAAGAGTTGTGTCCCTTGGGTTATCAGTTGGAGGTTTTCCCCAACCATTTGATGGCGCATGAACTGAACTGACATTTCTTATGATTGTATATAATAAGGAAATGTCAAATTCTTCTACCTTTCCAGTGGAAAGGCCCTGTGGATCTGGGAATACCAACTGAACTTGATCTTTATTCAGTTTATTCAACTTGGCTTTGTTGGCCAGGATTGCCTTGTATACATCTGTGTGGGGCATAGCGACATTGGTGAGGAGGATTTCTCTAAGAGCATTGGAACAAACAGTTGTCAATGCATTACACAAGCGGGCATGGTTGATGTGCTCCTGGGTAATAGGTGTATCAACATCATCTTTATCTTGACCATCTATGTTCTTAACCTGTAGGAAAGGGACAGACTTTAAAATAATGGAGGCTGGAAAAATAATCTAAGCAACAGTATCAATTAAATGAGATAATTCACAGCATAAACATGTCTACAAGATGCTTGTATCTAAACGATGACTTGTTTTCCGTCTGAGTGAGATACTGTACCAAAACTTATCTACCTTTCCTGTTATAAGGTATATTACATTCAGAATGTCAATCTTCGATAAATACTTTATAAGCAGAGATTTATATATCTTAGCTATGTTATTATAATTCCTATATTCTGCAGATTTATAAAGCCAGACATGATGAAATTGGGAAAATCAGTGAGATGTCATAAAAAAAACCTATTTAGATAATATTAAGGAATGTCCATGTTATGCAGATCAATATAACAAAATACGCTTCACTCAGAGGTTAATTGGGGAAGTTAGTTAGAGACCACAAAACATAGGAGATTACAGCCAGGCATTGACTGGCAAGTGAGATACTGTTATTTGCGGCTCAAGTTACTTGAGGACAGCTATGTGAGAATCTCCACAAATGACCAAGCCATTAACACAGTTTGAGTGTGGTCAATAGAGCTGCCCAATAGCCCTCATCATTTTATACTTTTAACAACAAGCTGTTTAAATGTGTTCTTTTCTGTTTCAACAGTTTCATATTAGCATCATGTGCATTTTATGATTTCAGATAAATTTGGTCAAACTATGTCTAGCCACTTGTGATAAGTCATTAAAATATTTTTTCTTGGTTTTAATATTAATAACAATATACAGTTGCAAATTAGAATCATCTGACCAACGTTATGGAGAACTACTTTCTTTTAAAATTTTGTTGACCAGATTTGGATAAGGAACAATTTTAAGGTGTAACTATTTTTATTAATCTGAGCCAATTCTGAAAGTGGATTGGCATCATTTGTACAGTTGTGAAAGACTTGAGTGCCAGGATGCATTCTTCCTTGTTTGGTCTGAAAACAGTTTATCAGTTTCTGAGAATTGAATATATATCAATTTGTAATCAATGGAAGGAAAATTTACCTAACAGCCAAGGGAGATCAATGACCTTATTACCTGGGGAGGTAACTTCGTTTTATTGCCAGGGAAGGTCACGTGGCCTTTTTTGCCTGGTGAGGTGGGTTGGCTTTATTGCCAGGGAAGAACCGTGAGCTATTTTGATAGAACATATGAGAGTCATTTTTAATCAATGCAAGGGAAATTGCATTTGACAGCTGTTGTATTATATACATCAAACATGTGTAATACAGTAAGATAATAATCTTTACATTATTCTTTTCTACACAGTAATGTTTATTTCTCAGCAGTATGACACAAAATTCAAATTAAAATCATGATATAGCATTCATTTCGAATACATCATCATTGTGGCAAAATACAAATGTAAATAATTGCTAATTTTGTCTGATATCTAACAGTCTTCTGATCAATTCCACCCATTTAGTGCGAGAGACTTGGGTAATATTTGGAATTCATTATGATATAAAGCAAACTGTCACAATCTAAGTGACAGTAAATAACATAGCGAACATAATACTCTGAAATTTTAAGTGTTAAATTCAGTCTCCTATAAAACATTATATATACCTTAATTTGCTAGCACTCACCTGATCTTCGAACCATAAATCCAAAACTTTGCACGACTCTATTATGTGGTCATGAAACTCACAGTGTATTTCTTCTTTTTCTTTGAGTCTGGATACAGGGATGAGGCTGTTGATACTGACACCATTGTATTCAGGACATTGTATAAAGTACTCAGACTTCAGACCCTTGCCCAGGTATCCAATAATCTTGAGGAGGTTTCTTGTTATGAACTCTCTCACCTCAATGCACAGCTTTGAAGATGGAGTCTTGTCCTTGATTCCCATTCTTGTGACTCTCAGAAAGATAACATGCTCTCTAAAATGTAGGGTCAGTTTGTGCTGTTCGTCCAGCTGAAAAACGCAGAAGCCACAAAAGATCAGATTCTCTTCTATATGCTCTTTCTTCTTTTTGGCAACTGGCCAGTGAGCAATACAGGCAGCAACAAGTCTGTGAAACATTGCACTGGGTAGGAAATTACCTGTGAAGACATAGCACAGTACTGGTGAACTCTTGATCCGACTATTCGGTTTTGGGCTGATGATTTCCTCTGGCGTTTCCTCCTGAAGCATGCATGGAGCAAGGAAGTAACACTCCTCCTGTTACAACAATGGATTCATTCTTAATGGGACTACAAGGCATAGATTACATTTTTAGTTAGAAATAATATAAAGTACTCCAGCGTTAAAAAAAATACTTAAACAATCTACTAATACCAATGAAGACCATTGAGTTTCATTTCTTTAAAAATGTGTGATTAAAAAAATAATTAAAGTTCCAAAGCTTGTTTAAGATAACTACTGCCAACATCTCATAAAGATATCAATTCATCAAACATAAACTTGTCTTGTTAGGTGGATAAACAGTTGCACACTCTTACATTTTTCAAGAGAAAAAAAAGTAACAAATTAAATAATACAAAGTTTCATAAGAATTAAATGCCATGCTGTTCATAAATTTATTGAAAAGAACAAAATGATTTAATTAAGTATCATATATCATGCATGCACTGTTCGGATGGCTAGTAGTTGGAGCATCAGCCCCAGACGCAGGAGGTAGCTGGTTCAAACCATGGCCAGGTCATGCCAGACAATTTAAAAATGGGACTTTGCAAGATTTTCAATATTGCTACATGTCTGGGACAAGATGCCCCAGTGTTAGACATCATTGTAGACTGATGCACTGCATAAAGCATAATAATATAACAAACTTACTAACGTTAAGTTAAACATCCAAATCACAAACATCACACACACTATCATGCATCCATTTCAACTGGTCATGAACAGCTGTATATAGTAATTATGCAATGATCTGTCATCAGCAACACAAAGACTAGATCTAAAAAAGACACTGTTCTCTTTTAATTTTATTACTTAGTTCCTTTTCATTTATTTACTTATTTAATGCATTCTCTTTCTTTTCCTCAACTCATTACACATTGTTTGACATGTTTTAATTGGCAATTCCCCATTTTAACTTCTTTCATTTTTATCATCATAGTTTTACCTCTCCCTAAATTCTCATTTACCACAGAGAATACCGATGTGTAACCTAGAGACCTACTTTGACTGTTAAACACCTGATCATAATAACATTAAATCTAAACATTATTCACCATATATTGATACATATTTACCATTTTTGTATAATAAAATGTGCTGAAGATTATACGCTTTTGGCCAGGGTCTAATCCTTTTCTTTCTAAATTTTACCTCTGTAATCTCGAACCACAAAGTCAAATTGTCTTTAAACTACGAATTTTCTAATACTCTTTCCTAAACATTATATTGCCTTTGGGACTAAGACAATTTTAGAATGAGCTATAGGATCCTCTCAGCCGTATATCCATTTTGGTATGTGAGAACTGTGACATTAACTGTGGGAGCTTTGATAGGATACATTTCAGAGATTTGTGTGCAGTGAGTGGCTCTTGGCTCTTGATTTTCTATACTCTCTTGTATTGACACTGTGGTGCGGGAAGGGGGGAAATTGGTCTGCTATGTGGCTCGCTTGCAGACTTCTTAAATCTGGTATTAAACAGAAGGTTTGTGGATAACGCCTGTGCTCTTAGTTTGGCTGTATGGTGGTCCTTCAGGAATATGCAGGCAGAGAATATCGAGTTGAGGTGCACCGATTGTAAATTGTAGCTGTAGTTATGGCATTGGCCAAAGTTTGTTGAGTGTCTCTGTTCAGTATTCGGTCCATTCTTGAGACAGACTCCCATGCATTCTTGAGATCGACTCCAGTGTATTCTTGAGATTGACTCCCATGCATCCTTGAGGTATTCAGAGTGGGAGGATATAAGCTATCTTCCGCCGGTTGGAAGATGGCTATAGAGACAACATCTAACATCACAGCCATGACAATTATGTTGCATATTAACTGCTGTGTGTCATCAAAGGCCATCTGATATATATGTATGGAGTGTCAATTTGTCATCCCCAAAGTGTCAACATCACTGTCAATGACTGGGGTTTCAAAGTTAAAAACTGGTGTGTGGCCAAGTAAGAAGAAAGAACTGCCAACAAACTGATGATAAAAATGCACTCAGAATGTCTACAACACTCCTAGACCGTGGAAGTAATTGAAGTCATACTCTTCCTTTCCATCATAAATTCAACAGATGCTGCAGCTCTGGTCCAGGTTGTTGATGAAGTGGGTGGAAAAGTAGGACACAACTCCAGGGACCAAAGATAGAAAATGTCCTCAACAGAGGCTCCAAAGGCTGAATCTTATTGTACCATTGAATAATGTAGAACTAGATGACATCACTGGAGAATACAAAACATCATGAGGTGAAGCTAATATTCCCTATAATGCTTGAGTCTTAGCTGGTGAAGAGTGATAACCCTTGTCACCAACTAAATTCATAGAACATCCTGAGTTAGAAACCATGACCTAAAGGCTGTCGTCGAGTGAAGAGTATATTATCATGTCAGGGTGTAGAGAAATTGTGAAAATTGACATATGTTGAGGTGTGATGAACTATTCGTGACATTGTGCTGAATGAGTGTCTTTAGCTTGAGGTGAGGAACTATTTGTGACATTGTGCTCAGTGTCTTTAGTTTGGGGTGGTATGAGGGCTAGACTGGTCCTGCACGTCTCCAAAAGTCGCGGTCGACATTCTGGAATCTGGGATGTTAGTGATTGAGCTCATAATATTGATATCTTAGCCCTTTGTGATCACTATTATATGGTCAAGGCAGGTAACAACGGAAATAGGCTATCCATTAGAGAGGATATGATTATGATCATCAGTTAGGCCAGATGTGATGTTTAATCCATGTAATCTGTCTGTATGTCTGTTGAGTGTGAGGGAACATGGCTGTTTGTTAGCTTTGTCCCTTACTGGTACATAATAGAAATCAATTTGAAGCCCTGCGTAGGGCACGGTAGAGGGAGTTGCCAAAAATGTTCAGTTCTGTAGCAGCTACCTGAGTAAAGAAACTGTGTCAAATCTGGAGGATTGTGACTGACGGGTAAGTTAATTTATCTACCTTGTCCACTAGGAATTTTTACACTGAGGAAAGGCTGGCATGTAGACTTGTGACGTGTTTTTGCATTAAGTTGCATATATATAGGTTGGAGTGTTCAACTTTTGCAATAAAAGTGTTGAACTTGTCAATATGCGTATCATATATACTTGCATATAAGTTGATTCGCATATAAGCCGACTCCCAAACTGAACAGGTATGAACACTAAAAAGGGCGTAACACATGTAAAACCGACTCTGACCAACCGATTCAGAGACATCTCAAGATGCACGAGGTAAGTTCTAAATGCATTCATTTAGGTAAATGTATATTTAAAAAATACATATATACATATCTCGAGGTTGGTGTGCATGATTATTAAAAAGAAATTGTATAAACTTGTTTTAAAATTTATTAATTTTCTGTTTTCTTATTGTTTTTGCCTAATTTAGATTTGTGTATCTTTTGATTTGATTATTGTTTGTTTATGCATTATTGCATTGGATATTTTATATCAGAGTACAGGTAATTACGTTTTTACTTTGATTTGAAATTGTAAATACCAAACTCATTTAAATGTAATCCCAGTATAAAAACATAACAAACAACAATTTGAAAGAAACCATGTTCTACAATTTTGTGTGTTATATAAGCAGCAGGAATTGATTGGCAAATAAAGGATTCCCAATTTTGTTGATTTAAAGGTACCTAAATAGTCAGCCGTATGGTAACGTAGATGTGGCAGCTTTTTTCCCCGTCATTGTATATCCATACTTATTCCCTTATTGTCAAATATTAAAGCATTTCTTATTATTTACTATAAAACATGTATTCTGAATTAATTTTTGAGGACACATTTGCATGTGTTATATATTTTAATTCCTTTTAATTTAGCCATGGTAATTAGCATTGGTATATACCGTATAAAAATGACAGGTGTTCACTTGTTAAAGCTTATTTCGCGGGAGAGTCGCTATGACATATGGAGTTAGTGATCATTCTTTGGATTAAAATTAATTGTGGATGATTTTGTTGTGTGCATTTTCTGTTGTGGTTCTTTATTTTGTGTTGTTGTTGAGGTAGATAAATCATCAATTTCCGTTAATAATCTTTAAATTTAACATTCTATTTAGTAAAGCAGTGAATTCTTTCTAGTAAATTAATAATTTAGTCACAACACTAATTCACAGGTGATTCAACAGAACATGTAGGACTTTTCTTGTTTAGAAGAAAAAAAAATTGAAGACATAATGTAATACTCATTAGTACTCGGCGAAAATCAAAACAGATTATGAAATCCGGGTGTAGAGCAACCCCAAAAAGCAGGAGTTTGTTTTTCATCCTGGCATGAAAATCTACAGGTATGGTGTTGTTGTAGGGTTTAACACCATTTTTCAGCACACGATATGCTATACATGGCAGCCAGTATTAATGGTGGAGGAAACCCCTGGAGAGAACCACCGATGCACGAGAATCTACTGGCAAGCTTTCTCACATACCCACATTGGCCGAATCTGAGACTCGAACCCACGCAGAGGTGAGATGGCAGTGATCCATAACTGAGAGAGCTTTAGACAACTCAGGGACCCACAGGTATGGTGTAAGGTCGCTTACATGAAAGTAAACTACAACTCAGCTTGTAAGGTTTTAGCCTATCTTTTGAAGCATATTTTCTGAACTCCATTAATGTATTTTGGATATATCAGGTTTAGCACAATGGTGCCTCTGATTTGACTCCAAGGGATATTAATAATAATAATAATAATAATAATAATAATAATAATAATAATAACGACAATATTACTAATATAATACTACTACTACTACTACTACTACTACTAATAATAATAATAATAGTGAGGACTTTGTATAGCGCCTAATCTTTAGAAGCTCTAAGCGGTTTTTAACATCTATACTGATATGACTACACTACAGAAAAACAAAAAAACTAAAACTATGAAATTGGAAAACATAAAAACATGCTGAAAACATATTATGTACAAAACATTATTAGGTCTCTAAGTTTGTTCCTGGACTCGAGAAAAAATATCAGCGTGTGATCAAACAATATAGAGTACTGTACAACCTGGTTTCCTAAGTAAACACAACCAACCTGCGAATTATTAAGTCTGTATTTATCTTTAATTAATTTCATGTTGAAATCAGACAATAAACAATAAATAAAATAATAACAAAATCAATCATAGTACTTTATAACAGTTTAATAATTGTCGGGTCACAGAAAGCTATTGTTTTTACATGCCTATGTCTTAGAACATGGAAAAATGATTTTTTTCGTGTCCCAAGATTTACAACCAGTACAGTAGTCAAGAAAAAGACCTAAAACTGTTAAGTTTAGACATTGCCCCATGGATAAGCTGTCCCCCTTTTTCAAAGTCTTTATTTCTTCCTAAATTATTCAGCTTATATGTGAATATATACGGTATTTTCATCAAGTTTCATTATTTTATGCAGCTATGTTTGCTTGGTGGGTGCAAACAACACCATGGTAATAAGCAAATACAAGATTTAGACCAAGAGTGTACCACACATATAATGCAACATTATTTATATCCAAATGAATTTAGCGCTGAAGGCAAGCTTACTAAAACAAATAATGCTGTACAAAAACTTGCCTTGGTTTCTTTTCCTTCTTCATTAAATATCCTTGGGATGGCAATAATATTGAGTTGCTCCATCAGACGTAAAATGAGATCCTTGTTGTTATGGAATTCCGGGTTGTTCTCTTTAGTCCAGATGACATCTAGAAAGTAACAGTTATTCCTAATCAAAACAGATCAATTGAATTAATGTTGCTTTGCATAATGAGTTTTAGTCCACTATTATAAACAATTGTTGCTTGACCTAAGAAAAAAGGACTTCACTTACGTCATCTGGTAATACATCTTTAATGCACTATAATGGAAAGGATTATCCATTAAACCACTGGTGAAAACCCTGCCTGATACATACAATAATTCATGTAAATGATATTTAAATTATCAACTAGAATAATTTATTTTATTAGCACTAGAGTTTATCTTCAAGTCTACAGATCCCTGAAAATGCCCAAACATCTGTCAGTCATTTACATGTAAAACATCCATTTCCTCTTAAACATCTGCCTATCATTTATATAGAAAACATCTATTTCGTCTGAAACATCTGTTAATCATTTACATAAAAAACATCCATTTCGTCTGAAACATCTGTTAATCATTTACATACAAAACATCCATTTTATCTTAATCATCTGTCAATCTTTCATATAAAAAACATCCATTTTATCTAAAACAGGAAGGTGATACTGTTAAGGGATCGTCTAATAGGACTAGGGCCTCAGTATTCTGGGTCCATGAGATTATTTTTTTCTGTCAATGTTGTTGACTGCTTATGTTTTGAAAATAACTCTTCCAAGTTTTTTCTAGTGTTACAACTCTATAGTCATGAACAAAAGTAATAGAAAAGAAAAGCAAACGTATAAAGTTCTGTAAAGTTTAGTAATCAAAGTTATAAATGAAAATGTGAGAGGAAAGCAAAACTAACAAATTCTGTAAAGTTTAGTAATCAAAGTTATAGATGAAAATGTGAGAGGAAAGCAAAACTAACAAGTTCTGCAAAGTTTAGTAATCAAAGTTATAAATGAAAATGTGAGAGGAAAGCAAAACTAACAAATTCTGTAAAGTTTAGTAATCAAAGTTATAAATGAAAATGTGAGAGGAAAGCAAAACTAACAAGTTCTGTAAAGTTTAGTAATTAAAGTTATAAATGAAAATGTGAGAGGAAAGCAAAACTAACAAGTTCTGTAAAGTTTAGTAATCAAAGTTATAAATGAAAATGTGAGAGGAAAGCAAAACTAACAAGTTCTGTAAAGTTTAGTTATCAAAGTTATAAATGAAAATGTGAGAGGAAAGCAAAACTAACAAGTTCTGTAAAGTTTAGTTATCAAAGTTATGCATGAAATTGTGAGAGGAAAGCAAAAGTAAAACGTTTTGTAAAGTTTAGTAATCAAAGTTATAAATGAAAATGTGAGAGGAAAGCAAAACTAAAACGTTCTGTAAAGTTTAGTAATCAAAGTTATAAATGAAAATGTGAGAGGAAAGCAAAAGTAAAATGTTCTGTAAAGTTTAGTTATCAAGTTATCAATGAAAATGTGAGAGGAAAGCAAAACTAATAAATTCTGTAAAGTTTAGTTATCAAAGTTATCCATGAAAATGTGAGAGGAAAGCAAAACTAACAAGTTCTGTAAAATTTAGTTATCAAAGTTATACATGAAATTGTGAGAGAAGAGCAAAAGTAAAACGTTTTGTCAAGTTTAGTAATCAAAGTTATAAATGAAAATGTGAGAGGAAAGCAAAAGTAAAATGTTCTGTAAAGTTTAGTTATCAAGTTATCAATGAAAATGTGAGAGGAAAGCAAAACTAATAAATTCTGTAAAGTTTAGTTATGAAAGTTATAAATGAAAATGTGAGAGGAAAGCAAAACTAACAAGTTCTGTAAAGTTTAGTTATCACAGTTATACATGAAATTGTGAGAGAAAAGCAAAAGTAAAACGTTTTGTCAAGTTTAGTAATCAAAGTTATAAATGAAAATGTGAGAGAAAAGCAAAAGTAACAAGTTCTGTAAAGTTTAGTAATCAAAGTTATAAATGAAAATGTGAGAGGAAAGCAAAAGTAAAATGTTCTGTAAAGTTTAGTTATCAAAGTTATACATGAAATTGTGAGAGGAAAGCAAAAGTAAAACGTTTTGTCAAGTTTAGTAATCAAAGTTATAAATGAAAATGGGAGAGGAAAGCAAAAGTAAAATGTTCTGTAAAGTTTAGTTATCAAAGTTATAAATGAAAATGTGAGAGGAAAGCAAAACTAACAAGTTCTGTAAAGTTTAGTTATCAAAGTTATACATGAAAATGGGAGAGGAAAGCAAAAGTAAAAAGTTTTGTAAAGTTTAGTAATCAAAGTTATAAATGAAAATGTGAGAGGAAAGCAAAAGTAAAAAGTTTTGTAAAGTTTAGTAATGGAAGTTATAAATGAAAATGTGAGAGAAAAGCAAAAGTAACAAGTTCTGTAAAGTTTAGTAATCAAAGTTGTAAATGAAAATGTGAGAGGAAAGCAAAAGTAAAACGTTTTGTAAAGTTTAGTAATCAAAGTTATACATGAAAATGGGAGAGGAAAGCAAAAGTAACAAGTTTTGTAAAGTTTAGTAATCAAAGTTATACATGAAAATGTGAGAGGAAAGCAAAAGTAACAAGTTCTGTAAAGTTTAGTAATCAAAGTTATAAATGAAAATGTGAGAGGAACAATATTATGAAGTGAATCCAAACTAGTCCTTATAAAGGTCTATGAAAATACTAAATGAATGAAAAGATCCTTATAAATTTCAAAAAGTTAAACAATCCTGTTGTTATATCAGTTTGACATCAGTGGTCCCAAATAAAATGAAAAACAGACATAATGAATAAGATAGCAAAGATCATTTGCTATGTGGCACAATATGAATGATTCTATATGCAAATAACAATCACCAGAACAGACACTTGGAGAAATGGACTATAACGGAAGAAACGCACAAGCATTTTTCTACACACCAATGAAGGAAAGTTAAAAGCAGACCATAACTGTTATTTAAAAGCAAATAATTACAAACCTATCAGTTCATGGGTGAGCTTTCCTGTCTTTTTGAATTCATAAAATTTGCAAGTGATGGCAGGATTTTTCCTGATAAAAGTCTCAGCTGTGATGAGGGACTTTAAAGCATCAATCATCCATTGTGGGTCCAGAACAATTTTCTCCCTCAATTCTTCCACACTGAAAATCATGTAAAATGATATGTTCATCAAACACTTAATACATTATTTCTCTTGTTCCATATAAGACACCAAGTAGTGAAATATATTATTATTGCAAAAGCCTTTCAAAAAATAACAGGGTTGATTGCCTTTGATTAATGTTTTACATACATGTACTTTTGTAAGATGCATACAAGTTACTTGATACAATTTACAAGCAAATACATCCAATAGTTTTAAAACTGTGCTTAATTCAGAGATGCTAACATTTTGTTGGCAGCAGCAACACAATGCTAAAAGTGATATAGTTTTTGTTATACTAATATGCTTCATGGGTGATGTAATTTGCTGCAATGCCAGTAATTGTTAAGAGTGATGTAGTTTCTTGTTATAACAGTAGGTTGTATGGATGTAGTTTCTTGTTATAACAATAGGTTGTATGGTTGGAGTAGTTTCTTGTTATAACAGTAGGTTGTGTGGATGTAGTTTCTTGTTATAACATTAGGTTATATGGATGTAGTTTCTTGTTATAACAATAGGTTGTATGGTTGGAGTAGTTTCTTGTTATAACAGTAGGTTGTATGGGTGTAGTTTCTTATTATAACAGTAGGTTCTATGGGTGATGTAGTTTCTTGTTATAACAGTAGGTTATATGGGTGTGATAGTTTCGTGTTATAACAGTAGGTTCTATGGGTGTAGTTTCTTGTTATAACAGTAGGTCATATGGATGTAGTTTCTTGTTATAACAGTAGGTTGTGTGGATGTAGTTTCTTGTTATAACATTAGGTTGTATGGATGTAGTTTCTTGTTATAACAATAGGTTGTATGGTTGGAGTAAGTTCTTGTTATAACAGTAGGTTGTATGGGTGTAGTTTCTTGTTATAACAGTAGGTTCTATGGGTGATGTAGTTTCTTGTTATAACAGTAGGTTATATGGGTGTGATAGTTTCGTGTTATAACAGTAGGTTCTATGGGTGTAGTTTCTTGTTATAACAGTAGGTCATATGAATGTAGTTTCTTGTTATAACATTAGGTTGCATGGATGTAGTTTCTTGTTATAACAGTAGGTTGTATGGATGTAGTTTCTTGTTATAACAGTAGGTCATATGGATGTAGTTTCTTGTTATAACATTAGGTTGTATGGGTGTAGTTTCTTGTTATAACAGTAGGTCATATGGATGCAGTTTCTTGTTATAACAGTATGTCATATGGATGTAGTTTCTTGTTATAACATTAGGTTGTATGGATGTAGTTTCTTGTTATAACAGTAGGTTGCATGGATGTAGTTTCTTGTTATAACATTAGGTTGTATGGATGTAGTTTCTTGTTATAACAGTAGGTTGTGTGGATGTAGTTTCTTGTTATAACATTAGGTTGTATGGATGTAGTTTCTTGTAATAACAATAGCTTGTATTGTTGGAGTAGTTTCTTGTTATAACAGTAGGTTGTATGGGTGTAGTTTCTTGTTATAACAGTAGGTTCTATGGGTGATGTAGTTTCTTGTTATAACAGTAGGTTATATGGGTGTGATAGTTTCGTGTTATAACAGTAGGTTCTATGGGTGTAGTTTCTTGTTATAACAGTAGGTCATATGGATGTAGTTTCTTGTTATAACATTAGGTTGCATGGATGTAGTTTCTTGTTATAACAGTAGGTTGTATGGGTGTAGTTTCTTGTTATAACAGTAGGTCATATTGATGTAGTTTCTTGTTATAACATTAGGTTGTATGGGTGTAGTTTCTTGTTATAACAGTAGGTCATATGGATGTAGTTTCTTGTTAAAACAGTAGGTCATATGGATGTAGTTTCTTGTTATAACATTAGGTTGTCTGGATGTAGTTTCTTGTTATAACAGTAGGTCATATGGATGTAGTTTCTTGTTATAACATTAGGTTGTATGGATGTAGTTTCTTGTTATAACAGTAGGTCATATAGATGTAGTTTCTTGTTATAACAGTAGGTCATATGGATGTAGTTTCTTGTTATAACATTAGGTTGTATGGATGTAGTTTCTTGTTATAACAGTAGGTTGTATGGATGTAGTTTCTTGTTATAACAGTAGGTCATATGGATGTAGTTTCTTGTTATAACATTAGGTTGTATGGGTGTAGTTTCTTGTTATAACTGTGACAGTAGGTTGTATGGTTGATGTAGTTTCTTGTTATAACATTAGGTTGTATGGTTGGTGTAGTTTCTTGTTATAACAGTGTGTTCTATGGGTTTAGTTTCTTGTTATAACAGTAGGTTGTATTGATGTAGTTTCTTGTTATAACAGTAGGTTGTATGGATGTAGTTTCTTGTTATAACAGTAGATTATATGGATGTAGTTTCTTGTTATAACAGTGTGTTCTATGGATGTAGTTTCTTGTTATATCAGTGTGTTCTATGGGTGTAGTTTCTTATTATAACAATAGGTCCTATGGGTGTAGTTTCTTGTTATAACAGTAGGTTGTATGGTTGATGTAGTTTCTTGTTATAAAATTGGGTCGTATGGTTGGTGTAGTTTCTTGTTATAACAGTAGGTTCTATGGATGTAGTTTCTTGTTATGACAGTAGATTCCATGGGTGTAGTTTCTGGTTATAACATTAGGTTGTATGGTTGATGTAGTTTCTTGTTATACCAGTGTGTTCTATGGATGTAGTTTCTTGTTATAACAATGTGTTCTATGCATGTAGTTTCTTATTATAACAGTAGGTTCTATGGGTGTAGTTTCTTGTTATAACAGTAGGTTGTATGGTTGATGTAGTTTCTTGTTATAACATTAGGTTGTATGGTTGGTGTAGTTTCTTGTTATAACAGTAGGTTGTATGGATGTAGTTTCTTGTTATAACAGTAGGTCTATGGTTGATGTAGTTTCTTGTTATAACATTAGGTTGTATGGTTGGTGTAGTTTCTTGTTATAACAGTAGGTTGTATGGATGTAGTTTCTTGTTATAACAGTAGGTTCTATAGGTGTAGTTTCTTATTATAACATTAGGTTGTATGGTTGGTGTAGTTTCTTGTTATAACAGTGTATTCTATGGATGTAGTTTCTTGTTATAACAGTGTGTTCTATGGGTGTAGTTTCTTAATATAATAGTAGGCTCTATGGGTGTAGTTTCTGTTATAACAGTAGGTTGTATGGTTGATGTAGTTTCTTGTTATAACATTAGGTTGTATGGTTTGTGTAGTTTCTTGTTACAACAGTAGGTTGTATGGATGTAGTTTTTTGTTATAACAGTAGGTTGTATGGTTGATGTAGTTTCTTGTTATAACAATAGGTTGTATGGTTGGTGTAGTTTCTTATTATAACAGTAGGTTATATGGGTGTAGTTTCTTGTTATAACAGTAGGTTGTGTGGATGCAGTTTCTTGTTCTAACATTAGGTTGTATGGATGTAATTTCGTTATAACAGTAGGTTGTATGGATGTAGTCTCTTGTAATAACATTAGGTTCTATGGGTGACGTAGTTTCTTGTTATAACAGTAGGTTCTATGGATGATGTAGTTTCTTGTTATAACAGTAGGTTCGATGGGTGATGTAGTTTCTTGTTATAACAGTGGGTTCAATGGGTGATGTTTCTTTTTATAACAGTAGGTTGTGTGGATGTAGTTTCTTGTTATAACAGTAGGCTGTATGGATGTAGTTTCTTGTTATAACAATAGGTTCTATGGTTGGAGTAGTTTCTTGTTATAACAGTAGGTTCTATGGGTGATGTAGTTTCTTGTTATAACAGTAGGTTATATGGGTGTGATAGTTTCTCGTTATAACAGTAGGTTCTATGGGTGTAGTTTCTTGTTATAACAGTGTGTTCTATGGGTGTAGTTTCTTGTTATAACATTAGGTCATATGGATGTATTTTTTTGTTATAACATTAGGTTGTATGGGTGTAGTTTCTTGTTTTAACAGTAGGTTGTATGGTTGATGTAGTTTCTTGTTATAACATTAGGTTGTACAGTTGGTGTAGTTTCTTGTTATGACATTAAGTTGTATGGTTGGTGTAGTTTCTTGTTATAACAGTAGGTTGTATGGATGTAGTTTCTTGTTATAACAGTAGCTTGTATGGTTGGTGTAGTTTCTTGTTATAACATTAAGTTGTATGGTTGTTGTAGTTTCTTGTTATAACAGTTGGTTGTATGGATGTAGTTTCTTGTTATAACAGTAGGTTATATGGGTGTAGTTTCTTGTTATAACATTAGGTTGTATGGTTGGTGTAGTTTCTTGTTATAACAGTGTGTTCTATGGATGTAGTTTCTTGTTATAACAGTGTGTTTTATGGGTGTAATTTCTTATTATAACAGTAGGTTCTATGGGTGTAGGTTCTTGTAATAACAGTAGGTTGTATGGTTGATGTAGTTTCTTGTTATAACATTATGTTGTATGGTTGGTGTAGTTTTTTAATATAACAGTGTTTTCTATGGATGTAGTTTCTTGTTATAACAGTAGGTTGTATGGATGTAGTTTCTTGTTATAACAGTAGGTTCTATGGGTGTAGTTTCTTGTTATAACAGTAGGTTGTATGGTTGATGTAGTTTCTTGTTATAACATTAGGTTGTATGGTTGGTGTAGTTTCTGGTTATAACAGTAGGTTGTATGGATGTAGCTTCTTGTTATAACAGTAGGTTCTATAGGTGTAGTTTCTTGTTATAACAGTAGGTCATATGGATGTAGTTTCTGTTATAACATTAGGTTCTATGGATGATTTAGTTTCTTGTTATAACAGTAGGTTCTATGGGTATTGTAGTTTCTTGTTATAACATTAGGTTCTATGGGTATTGTAGTTTCTTGTTTTAACATTAGATTGTAAGGTTGGTGTAGTTTCTTGTGATAACAGTAGGTTGTATGGATGTAGTTTGGTGTTATAACAGTAGGTTCTATGGGTGTATTTTCTTGTTATAACAGTAAGTTGTATGGATGTAGTTTCTTGTTATAACTTTAGGTTGTATGGTTGGTGTAGTTTCTTATCATAACAGGAAGTTCTATGGGTGTAGTTTCTTGTTATAACATTAGGTTGTGTGGATGTAGTTTCTTATTATAACATTAGGTTGTATGGATGTAATTTCTTGTTATAACAGTAGGTTGTATGGTTGTAGTTTCTTGTTATAACAGTAGGTTGCATGGTTGATGTAGTTTCTTGTTTTAACATTAGGTTGTATGGTTGTTGTAGTTTCTTGTTATAACAGTAGGTTCTATGGATGTAGTTTCTTGTTATAACAGTAGGTTTTATGGATGTAGTTTCTTGTTATAACAGTAGGTTCTATGGGTGTAGTTTCTTGTTATAACAGTAGGTTATATGGGTGTGATAGTTTCGTGTTATAACAGTAGGTTCTATGGGTGTAGTTTCTTGTTATAACAGTAGGTCATATGGATGTAGTTTCTTGTTATAACATTAGGTTGCATGGATGTAGTTTCTTGTTATAACAGTAGGTTGTATGGGTGTAGTTTCTTGTTATAACAGTAGGTCATATTGATGTAGTTTCTTGTTATAACATTAGGTTGTATGGGTGTAGTTTCTTGTTATAACAGTAGGTCATATGGATGTAGTTTCTTGTTAAAACAGTAGGTCATATGGATGTAGTTTCTTGTTATAACATTAGGTTGTCTGGATGTAGTTTCTTGTTATAACAGTAGGTCATATGGATGTAGTTTCTTGTTATAACATTAGGTTGTATGGATGTAGTTTCTTGTTATAACAGTAGGTCATATAGATGTAGTTTCTTGTTATAACAGTAGGTCATATGGATGTAGTTTCTTGTTATAACATTAGGTTGTATGGATGTAGTTTCTTGTTATAACAGTAGGTTGTATGGATGTAGTTTCTTGTTATAACAGTAGGTCATATGGATGTAGTTTCTTGTTATAACATTAGGTTGTATGGGTGTAGTTTCTTGTTATAACTGTGACAGTAGGTTGTATGGTTGATGTAGTTTCTTGTTATAACATTAGGTTGTATGGTTGGTGTAGTTTCTTGATATAACAGTGTGTTCTATGGGTTTAGTTTCTTGTTATAACAGTAGGTTGTATGGATGTAGTTTCTTGTTATAACAGTAGGTTGTATGGATGTAGTTTCTTGTTATAACAGTAGGTTATATGGATGTAGTTTCTTGTTATAACAGTGTGTTCTATGGATGTAGTTTCTTGTTATATCAGTGTGTTCTATGGGTGTAGTTTCTTATTATAACAATAGGTTCTATGGGTGTAGTTTCTTGTTATAACAGTAGGTTGTATGGTTGATGTAGTTTCTTGTTATAAAATTGGGTCGTATGGTTGGTGTAGTTTCTTGTTATAACAGTAGGTTCTATGGATGTAGTTTCTTGTTATGACAGTAGATTCCATGGGTGTAGTTTCTGGTTATAACATTAGGTTGTATGGTTGATGTAGTTTCTTGTTATACCAGTGTGTTCTATGGATGTAGTTTCTTGTTATAACAATGTGTTCTATGCATGTAGTTTCTTATTATAACAGTAGGTTCTATGGGTGTAGTTTCTTGTTATAACAGTAGGTTGTATGGTTGATGTAGTTTCTTGTTATAACATTAGGTTGTATGGTTGGTGTAGTTTCTTGTTATAACAGTAGGTTGTATGGATGTAGTTTCTTGTTATAACAGTAGGTCTATGGTTGATGTAGTTTCTTGTTATAACATTATGTTGTATGGTTGGTGTATTTTCTTATTATAACAGTAGGTTCTATGGGTGTAGTTTCTTGTTATAACAGTAGATTGTATGGTTGATGTAGTTTCTTGTTATAACATTAGGTTGTATGGTTGGTGTAGTTTCTTGTTATAACAGTAGGTTGTATGGATGTAGTTTCTTGTTATAACAGTAGGTTCTATAGGTGTAGTTTCTTATTATAACATTAGGTTGTATGGTTGGTGTAGTTTCTTGTTATAACAGTGTATTCTATGGATGTAGTTTCTTGTTATAACAGTGTGTTCTATGGGTGTAGTTTCTTAATATAATAGTAGGCTCTATGGGTGTAGTTTCTGTTATAACAGTAGGTTGTATGGTTGATGTAGTTTCTTGTTATAACATTAGGTTGTATGGTTTGTGTAGTTTCTTGTTACAACAGTAGGTTGTATGGATGTAGTTTTTTGTTATAACAGTAGGTTGTATGGTTGATGTAGTTTCTTGTTATAACAATAGGTTGTATGGTTGGTGTAGTTTCTTATTATAACAGTAGGTTCTATGGGTGTAGTTTCTTGTTATAACAGTAGGTTGTGTGGATGCAGTTTCTTGTTCTAACATTAGGTTGTATGGATGTAATTTCGTTATAACAGTAGGTTGTATGGATGTAGTCTCTTGTAATAACATTAGGTTCTATGGGTGACGTAGTTTCTTGTTATAACAGTAGGTTCTATGGATGATGTAGTTTCTTGTTATAACAGTAGGTTCGATGGGTGATGTAGTTTCTTGTTATAACAGTGGGTTCAATGGGTGATGTTTCTTTTTATAACAGTAGGTTGTGTGGATGTAGTTTCTTGTTATAACAGTAGGCTGTATGGATGTAGTTTCTTGTTATAACAATAGGTTCTATGGTTGGAGTAGTTTCTTGTTATAACAGTAGGTTCTATGGGTGATGTAGTTTCTTGTTATAACAGTAGGTTATATGGGTGTGATAGTTTCTCGTTATAACAGTAGGTTCTATGGGTGTAGTTTCTTGTTATAACAGTGTGTTCTATGGGTGTAGTTTCTTGTTATAACATTAGGTCATATGGATGTATTTTTTTGTTATAACATTAGGTTGTATGGGTGTAGTTTCTTGTTATAACAGTAGGTTGTATGGTTGATGTAGTTTCTTGTTATAACATTAGGTTGTACAGTTGGTGTAGTTTCTTGTTATGACATTAAGTTGTATGGTTGGTGTAGTTTCTTGTTATAACAGTAGGTTGTATGGATGTAGTTTCTTGTTATAACAGTAGGTTGTATGGTTGGTGTAGTTTCTTGTTATAACATTAGGTTGTATGGTTGTTGTAGTTTCTTGTTATAACAGTTGGTTGTATGGATGTAGTTTCTTGTTATAACAGTAGGTTATATGGGTGTAGTTTCTTGTTATAACATTAGGTTGTATGGTTGGTGTAGTTTCTTGTTATAACAGTGTGTTCTATGGATGTAGTTTCTTGTTATAACAGTGTGTTTTATGGGTGTAATTTCTTATTATAACAGTAGGTTCTATGGGTGTAGGTTCTTGTAATAACAGTAGGTTGTATGGTTGATGTAGTTTCTTGTTATAACATTATGTTGTATGGTTGGTGTAGTTTTTTAATATAACAGTGTTTTCTATGGATGTAGTTTCTTGTTATAACAGTAGGTTGTATGGATGTAGTTTCTTGTTATAACAGTAGGTTCTATGGGTGTAGTTTCTTGTTATAACAGTAGGTTGTATGGTTGATGTAGTTTCTTGTTATAACATTAGGTTGTATGGTTGGTGTAGTTTCTGGTTATAACAGTAGGTTGTATGGATGTAGCTTCTTGTTATAACAGTAGGTTCTATGGGTGTAGTTTCTTGTTATAACAGTAGGTCATATGGATGTAGTTTCTGTTATAACATTAGGTTCTATGGATGATTTAGTTTCTTGTTATAACATTAGGTTCTATGGGTATTGTAGTTTCTTGTTATAACATTAGGTTCTATGGGTATTGTAGTTTCTTGTTTTAACATTAGATTGTAAGGTTGGTGTAGTTTCTTGTGATAACAGTAGGTTGTATGGATGTAGTTTGGTGTTATAACAGTAGGTTCTATGGGTGTATTTTCTTGTTATAACAGTAAGTTGCATGGATGTAGTTTCTTGTTATAACTTTAGGTTGTATGGTTGGTGTAGTTTCTTATCATCACAGGAAGTTCTATGGGTGTAGTTTCTTGTTATAACATTAGGTTGTGTGGATGTAGTTTCTTATTATAACATAAGGTTGTATGGATGTAATTTCTTGTTATAACAGTAGGTTGTATGGGTGTAGTTTCTTGTTATAACAGTAGGTTGCATGGTTGATGTAGTTTCTTGTTTTAACATTAGGTTGTATGGTTGGTGTAGTTTCTTGTTATAACAGTAGGTTCTATGGATGTAGTTTCTTGTTATAACAGTAGGTTTTATGGATGTAGTTTCTTGTTATAACAGTAGGTTCTATGGATGTAGTTTCTTGTTTTAACAGTAGGTTGTACGGATGTAGTTTCTTATTTTAACAGTAGGTTCTATGGGTGTAGTTTCTTGTTATAACAGTAGGCTGCATGGTTGATGTAGTTTCCTGTTATAACATTAGGTTGTATGGTTGGTGTAGTTTCTTATTATAGCAGAAGGTTGTATGGATTCTTGTTGTTTGTTATAACAGTAGGTTCTATGGGTGTAGTTTCTTGTTATAACAGTAGGTCATATTGATGTAGTTTCTTGTTATAACATTAGGTTCTATGGGTGATGAAGTTTCTTGTTATAACATTAGGTTGTATGCGTGATGTAGTTTCTTGTTATAACATTAGTTTGTATGGTTGATGTAGTTTCTTATTATAATATTAGGCTGTATGGGTGATGTAGTTTCTTGTTATAACATTATGTTGTATGGTTGGTGTAGTTTCTTGTTATAACATTATGTTCTATTGATGTAGTTTCTTATTATAACAGTAGGTTGTATGGATGTAGTTTCTTGTTATAACAGTAGATTCTATGGGTGTAGTTTCTTGTTATAACAGTAGGTTGTATGGTTGATGTAGTTTCTTGTTATAACATTAGGTTGTATGGTTGGTGTAGTTTCTTGTTATAACAGTAGGTTGTATGGATGTAGCTTCTTGTTATAACAGTAGGTTCTATGGATGATGTAGTTTCTAGTTATAACATTAGGTTATATGGGTATTGTAGTTTCTTGTTATAACATTAGTTTGTATGGTTGGTGTAGTTTCTTGTTATAACAGTAGGTTGTATGGATGTAGTTTCTTGTTATAACAGTAGGTCTATGGTTGATGTAGTTTCTTGTTATAACATTATGTTGTATGGTTGGTGTAGTTTCTTATTATAACAGTAGGTTCTATGGGTGTAGTTTCTTGTTATAACAGTAGATTGTATGGTTGATGTAGTTTCTTGTTATAACAGTAGGTTGTATGGATGTAGTTTCTTGTTATAACAGTAGGTTCTATAGGTGTAGTTTCTTGTTATAACATTAGGTTGTATGGTTGGTGTAGTTTCTTGTTATAACAGTGTATTCTATGGATGTAGTTTCTTGTTATAACAGTGTGTTCTATGGGTGTAGTTTCTTAATATAATAGTAGGCTCTTTGGGTGTAGTTTCTGTTATAACAGTAGGTTGTATGGTTGATGTAGTTTCTTGTTATAACATTAGGTTGTATGGTTTGTGTAGTTTCTTGTTACAACAGTAGGTTGTATGGATGTAGTTTCTTGTTATAACAGTAGGCTGTATGGTTGATGTAGTTTCTTGTTATAACATTAGGTTGTATGGTTGGTGTTGTTTCTTATTATAACAGTAGGTTCTATGGGTGTAGTTTCTTGTTATAACAGTAGGTTGTGTGGATGTAGTTTCTTGTTCTAACATTAGGTTGTATGGATGTAATTTCGTTATATCAGTAGGTTGTATGGATGTAGTCTCTTGTAATAACTGTAGGTTCTATGGGTGATGTAGTTTCTTGTTATAACAGTAGGTTCTATGGGTGATGTAGTTTCTTGTTATAACAGTAGGTTCGATGGGTGATGTAGTTTCTTGTTATAACAGTAGGTTCAATGGGTGATGTTTCTTTTTATAACAGTAGGTTGTGTGGATGTAGTTTATTGTTATAACATTTGGTTGTATGGTTTGTGTAGTTTCTTGTTATAACAGTAGGCTGTATGGATGTAGTTTCTTGTTATAACAATAGGTTCTATGGTTGGAGTAGTTTCTTGTTATAACAGTAGGTTCTATGGGTGATGTAGTTTCTTGTTATAACAGTAGGTTATATGGGTGTGATAGTTTCTCGTTATAACAGTAGGTTCTATAGGTGTAGTTTCTTGTTATAACAGTGTGTTCTATGGGTGTAGTTTCTTGTTATAACATTAGGTTGTATGGTTGGTGTAGTTTCTTGTTATAACAGTAGGTTGTATGGATGTAGTTTCTTGTTATAACAGTAGGTTGTATGGGTGTAGTTTCTTGTTATAACATTAGGTCATATGGATGTATTTTTTTGTTATAACATTAGGTTGTATGGGTGTAGTTTCTTGTTATAACAGTAGGTTGTATGGTTGATGTAGTTTCTTGTTATAACATTAGGTTGTACAGTTGGTGTAGTTTCTTGTTATGACATTAAGTTGTATTGTTGTTGTAGTTTCTTGTTATAACAGTAGGTTGTATGGATGTAGTTTCTTGTTATAACAGTAGGTTGTATGGTTGGTGTAGTTTCTTGTTATAACATTAGGATGTATGGTTGTTGTAGTTTCTTGTTATAACAGTTGGTTGTATGGATGTAGTTTCTTGTTATAACAGTAGGTTATATGGGTGTAGTTTCTTGTTATAACATTAGGTTGTATGGTTGGTGTAGATTTTTGTTATAACAGTGTGTTCTATGGATGTAGTTTCTTGTTATAACAGTGTGTTTTATGGGTGTAATTTCTTATTATAACAGTAGGTTCTATGGGTGTAGGTTCTTGTAATAACAGTAGGTTGTATGGTTGATGTAGTTTCTTGTTATAACATTATGTTGTATGGTTGGTGTAGTTTCTTAATATAACAGTGTTTTCTATGGATGTAGTTTCTTGTTATAACAGTAGGTTGTATGGATGTAGTTTCTTGTTATAACAGTAGGTTCTATGGGTGTAGTTTCTTGTTATAACAGTAGGTTGTATGGTTGATGTAGTTTCTTGTTATAACATTAGGTTGTATGGTTGGTGTAGTTTCTTGTTATAACAGTAGGTTGTATGGATGTAGCTTCTTGTTATAACAGTAGGTTATATGGGTGTAGTTTCTTGTTATAACAGTAGGTCATATGGATGTAGTTTCTTGTTATAACATTAGGTTCTATGGGTATTGTAGTTTCTTGTTTTAACATTAGGTTGTATGGTTGGTGTAGTTTCTTGTGATAACAGTAGGTTGTATGGATGTAGTTTGGTGTTATAACAGTAGGTTCTATGGGTGTATTTTCTTGTTATAACAGTAAGTTGTATGGATGTAGTTTCTTGTTATAACTTTAGGATGTATGGTTGGTGTAGTTTCTTATTATAACAGGAAGTTCTATGGGTGTAGTTTCTTGTTATAACATTAGGTTGTGTGGATGTAGTTTCTTATTATAACATTAGGTTGTATGGATGTAATTTCTTGTTATAACAGTAGGTTGTATGGGTGTAGTTTCTTGTTATAACAGTAGGTTGCATGGTTGATGTAGTTTCTTGTTTTAACATTAGGTTGTATGGTTGGTGTAGTTTCTTGTTATAACAGTAGGTTCTATGGATGTAGTTTCTTGTTATAACAGTAGGTTTTATGGATGTAGTTTCTTGTTATAACAGTAGGTTCCATGGGTGTAGTTTCTTGTTATAACATTAGGTTGTGTGAATGTAGTTTCTTGTTTTAACAGTAGGTTTTACGGATGTAGTTTCTTATTATAACAGTAGGTTCTATGGGTGTAGTTTCTTGTTATAACAGTAGGTTGCATGGTTGATGTAGTTTCTTGGTATAACATTAGGTTGTATGGTTGGTGTAGTTTCTTGTTATAACAGAAGGTTGTATGGATTTTAGTTGTTTGTTATCACAGTAGGTTCTATGGGTGTAGTTTCTTGTTATAACAGTAGGTCATATTGATGTAGTTTCTTGTTATAACATTAGGTGCTATGAGTGATGTAGTTTCTTGTTATAACATTAGGTTGTATGCGTGATGCAGTTTCTTGTTATAACATTAGTTTGTATGGTTGATGTAGTTTCTTGTTATAATATTAGGTTGTATGGGTGATGTAGTTTCTTGTTATAACATTATGTTGTATGGTTGGTGTAGTTTCTTGTTATAAGAGTATGTTCTATTGATGTAGTTTCTTGTTATAACAGTAGGTTGTATGGATGTAGTTTCTTGTTATAACAGTAGGTTCTATGGGTGTAGTTTCTTGTTATAACAGTAGGTTGTATGGTTGATGTAGTTTCTTGTTATAACATTAGGTTGTATGGTTGGTGTAGTTTCTTGTTATAACAGTAGGTTGTATGGATGTAGCTTCTTGTTATAACAGTAGGTTCTATGGGTGTAGTTTTTTGTTATAACAGTAGGTCATATGGATGTAGTTTCTTGTTATAACATTAGGTTCTATGGATGATGTAGTTTCTTGTTATAACATTAGGTTATATGGGTATTGTAGTTTCTTGTTATAACATTAGGTTGTATGGTTGGTGTAGTTTCTTGTGATAACAGTAGGTTGTATGGATGTAGTTTCTTGTTATAACAGTAGGTTCTATGGGTGTAGTTTCTTGTTATAACAGTAAGTTGTATGGATGTAGTTTTTTGTTATAACTTTAGGTTGTATGGTTGGTGTAGTTTCTTATTATAACAGTAGGTTCTATGGATGTAGTTTCTTGTTATTACAGTAGGTTTTATGGATGTAGTTTCTTGTTATAACAGTAGGTTCTATGGGTGTAGTTTCTTGTTATAACAGTAGGTTGTATGGATGTAGTTTCTTGTTTTAACAGTAGGCTGTACGGATGTAGTTTCTTATTATCACAGTAGGTTCTATGGGTGTAGTTTCTTTTTATAACAGTAGGTTGCATGGTTGATGTAGTTTCTTGTTATAACATTAGGTTGTATGGTCGGTGTAGTTTCTTGTTATAACAGTAGGTTGTTTGGATTCTAGTTTCTTGTTATAACAGTAGAATCTATGGGTGTAGTTTCTTGTTATAACAGTAGGTCATATTGATGTAGTTTCTTGTTATAACATTAGGTTCTATGGGTGATGTAGTTTCTTGTTATAACATTAGTTTGTATGGTTGATGTAGTTTCTTGTTATACTATTAGGTTGTACGGGTGATGTAGTTTCTTGTTATAACATTAGGTTGTATGGTTGATGTAGTTTCTTGTTATAACATAAGGTTGTATGGTTGATGTAATTTCTTGTTACAACATTAGGTTGTATGGTTGATGTAGTTTCTTGTTATATAATTAGGTTGTATGGTTGATGTAGTTTCTTGGTATAACAGTAGGTTGTATGGATGTAGTTTCTTGTTATAACAGTTGGTTCTATGGGTGATGTAGTTTCTTGTTATAACAGTAGGTTATATGGGTGTGATAGTTTCGTATTATAACAGTAGGTTGTATGGGTGTAGTTTCTTGTTATAACAATGTGTTCTATGGGTGTAGTTTCTTGTTATAACATTAGGTTGTATGGTTGGTGTAGTTTCTTGTTATAACAGTAGGTTCTATGGATGTAGTTTCTTGTTATAACAGTAGGTTGTATGGGTGTAGTTTCTTGTTATAACATTAGGTCATATGGATGTATTTTTTTGTTATAACATTAGGTTGTATGGGTGTAGTTTCTTGTTATAACAGTAGGTTGTATGGTTGATGTAGTTTCTTGTTATAACATTAGGTTGTACTGTTGGTGTAGTTTCTTGTTATGACATTAAATTGTATGGTTGGTGTAGTTTCTTGTTATAACAGTAGGTTGTATGGATGTAGTTTCTTGTTATAACAGTAGGTTTTATGGTTGGTGTAGTTTCTTGTTATAACATTAGGTTGTAAGGTTGTTGTAGTTTCTTGTTATAACAGTAGGTTGTATGGATGTAGTTTCTTGTTATAACAGTAGGTTCTATGGGTGTAGTTTCTTGTTATAACATTAGGTTGTATGGTTGGTGTGGTTTCTTGTTATAACAGTGTGTTCTATGGATGTAGTTTCTTGTTATAACAGTAGGTTGTATGGATGTAGTTTCTTGTTATAACAGTAGGTTCTATGGGTGTAGTTTCTTGTTATAACAGTAGGTTGTATGGTTGATGTAGTTTCTTGTTATAACATTAGGTTGTCTGGTTGGTGTAGTTTCTTCTTATAACAGTAGGTTGTATGGGTGTAGCTTCTTGTTATAACAGTAGTTTCTATGGGTGTAGTTTCTTGTTATAACAGTAGGTCATATTGATGTAGTTTCTTGTTATAACATTAGGTTCTGTGGATGATGTAGTTTCTTGTTATAACATTAGGTTCTATGGGTATTGTAGTTTCTTATTATATTATTAGGTTATATGGGTATTGTAGTTTCTTGTTATAACATTAGGTTGAATGGTTGGTGTAGTTTCTTGTGATAACAGTAGGTTGTATGGATGTAGTTTGGTGTTATAACAGTAGGTTCTATGGGTGTAGTTTCTTGTTATAACAGTAAGTTGTATGGATGTAGTTTCTTGTTATAACTTTAGATTGTATGGTTGGTGTAATTTCTTATTATAACAGTAGGTTCTATGGGTGTAGTTTCTTGTTATAACAGTAGGTTGTGTGGATGTAGTTTCTTATTATTACATTAGGTTGTATGGATGTAATTTCTTGTTATAACAGTAGGTTGTATGGGTGTAGTTTCTTGTTATAACAGTAGGTTGCATGGTTGATGTAGTTTCTTGTTTTAACATTAGGTTGTATGGTTGGTGTAGTTTCTTGTTATAACAGTAGGTTCTATGGATGTAGTTTCTTGTTATAACAGTAGGTTTTATGGATGTAGTTTCTTGTTATAAGAGTAGGTTCTATGGGTGTAGTTTCTTGTTATAACAGTAGGTTGTATGGATGTAGTTTCTTGTTTTAACAGTAGGTTGTACGGATGTAGTTTCTTATTATAACAGTAGGTTCTATGGGTGTAGTTTCTTGTTATAACAGTAGGTTGTATGGTTGGTGTAGTTTCTTGTTATAACTGAAGGTTGTATGGATTCTAGTTGCTTGTTATAACAGAAGGTTCTATGGGTGTAGTTTCTTGTTTTAACAGTAGGTCATATTGATGTAGTTTCTTGTTATAACATTAGGTTCTATGGGTGATGTAGTTTCTTGTTATAACATTAGGTTGTATGGGTGATGTAGTTTCTTGTTATAACATTAGTTTGTATGGTTGATTTAGTTTCTTGTTATAATATTAGGTTGTATGTGTATTGTAGTTTCTTGTTATAACATTATGTTGTATGGTTGGTGTAGTTTCTTGTTATAACAGTGTGTTCTATGGATGTAGTTTCTTGTTATAACAGTAGGTTGTATGGATGTAGTTTCTTGTTATAACAGTAGGTTCTATGGGTGTAGTTTCTTTTTATAACAGTAGGTTGCATGGTTGATGTAGTTTCTTGTTATAACATTAGGTTGTATGGTTGGTGTAGTTTCTTGTTATAACAGTAGGTTGTTTGGATTCTACTTTCTTGTTATAACAGCAGGTTCTATGGGTGTAGTTTCTTGTTATAACAGTAGGTCATATTGATGTAGTTTCTTGTTATAACATTAGGTCTATGGGTGATGTAGTTTCTTGTTATAACATTAGGTTGTATGCGTGATGTAGTTTCTTGTTATAACATTAGTTTGTATGGTTGATGCAGTTTCTTGTTATAATATTAGGTTGTATGGGTGATGTAGTTTCTTGTTATAGCATTAGGTTGAATGGTTGGTGTAGTTTCTTGTGATAACGGTAGGTTGTATGGATGTAGTTTGGTGTTATAACAGTAGGTTCTATGTTTGTAGTTTCTTGTTATAACAGTTAGTTGTATGGATGTAGTTTCTTGTTATAACTTTAGATTGTATGGTGGGTGTAATTTCTTATTATAACAGTAGGTTCTATGGGTGTAGTTTCTTGTTATAACAGTAGGTTGTGTGGATGTAGTTTCTTATTATTACATTAGGTTGTATGGATGTAATTGCTTGTTATAACAGTAGGTTGTATGGGTGTAGTTTCTTGTTATAACAGTAGGTTGCATGGTTGATGTAGTTTCTTGTTTTAACATTAGGTTGTATGGTTGGTGTAGTTTCTTGTTATAACAGTAGGTTCTATGGATGTAGTTTCTTGTTATAACAGTAGGTTTTATGGATGTAGTTTCTTGTTATAACAGTAGGTTCTATGGGTGTAGTTTCTTGTTATAACAGTAGGTTGTATGGATGTAGTTTCTTGTTTTAACAGTAGGTTGTACGGATGTAGTTTCTTATTATAACAGTAGGTTCTATGGGTGTAGTTTCTTGTTATAACAGTAGGTTGCATGGTTGATGTAGTTTCTTGTTATAACATTAGGTTGTATGGTTGGTATAGTTTCTTATTATAGCAGAAGGTTGTATGGATTCTTGTTGTTTGTTATAACAGTAGGTTCTATGGGTGTAGTTTCTTGTTATAACAGTAGGTCATATTGATGTAGTTTCTTGTTATAACATTAGGTTCTATGGGTGATGAAGTTTCTTGTTATAACATTAGGTTGTATGCGTGATGTAGTTTCTTGTTGTAACATTAGTTTGTATGGTTGATGTAGTTTCTTATTATAATATTAGGCTGTATGGGTGATGTAGTTTCTTGTTATAACATTATGTTGTATGGTTGGTGTAGTTTCTTGTTATAACAGTATGTTCTATTGATGTAGTTTCTTATTAAAACAGTAGGTTGTATGGATGTAGTTTCTTGTTATAACAGTAGGTTCTATGGGTGTAGTTTCTTGTTATAACAGTAGGTTGTATGGTTGATGTAGTTTCTTGTTATAACATTAGGTTGTATGGTTGGTGTAGTTATTTGTTATAACAGTAGGTTGTATGGATGTAGCTTCTTCTTATAACAGTAGGTTCTATGGATGATGTAGTTTCTTGTTATAACATTAAGTTATATGGGTATTGTAGTTTCTTGTTATAACATTAGGTTGTATGGTTGGTGTAGTTTCTTGTTATAACAGTAGGTTGTATGGATGTAGTTTCTTGTTATAACAGTAGGTCTATGGTTGATGTAGTTTCTTGTTATAACATTATGTTGTATGGTTGGTGTTGTTTCTTATTATAACAGTAGGTTCTATGGGTGTAGTTTCTTGTTATAACAGTAGATTGTATGGTTGATGTAGTTTCTTGTTATAACATTAGGTTGTATGGTTGGTGTAGTTTCTTGTTATAACAGTAGGTTGTATGGATGTAGTTTCTTGTTATAACAGTAGGTTCTATAGGTGTAGTTTCTTGTTATAACATTAGGTTGTATGGTTGGTGTAGTTTCTTGTTATAACAGTGTATTCTATGGATGTAGTTTCTTGTTATAACAGTGTGTTCTATGGGTGTAGTTTCTTAATATAATAGTAGGCTCTATGGGTGTAGTTTCTGTTATAACAGTAGGTTGTATGGTTGATGTAGTTTCTTGTTATAACATTAGGTTGTATGGTTTGTGTAGTTTCTTGTTACAACAGTAGGTTGTATGGATGTAGTTTCTTGTTATAACAGTAGGCTGTATGGTTGATGTAGTTTCTTGTTATAACATTAGGTTGTATGGCTGGTGTAGTTTCTTATTATAACAGTAGGTTCTATGGGTGTAGTTTCTTGTTATAACAGTAGGTTGTATGGATGTAGTTTCTTGTTTTAACAGTAGGTTGTACGGATGTAGTTTCTTATTATAACAGTAGGTTCTATGGGTGTAGTTTCTTGTTATAACAGTAGGTTGCATGGTTGATGTAGTTTCTTGTTATAACATTAGGTTGTATGGTTGGTGTAGTTTCTTGTTATAACAGAAGGTTGTATTGATTCTAGTTGCTTGTTATAACAGTAGGTTCTATGGGTGTAGCTTCTTGTTATAACAGTAGGTCATATTGATGTAGTTTCTTGTTATAACATTAGGCTCTATGGGTGATGTAGTTTCTTGTTATAACATTAGGTTGTATGGGTGATGTAGTTTCTTGTTATAACATTAGTTTGTATGGTTGATGTAGTTTCTTGTTATAATATTAGGTTGTATGGGTGTTGTAGTTTCTTGTTATAACATTATGTTGTATGGTTGGTGTAGTTTCTTGTTATAACAGTAGGTTCTATGGATGTAGTTTCTTGTTATAACAGTAGGTTGTATGGATGTAGTTTCTTGTTATAACAGTAGGTTCTATGGGTGTAGTTTCTTTTTATAACAGTAGGTTGCATGGTTGATGTAGTTTCTTGTTATAACATTAGTCTGTATGGTTGGTGTAGTTTCTTGTTATAACAGTAGGTTGTTTGGATTCTAGTTTCTTGTTATAACATTAGGTTCTATGGGTGATGTAGTTTCTTGTTATAACATTAGGTTGTATGGGTGATGTAGTTTCTTGTTATAACATTAGTTTGTATGGTTGATGTAGTTTCTTGTTATAATATTAGGTTGTATGGGTGATGTAGTTTCTTGTTATAACATTAGGTTGTATGGTTGATGTAGTTTCTTGTTATAACATAAGGTTGTATGTTTGATGTAGTTTCTTGTTACAACATTAGGTTGTATGGTTGATGCAGTTTCTTGTTATATAATTAGGTTGTATGGTTGATGTAGTTTCTTGGTATAACAGTAGGTTGTATGGATGTAGTTTCTTGTTATAACAGTTGGTTCTAAGGGTAATGTAGTTTCTTGTTATAACAGTAGGTTATACGGGTGTGATAGTTTCGTGTTATAACAGTAGGTTGTATGGGTGTAGTTTCTTGTTATAACAGTGTGTTCTATGGGTGTAGTTTCTTGTTATAACATTAGGTTGTATGGTTGGTGTAGTTTCTTGTTATAACAGTAGGATGTATGGATGTAGTTTCTTGTTATAACAGTAGGTTGTATGGGTGTAGTTTCTTGTTATAACATTAGGTCATATGGATGTATTTTTTTGTTATAACATTAGGTTGTATGGGTGATGAAGTTTCTTGTTATAACATTAGGTTGTATGCGTGATGTAGTTTCTTGTTATAACATTAGTTTGTATGGTTGATGTAGTTTCTTATTATAATATTAGGCTGTATGGGTGATGTAGTTTCTTGTTATAACATTATGTTGTATGGTTGGTGTAGTTTCTTGTTATAACAGTATGTTCTATTGATGTAGTTTCATATTATAACAGTAGGTTGTATGGATGTAGTTTCTTGTTATAACAGTAGGTTCTATGGGTGTAGTTTCTTGTTATAACAGTAGGTTGTATGGTTGATGTAGTTTCTTGTTATAACATTAGGTTGTATGGTTGGTGTAGTTTCTTGTTATAACAGTAGGTTGTATGGATGTAGCTTCTTGTTATAACAGTAGGTTCTATGGATGATGTAGTTTCTTGTTATAACATTAGGTTATATGGGTATTGTAGTTTCTTGTTATAACATTAGGTTGTATGGTTGGTGTAGTTTCTTGTTATAACAGTAGGTTGTATGGATGTAGTTTCTTGTTATAACAGTAGGTCTATGGTTGATGTAGTTTCTTGTTATAACATTATGTTGTATGGTTGGTGTAGTTTCTTATTATAACAGTAGGTTCTATGGGTGTAGTTTCTTGTTATAACAGTAGATTGTATGGTTGATGTAGTTTCTTGTTATAACATTAGGTTGTATGGTTGGTGTAGTTTCTTGTTATAACAGTAGGTTGTATGGATGTAGTTTCTTGTTATAACAGTAGGTTCTATAGGTGTAGTTTCTTGTTATAACATTAGGTTGTATGGTTGGTGTAGTTTCTTGTTATAACAGTGTATTCTATGGATGTAGTTTCTTGTTATAACAGTGTGTTCTATGGGTGTAGTTTCTTAACATAATAGTAGGCTCTTTGGGTGTAGTTTCTGTTATAACAGTAGGTTGTATGGTTGATGTAGTTTCTTGTTATAACATTAGGTTGTATGGTTTGTGTAGTTTCTTGTTACAACAGTAGGTTGTATGGATGTAGTTTCTTGTTATAACAGTAGGCTGTATGGTTGATGTAGTTTCTTGTTATAACATTAGGTTGTATGGTTGGTGTAGTTTCTTATTATAACAGTAGGTTCTATGGGTGTAGTTTCTTGTTATAACAGTAGGTTGTATGGATGTAGTTTCTTGTTTTAACAGTAGGTTGTACGGATGTAGTTTCTTATTATAACAGTAGGTTCTATGGGTGTAGTTTCTTGTTATAACAGTAGGTTGCATGGTTGATGTAGTTTCTTGTTATAACATTAGGTTGTATGGTTGGTGTAGTTTCTTGTTATAACAGAAGGTTGTATTGATTCTAGTTGCTTGTTATAACAGTAGGTTCTATGGGTGTAGTTTCTTGTTATAACAGTAGGTCATATTGATGTAGTTTCTTGTTATAACATTAGGTTCTATGGGTGATGTAGTTTCTTGTTATAACATTAGGTTGTATGGGTGATGTAGTTTCTTGTTATAACATTAGTTTGTATGGTTGATGTAGTTTCTTGTTATAATATTAGGTTGTATGGGTGTTGTAGTTTCTTGTTATAACATTATGTTGTATGGTTGGTGTAGTTTCTTGTTATAACAGTGTGTTCTATGGATGTAGTTTCTTGTTATAACAGTAGGTTGTATGGATGTAGTTTCTTGTTATAACAGTAGGTTCTATGGGTGTAGTTTCTTTTTATAACAGTAGGTTGCATGGTTGATGTAGTTTCTTGTTATAACATTAGTCTGTATGGTTGGTGTAGTTTCTTGTTATAACAGTAGGTTGTTTGGATTCTAGTTTCTTGTTATAACATTAGGTTCTATGGGTGATGTAGTTTCTTGTTATAACATTAGGTTGTATGGGTGATGTAGTTTCTTGTTATAACATTAGTTTGTATGGTTGATGTAGTTTCTTGTTATAATATTAGGTTGTATGGGTGATGTAGTTCTTGTTATAACATTAGGTTGTATGGTTGATGTAGTTTCTTGTTATAACATAAGGTTGTATGTTTGATGTAGTTTCTTGTTACAACATTAGGTTGTATGGTTGATGCAGTTTCTTGTTATATAATTAGGTTGTATGGTTGATGTAGTTTCTTGGTATAACAGTAGGTTGTATGGATGTAGTTTCTTGTTATAACAGTTGGTTCTAAGGGTAATGTAGTTTCTTGTTATAACAGTAGGTTATACGGGTGTGATAGTTTCGTGTTATAACAGTAGGTTGTATGGGTGTAGTTTCTTGTTATAACAGTGTGTTCTATGGGTGTAGTTTCTTGTTATAACATTAGGTTGTATGGTTGGTGTAGTTTCTTGTTATAACAGTAGGATGTATGGATGTAGTTTCTTGTTATAACAGTAGGTTGTATGGGTGTAGTTTCTTGTTATAACATTAGGTCATATGGATGTATTTTTTTGTTATAACATTAGATTGTATGGGTGTAGTTTGTTGTTATAACAGTAGGTTGTATGGTTGATGTAGTTTCTTGTTATTACATTAGGTTGTACAGTTGGTGTAGTTTCTTGTTATGACATTAAGTTGTATGGTTGGTGTAGTTTCTTGTTATAACAGTAGGTTGTATGGATGTAGTTTCTTGTTATAACATTAGGTTCTTTGGGTGTAGTTTTTTGTTATAAAAGTAGGTCATATGGATGTAGTTTCTTGTTATAACATTAGGTTCTATGGATGATGTAGTTTCTTGTTATAACATTGGGTTCTATGGGTATTTTAGTTTCTTGTTATAACATTAGGTTGTATGGTTGGTGTAGTTTCTTGTGATAACAGTAGGTTGTATGGATGTAGTTTCTTGTTATAACAGTAGGTTCTATGGGTGTAGTTTCTTGTTATTACAGTAAGTTGTATGGATGTAGTTTTTTGTTATAACTTTAGGTTGTATGGTTGGTGTAGTTTCTTATTATAACAGTAGGTTCTATGGGTGTAGTTTCTTGTTTTAACCTACTGTTGTGTGGATGTAGTTTCTTATTATAACATTAGGTTGTATGGATGTAATTTCTTGTTATAACAGTAGGTTGTATGGGTGTAGTTTCTTGTTATAACAGTAGGTTGCATGGTTGATGTAGTTTCTTGTTTTAACATTAGGTTGTATGGTTGGTGTAGTGTCTTGTTATAAGTGTGTTCTATGGATGTAGTTTCTTGTTATAACAGTAGTTTTTATGGATGTAGTTTCTTGTTATAACAGTAGGTTCTATGGGTGTAGTTTCTTGTTATAACAGTAGGTTGCATGGATGTAGTTTCTTGTTTTAAAAGTAGGTTGTACGGATGTAGTTTCTTATTATAACAGTAGGTTCTATGGGTGTAGTTTCTTTTTATAACAGTAGGTTGCATGGTTGATGTAGTTTTTTGTTATAACATTAGGTTGTATGGTTGGTGTAGTTTCTTGTTATAACAGTAGGTTGTATGGATTCTAGTTTCTTGTTATAACAGTAGGTTCTTTTGGTGTAGTTTCTTGTTATAACAGTAGGTCATATTGATGTAGTTTCTTGTTATAAAATTAGGTTCTATGGGTGATGTAGTTTCTTGGTATAACATTAGGTTGTATGGGTGATTTAGTTTCTTGTTATAACATTAGTTTGTATAGTTGATGTAGTTTCTTGTTATAATATTAGGTTGTATGGGTGATGTAGTTTCTTGTTATAACATTAGGTTGTATGGTTGATGTAGTTTCTTGTTATAACATAAGGTTGTATGGTTGATGTAGTTTCTTGTTATAACATTAGGTTGTATGGTTGATGTAGTTTCTTGTTATATAATTAGGTTGTATGGTTGTTGTAGTTTCTTGGTATAACAGTAGGTTGTATGGATGTAGTTTCTTGTTATAACAGTTGGTTCTATGGGTGATGTAGTTTCTTGTTATATCAAGTAGGTTGTGTGGATGTAATTTCTTATTATAACAGTAGGTTGTATGGTTGATGTAGTTTCTTGTTTTAACAGGAAGTTGTAAGATTGATTTAGTTTGCCATTAGATCAGTAAGTTGTAAGGGTGATGTAGTTTCCATCTATAACAGTAAGTTGTAAGAGTTATACATTTTCATGGCATACTGGTAAATTGTGAGGTTGATATTTGCATTTGAGAATAAAAATTGCAACCCCTTATTTTGAAAATGATTAGTTCTAGCTAAAGTAAATATCACATATGGAAATCGGAATAGTGAATACTTTAGTTTCATGTCACAGGAAATAGAATATATAGAAATCTGAATAGGGAATAATTTCCTTGTTCTCTCCACAGTAAATAGCATATATAGAAATGCAAAGAAAGAAATAATTCCTTTTTATTTCCACAGTAAATAGCATCAATGAATATAGGAATGCGAATATGGAATAATTTACTTGATCTTTACTACAGTAAATAGCATACATGTATATAGGAATGCAAATAATGAATAATTTACTTTCTTTCCACAGTAAATAGCATACATGTATATAAGAATGTGAATTGAGAATAATTTCCTATTTCTTTCAGAAGTAAACAGCATAAATAGGTATACGAATATGGAATAATTTTTTATTTTTCTTTCCACAGTAAATAGCATACATGTATATAGGAATTTGAATAAGCAATAATTTCCTTTATCTTTAAGACAGGTAGGAATCTGGACAGGAAATAATTTATATTTTCTTTCCACAGTCAATACCGTATTTCATGTATTTTTTGTACCCTTAAATTTTGTGTACACAATCCAGTTATCAATTAATAATGATTTAAATGTATCATGGTTGTTCGTACACAATCCAGTTATCAAATAATAATTATTCAAATGTATCATTATTTTTCATACATATTTCTATTAATTATTCAAATGTATCATTATTTTTCATACATATTTCTTTGTATTGTTTGAAAAATACATTAAATTATCAGATAAAAAAATTATAACAAGAAAATTTATGTTTGCAAAAAGGATCAAAAATATAGTACATGTACTGACATTTTGTTTTTTTCAAAACTTAATAATTAATTGTTGGTGAGAAATTACAAAGATTGATGAGTAACATGGGCACCTGTCATTATAATATCTTCTGGTGTTTATTAACAAATGAAAAAAGGACTTCACAGATCATAGTTTTAAGTATTATTTTTAGTTGCTTCTCCTTATTAAGTCAAATACCATAACACGTGCATTTTAAAACGCGATTACAAGCCCTCTAAGTACATGCTAAAGTGAAGACCACATATCATTGGTCAACTAGTCTTTTTGTTTCATTATAGTCATACAAACTTAAAATACAAAATCCTTGTCATTTTAAATAGTAAATTGAAAAGTCACAAACCAAATAAGAACTATTAATTTAACTTGAATGAAGTCTGTTCATTTGACAAGAAGAACCTTTTAAAACATTAATGCTTCTTTAAAAATGATATTATATGCTTTGAAGTTATAGATACCTTTATTAATGCATATACATACATATATATATATATATATATATATATATATATATATATATACACACACACACACACACACACACACACACACATCTCATAAACATAGCCTCTCTCTGGAAAGGCCAACCTTTACCCCGATGCAGAAGGGATGGCTGTATGAGTGGATGACAAATAATAACTTGCAGTGCTAATCTAGAAACACCATTCATCCATGTTTTGTTAAAACACCAATAGTTTCCTCATCATCTCATGCAACAGGTTTCATAAAAAGACATTTTTTTTCAAGGTATAAATCACTATACTAAACGTCAAATAATTTGCTCAAAAACAAAATGGAATAATGTAAACACACATTTTATTTCATCCTTTGCACACTTAAGAGTGGATTAATATACACTGCCACACATGCTTTACCTGAAATAGAGGATTGTGCCAATGTCATGATGAAACTTAAGGAACAGCTCCAATTCACTTCTGTCCTCAATCTTAACAGATCCAGACATATTTATCTCTTCAATAAGACTGAATGGTACAACCTGAAAGAAAGAAATGTACAAAGCTATTATAATCTAAAATTTAAGGAGTCTGGTGGAACATGTGATGACCACATTCAAGTTTTGTACATATCCCACTAATATGACAACAGTCTTAACATATGAAAGGCACATTTAAGTTTGGAAAGCCCTAATTAATATGATAACAGTCTTAACATATGAAAAGCGAATTCAAGTTTGGAAAGCCTTAATTAATAGTATTCACTCATACATTTCTAACAGTAGATATTAAGCAAAGTGTTGAAAAATAGTCACTTTTCTCCTTCAAGAAGGAATATCAAATATAAAGAATAAAAAGAAAATACTTCTAACGAAACTAGGAGTTGACTTTTTAATGCCCATAGCCAATATTTACTTTGATAAAAAATTGTAAATTGTCATTTTGCGCAATGGATGAAATTACTTGATTAATGCACTTAGTTCATGAAACAAATTTAGATTTTGGAATATTTAATTTAAGCTAAATCTGATAGGAACATAGAAGTTTCTGCTCAGAATCACTGTGTAGTTTAAGTCCGTAACATTAACGAGAGGTGTCTTTATTGAGACATGTTGGTCAATAATCACTCCGACCTTTCCTACATGGATTACTAGTTAACACAGGATTGGTGATATGAAGGCTTGATTTTCATCCCGACAGCAAGTCCCTGACAAAATACAGACTATTGTTCGTGGTGATTGCCACATGCTTACCAGATGTTTTGTCTGAAGAGAGGAGATGGGTTTGGTTCATTATGGCGCATATGACTACAGTCAGAAACTGGCTACAATATAGCCACTCAGGTGGTGGTATAAATCAGATTCTAGGACTATGTATGTGTTCTCTATTCACTAGAAGTTGTTAATGGAGAAGGTGCAAGTGAAGTCTCCCAACAAATATATTCTCTAAAGCTGCATGCAGAAATTCCTGGACAGAAAAGTAAGAAAAAAGCAAAGGGCACAACTTTGGTGACAAGATCCATTATGAATAATACAATTTTCCATTATTTGGAACTCGAATCCTTAATAGATTTGTGAGGAAAATTCATACCCATGTATATTAAGTCTGAGATGAGAAGACATCATACTTATCTAGATTGGGAATCAGACCCAAGATAGTCGCCACGGATCACCAGAGACACATATACTTCAGAAAAGAATCTCTGATGAGTTCATCAACAAGTCATCAAAATATTGTAGGAATGGGATCTCCAAAGACCTCAAGTGAGCTGCTATTACCCCCATTATCCAAGTAAAGACTTTACCAACAGAGGTATAACTAAACGGGCTCCCATCAACCTGGTGAAGGCACTAAGGTCTGCGGTGTGGCTAAATGGTCTAGTATCACCCTGTTAAAGACAAAGGGCTGGGATATGGCTGAATGGGTTTGCTTGAAGTTCAAATACCTTATCACTGAAACATAAGTGGAAGCAATACTGTACAGTGGAAAGATGGGATTTGAAAGTGTACAGCCTGAAGATCTATTAGGACTGTCATTGTCATAAGGCATTGTGGCATTCCTCACCAAGGCTGTGGTCTGCATCTTTAAGTTCTCTTCCATAACAGATTTGTTCAAGGGAATATAAAACAGAAGCAAGGTACAAAAACCCTTTTAAAATTATCGTGGAATATGGAGAGAATGACCCAATTAATACCAGAAGACATGATTGTCCCAAAACAGTTTCAGAACAACAAAGACACATTTTGTTTTGCGACTTGACACAAATGTACTCTTGGAAGAGTCGGAGTAAAGGGAAAGAAATGTATTAGGTTAGCTATGACAAATAAATTAAACTGGTAACGTGTTTAGAGGAGGAGCTAATTAGATTTGACTGAGACATTAGTATATTGGAACTGAAAAGTAATTAAATATTAACATATAACGGATATAAACTGAAGTGTATGTATTAGGGATCTGTTCTTGGACCTGTTCTCTTCATTCTGTATACTCAGCCGCTCTCAAGTGTCATAGATCATCACCCAGTATCGCACCAATTGTATGCTTATGACACCCAAAGATACAAGTCTAGCCACCCAAATGAAGTTGATGCTACCATCCATGGAGTAGAGAAGTGCATTTCTGATGTAAAATCATGGATGACATGTAACAAGCTGCAGATGAATGATGATAAAACTGAGGCTATTCTGATCACAACACAAAGACTTTCTCATCAACATCCTTTACCTCAGACAACAAATATCAGCAACACCAACATTAAATTCTCACAGTCAGTATGGAACCTAGGCGTTACTCTAGACAGTACTCTCACATTGCACCAACATGTCATGAACATATGCAAGGCTGCATATCTTGAATTGAGACGCATCAGTTCCATTCATAAATATCTTTCAGCTGATGCCACTAAAACACTTGTGTGTTCATTAGTACTTTCAAGACTGGACTATTGTAACTCAATTATGTCTGGTTCGTCACAATATTTACTTCAGAAACTTCAAACAGTTCAAAACACAGCTGCACGGATCATCTTTAGAGTACCTCGATCAGAGCACACCTCACCACTGCTCTGTACCCTACACTGGCTATCAATTCGATACAGAATCAAACACATAATTTGTTCTCTGTGCTATGTTTTAATGACAGACTCCAGTCCAACATACCTATCCAGCCTCACCCATGTGTATACACCAGCTAGATCCTTACGCTCTTCTTCTGATAATCGTATACTCATTGTTCCCAAGGTGAAGACAAAGTCATATGGACAGCGCTCGTTTGCACACCAGGGCCCGGCGACGTGGAACGAATTGCCCATTGAAATTAGACACAAAGACACAGTGGTCCCTTTTAAGATTGCTCTTAAGACTCACCTGTTTCGACTGCAGGGACAAACTTAGCGACCTAATCATGTTTTGTATCTTATATGTTTTCAGCATGGTTGTTATGTTTTCCAATTTCATTGTTTTTGTCATTTCTTGTTCTGTAGTGTAGTCATATCATTATTGATGGTGTAAAGCGCTTAGAGCTTCAAAAGATTAAAGTCCTCATTATTATTATTATTATTATTATTTATTACTAAAGCAATTTTTCAATATTCAGTTGCAGCAACCTTGACCTTACACCTTTTGACTCTAAACTCAGTAGACTTATACCAAATGCAAGCCATTTACAAAGTTTGGTAAATGTAGACCCTTTTAAATTGAAATCATACTAAAGAAATGAAAAAGGCAACCGATTTGTGTATGGGTGTATGGGTAAAATCATTGCACACTTATATGCACACATTTTGCATGTGTGTAAATTTGTCATAATATTTTCTGTTAACCTCACCTTGGTACCAGATGCTTTTAGGGTCATTATAGCTTGTTCTAATGGAAGCCATCGGGCAGGTTTTTCCTCCCCCCAATGAGGCTGCTGTTTTGAAAGTTCGAAAATTCTTTTTTTCAACTCTTCCAGCACGGGGTCAGGCTGAGTGTTATCAATGGCAATATCATCCATCAGGTGACGTATGGTTGGCTTTTCTCTCAACATGTACCGGAGTTCAATAAAGTACTTGTCAATGGCTTCTTTTAGAGATGTCTGTAAATAAAATAAAATGAATGAGAAGGTTTCACATACAGTCTCAAAGAGTTTATTTCAAAGCATGACATTCTGTTAAAAGAATCAAAGGGTCTAATACAAGATTCTTTTTTGGTATGCCAAGTTTCTGGATGCAATACATAAATGCATAATGTTTAGTGTTATTTTCTGGTGATGTTTATCTTCTAAAATGACCTTTAGAATGGCTTTGAAAGATAGGTCTTTTGTAGGTGGTTAGCTTTAAAATGATCTTTACAATTGCACTGTAAAACTTGAGAGATCTCTTATACTGTTATATATTAATTTTTAACCCTGGAAAGCCTGTTGTTCTTCTCTGAACCTAACATATGCGAGTACTCTCACATACTGTTATATATTAATATTTAACCCTGGAAAGTCTGTTGTTCTTCTCTCACACACAACTCCATTCTTAACATCCTAAGAGTCAAGTTGTTTAAATCTGCTAATTAGCTGAAAAATTATCTGTCTTTGTTTATGAGACCTAATGAGAAACATTCATAAAAAAGCCAAATAAAACAATAACATATTAAACAAATTTATTTTTACAACAAATATAAGGTATAAGACAGAATTAATGAGTAAACATCATCCTTACTTTAAACAAAAGTCTTCTGTGGATACATGGGGATGCTCAAGGACTTTTACTGGTTTGAGTCATCAAATATAAAACTTTTTTTTCGGGAGGGGGTGAGTTAAAACAAATCTTATTATGCATTATTTTATTTTTTGTTCCTCTGTTTTATGGGAAATATGTTGCGATGTACATCAATATTTTTTACACGAGAAGTTATTGCTGTTGAAGCAAATATAATTATGCAATATTTATCCAGAGCAGTTGCTGAGCTTTTTTTGTCATGCCAAAGAAAATGCTCCATCATGATCCATATAATGTGCAGTATGACATAATTTCTCATGCAACTTGCTTTATCTTATGAACAATACAAGCACAGATATTTCATCTTTTTCGAAAAAGTTATTACATCAGGACATCAGAGCATGATGGGAAGAAGGAATTTGACAAGAGCTTACCAATAGCTAATGTTTAGCAGAATTTGTAGTAAGGAGGGTTGGCTGATGCGCCATTTAATTTATCAAAACAGAGAGAAAATGAAAGTGCTCACCACAAATGGTGGGGTTTATCTTATATAATGTTGATATTTATCAGGTCCACATCTTATGCTGTAATGATGGCACCCAGATACAAAAATGTATGTGCTTTGTTGCAATAATCAGTTGGGGTAACATGAGGAAAATGTAGTATGGGAATGATGCCAATTTACTGAATTCATGATATCATATAAGGAAGAGTGATTAAGGCAGGCCTAAGAGTAGTAACTGTACAAACCTCATAGGCTCAAAGTTTCAGAAAGGAATGCTCTTGATCATTAAGAGACTGGTACGGTCTATTGGTCATGGTGTAATCTATCGTGAACTAGTGGCAGTAGAAATTTCTTTTTCATTTAGATACCTTAAGATAGAAATAGAGTGTCCTTACGGGAAATAAAAGTCTATATATTTCATTGCAGCAATGATTCAACTGAGACAGGGGATTTATGTTGTTAGTGGAGCGATGGTATGTAGCTGATTTTGGCTAAACATCCAACTTAACATTATGGATGGAAACTGAATCATAATTAGCATCAAACTGAGGCCAAACGGTGTCAGTAGAAAAGGTATGAATCTCACTTAATCAAGATGCTGAGGCAAGGGCAAGTAGAAACAGTCTTTTAAGTGAAGTTCCTGAAAAGAAACCTCACTCAATGGTTCATATGCAGTTTTGGTTAAGGACAATACAACACAAGAAATACTCCATCTAGGTGTAAGAGAGTACAAGTGAGGTTCCTGCAGCTATAAATGCTTAGTAAGATCGATAAGGTGTGAATCCAAACCAACTACCGGTACTATGCCTTGAGAAAATATAAGTGCATATGAAGGGGCAGCTCTGTATCCTTTGATAGTAGATACAAAGTAATTTTTGTTCTCAAATAGAAAAGAAATAAATAAACAAGAGAACTTATAGAGGGGCAGCTATAAGCAGCATGTTTCCTACTGCACCAACCACAGAAGATTCTTCACCTGTCATCATAGACATTGGATGTAGAACATCTCCTGTCCTGAATGATGCAACTGGCAACTCAGTCTGAAAAAAATATTCTGTCAGAGAGATTGTTTGGGATGGGCCAGGCGAGAAGGTGGAGAATGTGTTTGCTGTTGTGGATGAGAGATCCCTGTTGCTGCAATAGAAGATACGTCCTGTGAGAGACCTAGGTAGAGAAATCCACAGGTCTTGAAAATCACTGTATCATGAACAATGGGGCCAAAAGTGGGTCTGTGAGAATGATCTGAGCAGCGCAAGCTGTGACTTTTTGCAGAATTTGAGAAATCAGTCAGAAGGGTAGAAAGGTGTAAGTGAATAGCCAATCCCACCTGGTACTGAATGTATCCACTGCCCATGTTCCTTGATCAACTTCGAGGTGGCACAGGGCAGGAAGTTCCAGGCTTCCACACAAAGAGAAGGGACATGTATGCCTCCTTGACATGAGAAATAAGATACAACATATCGACTCCTGACATAAGGCACCCTTGTGAAGTTAGGTATACAGCCTCTTTCTCTATGTTGTATATGTGGAAAGACAATTCAAAGTCACTGTATAATTATGTCCAAATAGGAATCTGGTGCATCAGTGAACATACAGGTGTGTGGTTCGGGTGCATTTACTGCAAATGGTGATAAAATGCTGGGAGTGAAGAGGGCATATGAACACATTGCAACACAGTGAGTAGGATGACTGAAATGAGTTGGCAATAGATGAAGAACATCTGTCAGTCATGGAAGAAGTGATGCCTCTAACCTTCCAAATGGTTTCCACCTGGTGATCAAGTAATGGTGGAGACAAGCCGCAGTAATGCCTTGTTATGGAGGCAAGACCCAAAAGCCCAAAGATGCATACATGACCAAGGCTCCTGAGATGGACAGACCCACGTCCTATAGGAATCATTGGCATAATATGAAAATGAAGGCATACTGATCTGATCCCCTGGCCTGCTAATTGGAAAAAAAACTTAATTTAATATAATCTTTAAAGTGAACTTTTATCATTAAATCCCATGTTAGTATACCTCTGAAAGCTTATCTACATGTGTGCCAACCAAAATCACGGGAATGATGGCTTCAGGTGATGGTACACTAGAATGGATGGAATTCATCCAAATCTGAATCAGGTCTGAAAAGAAAAGAAATTAATATCTTGTGTGTAATTATATCAGGTAAATAATAACAATAATAACAAAAATATTTGTTTTAATTATTTTGTCGTATCTTACGTAAGCATTCTACCATATGAATGCTGAATGTCACATTTATTATTATAACACATTTATTGATGTCAACCATAACTGTACTCTATCATCAGAGTTTGGTTTGGGGGAGTTTTGTTGTAATAATCCCCTGTCTCTATTATCAGAATTTAGTTTGGGGGGAGGGTTTGTTGTTGTAATTATCCCCTGTCTCTATCATTGGAGTTTGGTTTGGGGGAGTTTTGTTGTAATAATCCCCTGTCTCTATCATCAGAGTTTGGTTTGGGGGAATTTTGTTGTTATAATCCCCTGTCTCTATCATCCAAGTTTTTGGGTTTTTTTTGTTGTTGTTGTAATTAACACGTCTCTATCTAAGTTTGGTTTGGTGTAGTTTTGTTGTCGTCTGTGGTTAATTTCAATATTTTCTGTTTATCCTGTCAGACTTATGAATCTGATTTTGTATCTGTAATCTACTCACATTTAACATGTTATTTTCATCAGTATTGCTATAGATAATATTGATCGATTTGAACTTGAGGGCTTCCTTATTTCATTTTAAAACTTGCACCAATATCTATATTCTCAGGCTGATATAAGACAACAGCAATATGTATATTTTATGTACAATTTGTTTTGTTGGGACCGCTCCGATGGCCTAGTGGTTAGAGTGTCCACCACGAAAGTGGGAGGTCGTTGGTTCTATCCCCGCCTGAGTCATAACAAAGACTTACAAAAATGGTACTAACAGATGCCTTGATTGGCGTTCAGCATTAAGAGGTTAGTGTTAGGGCTGGTCGACCTGGTGTCAGGGTAATGTGATTGGGTACGACATCATGCTACATGTCTGCGGCATGATGCCCCAGTGCTAGATATCACTATAAACTGTCTCACTGCAGACATTGTATCAATATGACTGAAAAATTGATAAAGCTATGATAAAAATCCTAATCAAAGAAAAACATTATTTTTTAAAAAAAAAATTTCTGCTATTACCTCTGTTGCCATACACTTCAATTCTCTTCTCTCTCCTGTCTACAAATACTGTACTTACCAAGAACTTTTCGCAGTTTGATCCCTTCTGCATCAAGGAAACAATTGTCATCTTGTATGAAATCAGTGATTTGTTGACTGAGATCAATGACCAAGAGATAAATTGCTCGACTCGTCAGAAACGTTTGATGAGTAGTATAGAAAGTGAATTGACCTGCAAAGTCCCATATTTACAATGCTGCATATTTCTCTATATCTTTCACTAGTTTGTCAGCATTTGCATTGACCTTTCCGTCAATATACACTGATCTATTATGGTTGTTCACTTTCCGTTAATAGACAGATACCAATATAATTGTTTACTTTCCGTCAATAGACACTCATACATTATGATTTTTCACTTTCAATTAATAGACACTCATAAAATTATAATATTTCACTTTCCCTCAATAGACACGGATACGTTATGATTTTTCCCTTTCGGTTAATAGACACTGATAAATTCTGAGTTTTCACTATCCGTTAATAGACACTGATACATTGTAATTTTTCACTTTCCGTCAATATAAACTCATACCATATATTTTTTACAGCCGATAAATAGACACTAATTCCTTTAAGATTTTTCACTGTCGGTCAGTATACACTGATATCATTATGATTTTCCCCATTCCGTCAATAGACACGGATACGTTATGACTTTTCACTTTTCGTCAGTAGTCACTAATACCATTATAATATTTCACTTTCCCTCAATAGACACGCATACGTTATGATTCACTTTTCGTCAATAGTCACTGATACCATTATAATATTTCACTTTCCGTCAATAGACACGGATACGTTATGATTTTTCCCTTTCGGTTAATAGACACTGATACATTCTGAGTTTTCACTTTCCGTTAATAGGCACTGATACATTGTAATTTTTCAATTTCTTTCAATATATACTGATAATATTATGATTTTTCACTTTATGTCAATAGACACTGGTACATTATTAAAGTTTCACAGCCAATCAATATTCACTAATTCCTTTATGATTTTTCACTGTCGGTCAGTATACACTGATACCATTATAATTTTTCACTTTCCGTCAGTAGACACGGATACGTTATGATTTTTCACTTTTCGTCAATAGTCACTGATAACATTATAATTTTTCATTTTCCGTCAATAGACACTGATACGTTATAATTTTCCCCTTTCCGTCAATAGACACGGATACATTATGATTTTTCCCTTTCAGTTAATATACACTGATACCTTATGATTTTTTAATTTCTGTCAATTTAAACTAATTCCTATATGAGTTTTCATTGTCGGTCAATATACACTGATATCATTATGATTTTCCCCTTCTCCTCACTAGACATATACCATATTAATGTTTCACTGTCGGTCAATAGACACAGATAACCTTATGATGTTTCACTGTCGGTCAATAGACACAGATAACCTTATGATTTTTCACAGTCGGTCAATAGACACATTTAATCTTATGATTTTTCACACCCACCCCCAATCAACAATGATAACATTATAACGTTTTCACTGCCCGTCAATATATACTGATAACGCTATGCTATTTACTGCCTTTTAATAATCATTGATATTACGAGTTTTCACTGCCCTTCGATAGTCATTGATATTACGAGTTTTCACTGCTCTTCAATAGTCATTGATATTATGAGTTTTCACTGCCAGCCAAATAGTTTCCTTAACATATTTTACGGCAGTAAGCTGAAAATTTGTATTAGAATTGCTCTTATTTTATTTTATACAGATGCAGTTCAAACATGGTCACCTCTCACACTCTACCAAGTTAAACTTTCCGTTTCTCTTATGGAGTAACACATACACATACATAGTCACTGTGACGAGAGGATGTCAAGAATCCTCCCACTATTTCTATTATTAACTTCGACCGTTTCCATAGTCACTGTGACTAGAGGATGTCAAGAATCCTCCCACTATTTCTATTTATAACTTCCACCGTTTCCATAGTCACTGTGACGGGAGGATGTCAAGAATCCTCCCATTATTTCTATTTTAACTTCGATCGTTTCTACAAGTAAGAAACTTTATGAGTCATAGTAATAAACAAGTGCTTTAAAATCAATTCATTAGGCGGTAATTTTATTTTATAATAGTTTGTAGTGCTGTACGTCAGCTACAAAATAAATGTTAAGAGCAAAACACCGACCTTTTCTGAAACTACGTCGACTTGACAAAGGGTTTTGGTTGTGTTAGCAGCGGAGGCTCGTGGAATGTAATGACCAGTTACAAATGCCCTAGAACATGTATATCCATGCAGTCACGAGTCCAGGACAATTTAGAGACGCCTGAGCCATTCCCAGTAATCATTGGCGTCAACCAGGGTTGTATTCTGGTACCGACACTGTTCAGTCTCTTGTTCTCCGTCATGCTGACTAACGCTATGCTAGGCGGGACATGTTGTATGCATGCCAGACGACCGGCTGCCGAAGTGACTCTTCTGTGACGAGCTACAATAAAAACAGCGGTCCCATGGAGGTCAGAAGAAACGCTTCAAATAAAGCTGCATTAAAAGCATTCAACAGAATCCCCGATTACATGGAGAAAACAGCAAACGATAGAGTTACTTCGTGTTCCTCCAGTCACAAAGGCTCCATGTAAGTTGTCCAAATCTATCAGGACAACAGCTGCAGAGCTGGAGAGGAAAGCCGGAAAAGCTCGTGCCATCATCCCTCCTTAGGATGTCACATTCATCTTCTATCCCTTATGCAAACGAACATTCTTTGGTATGATTGGCCTCATCCGCCACCTGCACACGCACATAACAGAACCAGCCCCTCCAACCATCTGATGACTATAATGGTCCTCTTCGAATCGACGGACGAACAACATTAATGACTGGGTAAATATCTAATATCAGAATGTCTTATGTTAAGTCTGCCTGCTTGTTTATATTAGTGTGTGTGTGTGTGTGTGATTGGATTTGCACAAAAATTAAATAACTACAACACTCGCAGATCGTGGGGTTTATCACCGACAGAAAAATTCAAGATAGGAAAAAAAAAAACCAGAACGAATCCTTAATATACGATTCCAAATTAAAACAGAACAAATACTTAAACGAGACAATTACGATACACATCCCGTTCTCCGGAATTTCAGTAAGATCAACTCAGTAACACAGAAATTATAACATTACCAGACACGAAGACCCTAAACATTCAAATGTCGATTATTTCGAATTGTCATTGTCACAAGAGGTCTATGCAAAATGAGCTAAATGTTGTTCTTCCGAAACCAAGAGGACGAATGCCCAGGGCTTTTATTAAGTGTCATTGTATCGACGCTATCGTTCCTTTATGTCCTTCGTGCACTGATCGATATATCAAGGAGTCTTCGCTCACTCACTTATTGACTCACTCGCTCGTTCACTCATGTAAATCACGCACATGGAGCAGGATGACACATCGACTAAGACGCTGTGACAACAAATGACATGTTCACTGACGTAATAGACCTTGCAGAACGTAACACGCGAGTGCTGCGACATTTAATTCCCCTCCCCACGACCACTTCAAGATAGTTTTCGTCATAGACTAAGAGCGAAACATCTATTATAAGGGCTAAAATTAATCAAATCAGTTTCCTTTAGGTATCCACTTTACCACTGAAAACCCAACTCGATTTAAAGCAGCTAAACAAATACGATACAATTCATCCACAATTCTCAAAAGAATACTCGAATATAACCTAGCTAGGACCACACAAAGATATGAGTGACACAGACCTAGATAACTTTATTGTTATTTCCAAAACTATATGTTCACCCTGTACTATACATTCTAAAATAGAACACATTAAGTAAATTCATACCTGGCTATAAGGTGATTCAAATTTCAATATGTGGCTTACACAGAATTGGTTGTACGGAACAATCCGACTAGGCTCAGTTTTCAAGTCTTTGCCCAGACATGTAAATTGACTACTATTCTGTGCATGATTTAAAGGGTTAAAAGGTCACTTCCTGTTCGACGACTGTTTAAAGGACACCGCTAATAAAATAATCCTCGTAAAACGTGTTCTTATGCAACAGCGGTATAAACTTTTCGCGAGGTAGCTCCTGTTTCCCTCACGACAAATAATCAAGAAGTAGATGTATACCTACATTGAGCAGTCGTAAAAGGTTAGTTGGTCATACACGACTTTACTTCTTGATTGACTGATTGCCAGGAGTGGATTTCAATTTGAATTCGGCTGAGTGAAATGTAACCAAGAAAAACGTATCCCACAAAGTTTTCACCATTTATCTGCCACAGCTAAACAGACTGGACAACTGGAGAGAGAGAGAGAGAGAGAGAGAGAGAGAGAGAGAGAGAGAGAGAGAGAGAGAGAGAGAGAGAGAGAGAGAGAGAGAGAGAGACAATTGACTTAGGTTACTGCATTGAGACAGCATATTTTTTTTCAATTTAATCCTATCAGTCATATTGTGTACACAAGTAAACCCATTGACATAGGTGTGTGTATTACAAGAAACGTAATTTGAATGTTTTCCAAATGCTACTACATATGTTGTATACAACAAGCCTAACAGGTAATGTTGACAATGTATTCTTTACCTGGTTGCTAAGTAAGTCATACATTCTTTGTAATGATTGGCTGGCTTTGTATATACCAACAAGACTTTGTTTGAGACACAAGTATCGGGTACTAGGAGTGAATACACTGCTTAACTTAGAAGACTTGCATTTCATGGGATTTTTGTTCAATTTAAGGGATTTATACACATTCTGTAAGTACACATGTATTATATACTAGTATAAAATTTCGGTTGTTTGGTATAGCACCACACAAACGCACATACATATCACCTGTAATCATAATTGTGTGAATTGTGCGAGTCGGTACATGAAATGTTATTGCAAATAACTCTTACTGACTAAACCCACTAAACACTAATGAAAACATTCCATTCAGAAACCTAACTGAAAAACCGTAAAACATAAATTTAATTACGAATGTATTATCAACTGTACAACTCTCTACTTTTTCAATGAACTCAATACAACTAAAGTTCAGACTAGTTCAATGAGCACAACGTTATTTCCAAAAGCATTTCATGTACAGATTTAATGGGAGTTTTTCCAATATGTTTTCATGTATTCCATTCCAATAATTTGATTGATTTAGGATGAGAGATTTTACAAATTAGTCTGTTAGTGAAATACTAAATGGATTTTTAACCCCATAGCAGCAGAGAGGGCGCGACAACGATTTTGCGTCTCCAAAGGGAACCTTTTATTTTTCAATTTTGGAAGACGCCTTGGTTTACCAAATAGACGCCTCTATAGTGTTGTCCTATTTGCCCTCTCTGTCTCTTATATATATATATATATATATATATATATATATATATATATATATATATATATATATATATATATATATATATATATATATAATCATGGTTACAACTCTTGTAGTGACAACATGGAAACCGGAGGGACGAAAGAAACTATCTCCAATCTGCTTAAAGTTGGGACTCAGACATTGGAACCCAGTAAGATTGCCTTTAATTATCTTATTAATATCACTCCTGTTATATTAAGCCCTACTTTATTCATTCCTTTCATTTATGGCATTGTACTTCTATTGTGATGTACAATTATTTGATTAATCGTATTTAGAAAAATAGTTTAGTTTTACATGGGTATACTATGTACATATTAAATGGTGCTTCATACAACGAGGGCTACATCGCTAACTCACTTGATAGAACGAGGGCTACATCGCGAACTCACTTCATACAACGAGGGCTACATCGCTAACGCACTTCATACAACGAGGGCTACATCGCTAACTCACTTCGTACGACGAGGGCTACATCGCTAACTCACTTCATACAACGAGAGCGTACATGGTTAATTCACTTTATATGACGATGGATTGCGTGGCTAAATCAGTTTATCCACGATATCTAACATGGCTAGTTCACTTCACTCAACGAGGGCTTACATGGCTATTGTTCCTTTAGGTTTATATGCGTATATAATGTACATACTATTAAGTCGTGTAGTCCAGTCTTCATATATACATCTACCTCGAGCCAGTGTTATCTCATTTCGATAATTTCGACAAAATCATATTAGTTTAGGATAAAAACTTTACTGTCACAAAATACTGAATTGCGAATATTAAATTTAACACGTAATGTGTTTATCTTTAAAAATAGTATTTAGTGAATTTCGGCTTAGAAATAGCCGAAGTCTGTTGTATATTTCAAAACATGTATTACCATTATGTACTTACTTTGACCCAAGGGCCGATGTAAGCATCGCACTGTGATCCATGCATCCGTCAATTTCACTAACAAAGTATAGATCTCAATTTGTGTAGTTTGTTGTTTACAGCACAGGTCTCGACGTGAGCTTGATGTGAAATAAAAAACAACAATCTAAAGGGAAAAAAATCATGCAGTGTAATACAAAATACCTTAGATTGCCCCAATAACCCATTGTGACATAGGACCCACTCTATCATACTCTCTTTTTATATAGTATGTCAGAGAGGGTCCTATGTCTGAATGGGTCATGGGGGTAATCTAAGGTATTTTTCTCTGTATGATTTATTCCTTTAGATTATTTTTTCTTCTTCACGTCAAGCTCGCGTCGAGCACCTGTGGTTTACAGCTGTACGAACAATATCATTTTAGCATCTTAATGAACAAAAACATTTCCTATGCCGTGATCCATGAATTCCGTATTTATCAATAACTGTTCTTAGTATCAGTATATAGTTCGATGCCATATGCAATTGATTCTGGGTCAATTAATATATACACTCACCATATCAGTGTTATATGATATGGTGAGTGTATACATTAATTGACCCAGAATCAAGTGCCCGTGTTCGATGCTCACGGTGTTATGGGGTAAATTGTCCCCATTACGTCGAGATTTTATTAAAAAGATACCTCCAATAAAGTACAAAGCCATGCACGCTACGGGACAATATGTACAAGAGAATCAGTTTATTTAACGGTTGTCATGGTAACGACTACTTGCATGCACAGACAATTTTATGCAACATTATATAGTATATGGAATTATTTACAGATGTAGACAAATTATGCAGTCTTATTTTATATCGAGAAAGTAAAAAAAAAATAAGTCTTAAAAGTGAGTAAAATAAATTTTTGTATATAAAAATGTCAGTAAATACGCAGCAGGGCAAACAAATGAAATTAAATTGAGGAATGTGGATAACAAATGTCAATAAACACAAAGTAGAATTATTATAACACATTTCATCTATGCTATAAAATAGAATTACAAACTTCAAAATGCTGGCATAATAGTCTTCATTACATTGTGAATAATTTCCGGAAGTTAAAGTTACAAAATCTAAATTTGTAGAAGAAAGGTACAAACTGCATACTACAGTAGGCTGCAAATAACCCAAATAACATAAAAATATCTTTGCCAATTTATCTATAGCCTGAGATGCATGAAACACTTGTTTTGTACATACATCAAGCGTAGCCAATAAAGTGCAATGACTGATCTTGTACGGCTTGGAAAACCTTGTAAAATGTTTGGCCAAATAACCTAGAGTTATATTCCACGAAATACGTTACTTTGGTATTGATATATTTGACCTTAAGATATATTATATGTGAATATATAGCATTATATAAGTTAGTCCTATCAATGAATGTTTGGTTTATCATCAATACGGAAAGAGAAAGTTAGAACCGTATTAACTGGAAAACAGACAAAAACTCTCTCTCTCTCTCTCTCTCTCTCTCTCTCTCTCTCTCTCTCTCTCTCTCTCTCAAAGTTCAATTTACCAAATATCCTTCTAAAATGCAATCAGCCATTGTAAATACCAATCAGCCATTGTAAGTACCAATCAGCCATTGTAAGTACCAATCAGTCATTTTAAATACCAATCAGCCATTGAAAGTACCAATCAGCCATTGTGAACGCCAATCAACCATTATAAGAACCAATCAGCGAGTGTAAGTACCAATTAGCCATTGTAAGTACAAAATCAGTCATTGCAAGTACCAATCAGCCATTGTAAGTACCAATCAGCCATTGTAAATACCAGTCAGCCATTGTAAGTACCCATTAGTCGCTGTAAATACCAGTCAGCCATTTTAAATACCAATACAACTTTAAAGCGACAATTTATTCTGATCTAGAATTATTTCTGCTACAAGTCGTTCAAGGTCTTACAAAGATATTGTTTGGTTTCCAGTTCATTTTGGTTTCTTCTTTTTCAACGTAAGTGGGGGGGGGGGCTGTGTTGGTCCTCGGTACTCTCCCCATCACAACAGCTGTTTCAAGTTGATTGAGGAAACACCGTCGATTAGCCAGTAGTGTCTTATGGTGGTGTACTGTTATCCCTGTCCACGCCATGAGTGTTGGAGTAGTGTATATTTCTGTGTAATTTGTTTTATAAGTATAAATTTTATTAAAATTTTGTGACGGTTAATCTTTGTTTTGTTCATCAAATATGTCAAATTTAAATTACCCACTAAGGAATTCAGTATGATAATACTCTCAATCACAAGTAAGAGCTAACTTGCGATGTATATTCTCTACACGAGCTGAAGAGAATACTGATTTCTTTACATTCTGATTCCTGAACTTAGGATCATACTCTCGTCTCATAGATCTACTTAGCTCCAGGGCCAATTTCCTCTCCTTTTTGATATAAGGTTTATTTACATTTATCCAGTTGACTTTGCCAGAGTCATGTGTCCATTATGTGTGTATTTTGTATTTTAACTTGTATGTTGTCCGGTTTCCATGTTGTCACTACAAGAGTTGTAACCATGATTATATATATATATATATATATATATATATATATATATATATATATATATAAGAGACAGAGAGGGCAAATAGGACAACACTATAGAGGCGTCTATTTGGTAAACCAAGGCGTCTTCCAAAATTGAAAAATAAAAGGTTCCCTTTGGAGACGCAAAATCGTTGTCGCGCCCTCTCTGCTGCTATGGGGTTAAAAATCCATTTAGTATTTCACTAACAGACTAATTTGTAAAATCTCTCATCCTAAATCAATCAAATTATTGGAATGGAATACATGAAAACATATTGGAAAAACTCCCATTAAATCTGTACATGAAATGCTTTTGGAAATAACGTTGTGCTCATTGAACTAGTCTGAACTTTAGTTGTATTGAGTTCATTGAAAAAGTAGAGAGTTGTACAGTTGATAATACATTCGTAATTAAATTTATGTTTTACGGTTTTTCAGTTAGGTTTCTGAATGGAATGTTTTCATTAGTGTTTAGTGGGTTTAGTCAGTAAGAGTTATTTGCAATAACATTTCATGTACCGACTCGCACAATTCACACAATTATGATTACAGGTGATATGTATGTGCGTTTGTGTGGTGCTATACCAAACAACCGAAATTTTATACTAGTATATAATACATGTGTACTTACAGAATGTGTATAAATCCCTTAAATTGAACAAAAATCCCATGAAATGCAAGTCTTCTAAGTTAAGCAGTGTATTCACTCCTAGTACCCGATACTTGTGTCTCAAACAAAGTCTTGTTGGTATATACAAAGCCAGCCAATCATTACAAAGAATGTATGACTTACTTAGCAACCAGGTAAAGAATACATTGTCAACATTACCTGTTAGGCTTGTTGTATACAACATATGTAGTAGCATTTGGAAAACATTCAAATTACGTTTCTTGTAATACACACACCTATGTCAATGGGTTTACTTGTGTACACAATATGACTGATAGGATTAAATTGAAAAAAAATATGCTGTCTCAATGCAGTAACCTAAGTCAATTGTCTCTCTCTCTCTCTCTCTCTCTCTCTCTCTCTCTCTCTCTCTCTCTCTCTCTCTCTCTCTCTCTCTCCAGTTGTCCAGTCTGTTTAGCTGTGGCAGATAAATGGTGAAAACTTTGTGGGATACGTTTTTCTTGGTTACATTTCACTCAGCCGAATTCAAATTGAAATCCACTCCTGGCAATCAGTCAATCAAGAAGTAAAGTCGTGTATGACCAACTAACCTTTTACGACTGCTCAATGTAGGTATACATCTACTTCTTGATTATTTGTCGTGAGGGAAACAGGAGCTACCTCGCGAAAAGTTTATACCGCTGTTGCATAAGAACACGTTTTACGAGGATTATTTTATTAGCGGTGTCCTTTAAACAGTCGTCGAACAGGAAGTGACCTTTTAACCCTTTAAATCATGCACAGAATAGTAGTCAATTTACATGTCTGGGCAAAGACTTGAAAACTGAGCCTAGTCGGATTGTTCCGTACAACCAATTCTGTGTAAGCCACATATTGAAATTTGAATCACCTTATAGCCAGGTATGAATTTACTTAATGTGTTCTATTTTAGAATGTATAGTACAGGGTGAACATATAGTTTTGGAAATAACAATAAAGTTATCTAGGTCTGTGTCACTCATATCTTTGTGTGGTCCTAGCTAGGTTATATTCGAGTATTCTTTTGAGAATTGTGGATGAATTGTATCGTATTTGTTTAGCTGCTTTAAATCGAGTTGGGTTTTCAGTGGTAAAGTGGATACCTAAAGGAAACTGATTTGATTAATTTTAGCCCTTATAATAGATGTTTCGCTCTTAGTCTATGACGAAAACTATCTTGAAGTGGTCGTGGGGAGGGGAATTAAATGTCGCAGCACTCGCGTGTTACGTTCTGCAAGGTCTATTACGTCAGTGAACATGTCATTTGTTGTCACAGCGTCTTAGTCGATGTGTCATCCTGCTCCATGTGCGTGATTTACATGAGTGAACGAGCGAGTGAGTCAATAAGTGAGTGAGCGAAGACTCCTTGATATATCGATCAGTGCACGAAGGACATAAAGGAACGATAGCGTCGATACAATGACACTTAATAAAAGCCCTGGGCATTCGTCCTCTTGGTTTCGGAAGAACAACATTTAGCTCATTTTGCATAGACCTCTTGTGACAATGACAATTCGAAATAATCGACATTTGAATGTTTAGGGTCTTCGTGTCTGGTAATGTTATAATTTCTGTGTTACTGAGTTGATCTTACTGAAATTCCGGAGAACGGGATGTGTATCGTAATTGTCTCGTTTAAGTATTTGTTCTGTTCTAATTTGGAATCGTATATTAAGGATTCGTTCTGTTTTTTTTTTTTTTCCTATCTTGAATTTTTCTGTCGGTGATAAACCCCACGATCTGCGAGTGTTGTAGTTATTTAATTTTTGTGCAAATCTAATCACACACACACACACACACTAATATAAACAAGCAGGCAGACTTAACATAAGACATTCTGATATTAGATATTTACCCAGTCATTAATGTTGTTCGTCCGTCGATTCGAAGAGGACCATTATAGTCATCAGATGGTTGGAGGGGCTGGTTCTGTTATGTGCGTGTGCAGGTGGCGGATGAGGCCAATCATACCAAAGAATGTTCGTTTGCATAAGGGATAGAAGATGAATGTGACATCCTAAGGAGGGATGATGGCACGAGCTTTTCCGGCTTTCCTCTCCAGCTCTGCAGCTGTTGTCCTGATAGATTTGGACAACTTACATGGAGCCTTTGTGACTGGAGGAACACGAAGTAACTCTATCGTTTGCTGTTTTCTCCATGTAATCGGGGATTCTGTTGAATGCTTTTAATGCAGCTTTATTTGAAGCGTTTCTTCTGACCTCCATGGGACCGCTGTTTTTATTGTAGCTCGTCACAGAAGAGTCACTTCGGCAGCCGGTCGTCTGGCATGCATACAACATGTCCCGCCTAGCATAGCGTTAGTCAGCATGACGGAGAACAAGAGACTGAACAGTGTCGGTACCAGAATACAACCCTGGTTGACGCCAATGATTACTGGGAATGGCTCAGGCGTCTCTAAATTGTCCTGGACTCGTGACTGCATGGATATACATGTTCTAGGGCATTTGTAACTGGTCATTACATTCCACGAGCCTCCGCTGCTAACACAACCAAAACCCTTTGTCAAGTCGACGTAGTTTCAGAAAAGGTCGGTGTTTTGCTCTTAACATTTATTTTGTAGCTGACGTACAGCACTACAAACTATTATAAAATAAAATTACCGCCTAATAAATTGATTTTAAAGCACTTGTTTATTACTATGACTCATAAAGTTTCTTACTTGTAGAAACGATCGAAGTTAAAATAGAAATAATGGGAGGATTCTTGACATCCTCCCGTCACCGTGACTATGGAAACGGTGGAAGTTATAAATATAAATAGTGGGAGGATTCTTGACATCCTCTAGTCACAGTGACTATGGAAACGGTCGAAGTTAATAATAGAAATAGTGGGAGGATTCTTGACATCCTCTCGTCACAGTGACTATGTATGTGTATGTGTTACTCCATAAGAGAAACGGAAAGTTTACCTTGGTAGAGTGTGAGAGGTGACCATGTTTGAACTGCATCTGTATAAAATAAAATAAGAGCAATTCTAATACAAATTTTCAGCTTACTGCCGTAAAATATGTTAAGGAAACTATTTGGCTGGCAGTGAAAACTCATAATATCAATGACTATTGAAGAGCAGTGAAAACTCGTAATATCAATGACTATCGAAGGGCAGTGAAAACTCGTAATATCAATGATTATTAAAAGGCAGTAAATAGCATAGCGTTATCAGTATATATTGACGGGCAGTGAAAACGTTATAATGTTATCATTGTTGATTGGGGGTGGGTGTGAAAAATCATAAGATTAAATGTGTCTATTGACCGACTGTGAAAAATCATAAGGTTATCTGTGTCTATTGACCGACAGTGAAACATCATAAGGTTATCTGTGTCTATTGACCGACAGTGAAACATTAATATGGTATATGTCTAGTGAGGAGAAGGGGAAAATCATAATGATATCAGTGTATATTGACCGACAGTGAAAACTCATATAGGAATTAGTTTAAATTGACAGAAATTAAAAAATCATAAGGTATCAGTGTATATTAACTGAAAGGGAAAAATCATAATGTATCCGTGTCTATTGACGGAAAGGGGAAAATTATAACGTATCAGTGTCTATTGACGGAAAATGAAAAATTATAATGTTATCAGTGACTATTGACGAAAAGTGAAAAATCATAACGTATCCGTGTCTACTGACGGAAAGTGAAAAATTATAATGGTATCAGTGTATACTGACCGACAGTGAAAAATCATAAAGGAATTAGTGAATATTGATTGGCTGTGAAACTTTAATAATGTACCAGTGTCTATTGACATAAAGTGAAAAATCATAATATTATCAGTATATATTGAAAGAAATTGAAAAATTACAATGTATCAGTGCCTATTAACGGAAAGTGAAAACTCAGAATGTATCAGTGTCTATTAACCGAAAGGGAAAAATCATAATGTATCAGTGTCTATTGACGGAAAGTGAAATATTATAATGGTATCAGTGACTATTGACGAAAAGTGAATCATAACGTATGCGTGTCTATTGAGGGAAAGTGAAATATTATAATGGTATTAGTGACTACTGACGAAAAGTGAAAAGTCATAACGTATCCGTGTCTATTGACGGAATGGGGAAAATCATAATGATATCAGTGTATACTGACCGACAGTGAAAAATCTTAAAGGAATTAGTGTCTATTTATCGGCTGTAAAAAATATATGGTAAGAGTTTATACTGACGGAAAGTGAAAAATTACAATGTATCAGTGTCTATTAACGGATAGTGAAAACTCAGAATTTATCAGTGTCTATTAACCGAAAGGGAAAAATCATAACGTATCCGTGTCTATTGAGGGAAAGTGAAATATTATAATTTTATGAGTGTCTATTAATTGAAAGTGAAAAATCATAATGTATGAGTGTCTATTGACGGAAAGTAAACAATTATATTGGTATCTGTCTATTAACGGAAAGTGAACAACCATAATAGATCAGTGTATATTGACGGAAAGTGAAAAACCTTCATGTATCAGTGTCTATTGACGGAAATTAAAAAAACATAACGTATCAGTGTCTATTGACGGAAAGTGAAAAATTATAATATGTCAGAGTCTATTGACGGAAAGTGAAAAATTATAATGTATCAGTGTCTATTACCGGAAAGTGAAAAACCATAATGCATCACTGTCTATCGACATAAAGTGAAAAATCATAGTATCCCAGTGTCTATGGAAAGTGAAAAATCATAATATTATCAGTCTATTGACATAAATTGAAAAGTCATAATGTATCAGTGTCTATTGACGTAAAGTGAAAGATCACAATGTATCACTGTCTATTGACAGAAAGTGAAAAATCATAATATCTCAGTGTCTATTGATGGAAAGTGAAAAATAATAATGGCATCAGTGTCTATTGACAGAAAGTAAAAATGTATTTATTGTGTTTGACTCCATTGAATTATCAGGATTATTTCTCTCAAAAACTTGAAATGAATCACTGTGTCTAATTTCAATGGACATTTCGTTCCAGGTTACTGGGCCCTGGTATGCAAAAACAAAAAAGCAGACCACATGACTTATTTTAATAGTGGGAATAATAGTATAGGATTGTTAGAAGAGGTGTGTAAATATCTTGATGTTGTGTACACATGGGTGATGCAGATATGTAAGTTGGACTAGAATCCGTCAGTGAAATGTAGCACAGAGAATACTTTTTGTTTTTGATTCTGGATATATTAAATAGCCAGTGTACGATAAAAAGTAGCTGGGAAGATTGCTCTGATCGTGGTACTCTAAAGATGATCCGAGCAGCTGTGTCTTGAACGTTCTGAAGTGTGGGGAGTATATATTGAGACAAACCAGACAGGATTGAGTTACAATAGTCAAGTCTTGAATATACTAAAGAACACACAAGCGTTTTAGTTGCATCATCTGAAAGATATTTGCGAATGGAGCTAATGCGTTTCAGCTTAAGATATGCAGCCTTGCATATGTTTATCACATGTTGGTGCAATGTGAGAGTAATCTCAAGAGTATCACCTATGTTTCGTACTGACTTTGTGAATTTAATGTTGGTGTTGTTGATATGTATTGTTTGAGGTACAGAATGTAAATGAGAAAGTCTTTGTGTTGAGATAAGAATAGCTTCAGTTTTATCATCATTCATCTGCAGTTTGCTACATGTCATCCATGATTTCACATAAGTAATGCACCCCTCTAATCTATGGATGGTAGCATCATCTTCAGTTGAGTGGATCGATTTGTATATATGGGTGTCATCTGCGTGCAATTGTTGAAATACTGGGTGTTGATCTATGACACGTTAGAACGGCTGATTGTATCAAATCCATTTACCAGGTACAAAAACAGCCCCTTTTGGAACACCACACCATATATCACAATATGTTATGTCAAATGATGGAGACAAATCAAGGAGATTGATGACTGTGTGTGTGTGATTGGTATTTGTAACGTAGTTACAACACCTTTTCAGTCATATCGCTACGATGTATCCAGTGTTTCATCTATGTCGCCATATCATAACACTATACTACAAAATATTACTCCATACATTAATTACATATAAACATAACGAAAAGACGGGTTTGTTAATTACATTTATTTCTTTATTTATTTATTTATTTATTTATTTATTTTTTTATTTATTTATCTACCACATTTAATTAAAATAATCACATACGGACAATTTAGGCTTTATTCTTTGCTCAGTGATTTGTTAAAGGCTAATTTATCACACTCTTTGTGGCATAATTACACAGGATATATATATATATATATATATATATATATATATATATATATATATATATATATATATATGTATGTGTGTGTGTGTGTGTGTGTGTGTGTGTGTGTGTGTATGACACATGTGTATTTTAGGCTTATTCCTTTATCATATAATTGCATACATGGACCATTGAGACTCAGATAAGGGATTTCGTTTAGGACATTATTGCATTACCTGACAGTCAATCTTGACACTAAGTTGGGAAGGACGAAACAAACGACATATTGTTAGGTATATCTGATCTAAATTATATTTATTTAATTAAATTGTTTTTTGTCAGGGTTTGTTTTAAATTATATTACATGCTATTATAGAATAATCTTGTTTACGTAATATGGAAATTTGTCTAAAAATCAGTTGACTTGGTTCTTTTTTCGTCAACACACAGGGCTGACTTAGATCCAGACATGTGTGATGTGCGTGAGTGTCGTTTTACACAGTTTTAACAAATTGTCAGTCATATCGCTACGATGTATGCAGTGTGACAGTTTATAGTGATTTCTAGCACTGGGGCATCATGCCACAGGCATGTCCCGCTCAGTCACATTATCCTGATACCAGGCCGACCAGTCCGAACACTAACCTCTTAATGCTGAGTGCCATGCGAGGCATCTGTTTGTACCATTTTTGTAAGTCTTTGGTATAACTAGGCCGGGTATCGAACCCACGACCTCATGCATCCAAAGCGGACGTTCTAACCACTAGACCAACGTAGCAGTGATCCAGAGCTTAATTCAAAATTCGTAACAGCAACGTAACAAAATTCTTTTCAATTTATTTTTATTTTGAGAATAATAAGAGCTAGATCGAGGCATTATTGAATACGTGACAATAGACATATAAATAGGTTTGAGAAAGTAAGCAACTTTTTTTAATTCATAGAACAAAACGATTGGTTGTTGTCAGGGTCATGTTTGGAGTACGTGATATGAACATGATTACGCGACCCTTATACAGGTACCTAGTTTGCGTTTCCTATTACTGTATAACTTGGTTTTGAGAAATAATCTTAGTTGGTATTAAAACACGTGATGTAAATTCGTTTTCGTCTGTTCTAGCCAGTTCGTTAGTTATATATTAAACTTTCTTCAGATTATTTGGCTTTTAAATGATTAAATCGTTTCTCTGGAAATATTTGAGTACTCATACAGAATTCGTGGACAAAGATATTTCTTAACATTTTTTTATTCAGGTTTCAAACAGTGAAGTGTTATTTCTTGCGTTTTAACAAGGAACTGTAGATACAGCATTATACAGACTACAGCATACGTCATCGTCCTCCATCCTGGAGTTTCGTTTGACTCAATCTTGAATTCATTAGAACATTTCATTACACAGGACTTACAATTAATTCGTCGATTATTCTCGGATGATTTTTGGATTTGAATATTAAAACCGTACGTTTTTCTCTCCTATTTTTACATTGTTTTCAAATGCATTATTTTGTTAATTTACAAAGCATGTTGTTTCACGTTTTCTGTGTTACTGTTTATAAGAGCCTAAACGCGTAACAATCTGCAAAATGTCAAAACGGGGTGTAAATATTACGACTCTATGATAAGGTTCTTAAGGTTCTTTTAAAAGAGTCTCCAAATCTCTGTCAGGTCCTAATCACAAATGGTACGGCAGACTTTTAATGACTGAAGTGTTTAAAGGGTGCGAAGCGATGGAGAGATGAAGTATATGTGACAAAAACATCAACGTACAGTAACTTACACTTCCGAGAAACCGACGTTTCCCCAATTTAATATTTGTCTTGTTTAAAATGAACTAAGACCTTGAAATATATGTAATGAGGTGATTATATGTATCAATACAGACTTTAGGCAGAGGCAAATACAAAGTAGCAAAGGTTTTGTCACAAAAAAAGCTTTAAGGGACCAGAGTACAAAATAAATTACTACAGGGGTTATTTTCCTGTTTACTCTTTACGACTACACACACCATTTGCAGGACAGTTACTAAACATTTGAGATAAATGAATAATTATATTAATGGTTTGCTGTTAATGGTTTGTTGTTAATGGTTTGTTGTAAATGGTTTTTTGTTCATGGTTTGTTGTTAATGGTTTGTTGTAAATGGTTTTTTGTTCATGGTTTGTTGTTAATGGTTTGTTGTTAATGGTTTGTTGTTAATGGTTTGTTGTTAGTGGTTTGTTGTTAATGGTTTGTTGCTAATGGTTTGTTGTTAGTGGTTTGTTGTTAAATGTTTGTTGTCTTGATAAGATGATATTATAGCATGTCCTCAGTTGTACAATGTCTCATTTAGTAAGCTCCCAGTCAAAGTGTTTTCGTCATCACATCTAGTTATTTGTTTATTTACAATCTCTCATTTAGTAAGCTCCCAGTCAAAGTGTTTTCGTCATCACATCTAGTTATTTGTTTATTTACAATCTCTCATTTAGTAAGCTCCCAGTCAAAGTGTTTTCGTCATCACATCTAGTTATTTGTTTATTTACAATCTCTCATTTAGTAAGCTCCCAGTCAAAGTGTTTTCGTCATCACATCTAGTTATTTGTTTATTTACAATCTCTCATTTAGTAAGCTCCCAGTCAAAGTGTTTTCGTCATCACATCTAGTTATTTGTTTATTTACAATCTCTCATTTAGTAAGCTCCCAGTCAAAGTGTTTTCGTCATCACATCTAGTTATTTGTTTATTTACAATCTCTCATTTAGTAAGCTCCCAGTCAAAGTGTTTTCGTCATCACATCTAGTTATTTGTTTATTTACAATCTCTCATTTAGTAAGCTCCCAGTCAAAGTGTTTTCGTCATCACATCTAGTTTTTTGTTTATTTACAATCTCTCATCATTATCAGCATCATCATCATCATCATCATCAGCAGCAGCAGCATCATGATGATCATCATCAGTCTCTTGATCTAGTGTGATCGTTGAAGCATTGTGCTGCGGAACAAGCTCTAGCTCTGTGAAAAAAGCCCACCTGGGTTTAATGTTTGGAAAAGGTACAAATATATCTTGTAAATTAGTTTCAAACGAATATTTACAAATACTAATAGAAGTATGTGCGTTTAATATGGGACGTGTTCAATATTTGTATTATTTATTTATTTCATTATTATTATTATTATTATTATTATTATTATTATTATTTCATAAGAAATGTATGAATAAATAAAATGAGCTATCTAGATTCCCTTTAATTTGTTTGATTATTAGTTATTGACTAATTGGCAACACAGTGTGTGACAGAATTATAAAACAAGTTAGAAAAACATTCGATTACAAGGTCAAACGTGATACGCTTTGTTTCTACATCAAAACAACACTACATTCTTACATTAGATAAAAGTCATTTATGAAGTACTTAATTTGCCTGGATCATGTGACTGAACAGTAGTGTGTGACATTGGAACACAAAGGAAAGCATTCATACCAGGTATAATGAGTACAATTTTTTTTTGTATATACTATTATTAGAACATTAATTTCTCCATAGAATAGTTGTGTATTATAATAATAATAATAATAATAATAATAATAATAATAATAATAATAATAATAATAATAATAATATTAATAATAATAATAATACAAATAAAAAATGATAATGATAATGATAATAACAGACATCAATAATCGATATTAACCATACACGTATAAAATACCATTGAACATTTATGCTAAATATTTACTTTTAATGAATCGAACAACATTACGCATCCATATTCGATATTAGCGATTAATATATTAAACATCATTATACTACCTTACTCGATATTAACCATTACTATATTAAACATAGTTGTTCTTCCTTACTTAATAATTAACCAATAATACATTAAACATCGTTATACTTCCATATTCGATATTATCTGTTAAAAAATCAAGCAACATTACACATCCAGATTGGATATTAACCACGAATACATTAAACATCGTTATGCTTAAATACTCAATATTAACAATTCATATATCCAATATATTTATAATTACATACTCGATATTAACAATTCCTATATAAAACATATTTATAATTACATACTCGATAGTAACAATTTATATATTCAACATATTTATAATTACATACTCGATATTAACAATTGATATATTCAACATATTTATAATTACATACTCGATATTAACAATTCATATATTCAACATATTTATAATTACATACTCGATATTAACAATTGATATATTCAACATATTTATAATTACATACTCGATATTAACAATTCATATATTCAACATATTTATAATTACATACTCGATATTAACAATTCATATATTCAACATATTTATAATTACATACTCGATATTAACAATTGATATATTCAACATATTTATAATTACATACTCGATATTAACAATTGATATATTCAACATATTTATAATTACATACTCGATATTAACAATTCATATATTCAACATATTTATAATTACATACTCGATATTAACAATTCATATATTCAACATATTTATAATTACATACTCGATATGAACCATTACTGTTTTAAATATCATTAGACGTCAATAATCGATATTAACCATAAACTTATCAATTACCAAAACACTTTTATGCTAATTATTGACTGTTAAAGAAGCGAACAACATTACACATCCATATTCGATATTAACCATTATTATATTAAATATTGTTGTACTTCCATACTCGATATTAACCAATAATTTATTAAACATAGTTATAATTCCATACTAGAAAATAACCATTAGCAGCAGGGAGGGCGAGTCGGACAAACTTTTATAGAGGCGTCTATTTGGCAAACCAAGGCTTCCTCCAAAATCGTAAAAAAAAGTTTCCCGGGGGGACGCAAGGTCGTTGTCGCACCCTCCCTGCTGCTATGGTGTTAAAAATCTTGTTTACGATGAAAAAGTTACTATTTCAACCGAACATTCGATCAAGTCCGATACGATATCTTGATCTAGGATCATGTAAATTTATCGTTACAAATCCATGTGGGATTGAGCGTGACTAAAGACATCCATATCACAGCCGCACCAAGTTTGCCAAATATTTCGTAACGTATGAATGTCAACTCCATTGAATACAGCAAGAATATTACAATTTTCTCTGATTATTTTAGATACTTGTGTATACTTCTGAGTAACATAAATCATATCAATATTTTTACGCCTACCTCTGGAAAATATCCTGGAAGGGTTTGCTTGTTTATCCAATACCACATCATTATATAAGACTAAATTGTTAATACTTCCATCAGTATCATCAATGCTCGGTGCTTCCTCGATATCGGTTATAAACTCAATAATATCCTCATTGATTTCCGATTTTGCTTTCTCGTTAAAATCCTTTAAAACCTCGTAACATCGCTGATCGTTTACACTCGGGGCTACTAAATACAACTTATCCCATTTCATCCATCTCGTTATTAAATTAAGTAGCAGTTGTGTCTTGCCACTTCCAGATGGTTCGATTATAATCATGCGAATAGAATTCGGTAGCGCTGCATGATGCTTAAGTGATTCTCTTGCTTTAGTCACCGAAAAATAAATTACATTCATGTTATTATAAATAAATTATGGATCTATATTGTGTGAAATGTAAGAAGCGTACTAGCACAAAGGACTTCACGACGATTACAACTAAAAATAACAGATCAGTACTTGCTGGTAAGTGTGTACAATGTGGTACACATTGTTTATATTACAGTCCTGAAACTTTATAATGTGATGCCTCTTTGCAAACACGCCAAATAGTAATAATAATCATTATAGTATTATGAATGTGTTAAACATATGTTGTGATCATTTTATTAAAATATATGTACTTTGAAATGAGTTGTGTATCTCATATTTGGTCTCCCCCAATATTATTTCAATGCTAAACGTTCCATTGTGTTGACTATTTGGAATGCACATTTTAAAGTGGGTCGATTAGTACACAATTTTTGTACATGGTTATGCCTCGTTTCCTGCAATTCAATATCATATAATATATAATATACGAAGGATTGTCTGATTTTTAAAACAGAACACACTTTTGTTCACATGCTGTATCATGTACTAGAGCGTCTGTATGGACTGAATACGAAGTACCTATGACACATACAAATAATATATTTAGCGGCAATAAAAAGATGGGTTTTGTATACAATGATACAAAACGGACATCAAATTCTTTTTATTGTGCATGATGAATTTGTTTCAGTTCACAACATCTTTAAACTGTAATGATATAATATATATATTTGACAGTCAGATGTGGCACAACGGATTTATTTCTCTATTATTTTTAGACTCAATGTTCTGCTCTCTCTTGCTTAAAGGTAGATAGTAGCAATATGATCTACAGCTTCTCTGCGTTTGCCTGCCATTATTAATATCGAATAGGCGTGAGTAGTAAATAATGAAGGTTTCTAGACCAAATACATTCTCACATCATCAGACCCACATATACACCCCCGCCCGAACCCCCACACACTCCGTTTCTTTGGTGGGGTGTCTGGCTCAACGTTTAGGATTATTCAATGTTTAGGTCTTCCATTGCACATTTATATTTGTGTTAAAAATTAGGATATTTGATATATAAATGCCCCCTTTTATATACTTGGTTTATGTTATTATTTATAAACTTCTGTTTCAGTCATCAACGCATCAACATAAGATACCATAAATACTTCATCATCATGTTGATAAAGACAGTTTAAACTTTCCATTTTCTCGTCTGCGGCATCTAATGATATTTCGTCTGATTGTATTAAGCGCATAGTTACTTACGGTCGTAAAAATATACTTTAGATCAATCATGGTCTGTAGCTAGTTTTGGTATATTGTTCTAGACTGTTGGAACATGGAAGTTCTCAAACGTTCCTGATACACCTTAAGTAAATTGTTGAAGAAATTTAAATTATTCTGAGTCTGAGTCTCGGATCAAAGACTGTTTAAGCTTGTCAAAGCTTTCTTTGAAACAAATTTAATTTGTTATTGTATAGGTAAGAGGTTTATTGTCAAAAAATATTGTAATCGTGCGGTTATTGCTTTCGGTTGTAGTCAAAGTTTTAAACTCCTTACAGTATAAACAAAATGTCCTACTTACTCATAAGACACTTAAAGAGAATCATAATTCAGTTTTCAACAGGTCGTAGCCAATAACAAATATATCATTGCTGTATTATAATAAAGTTTGTCGTCTATGTTCTTTAAGCCTTGTTTTACAATTACATCATTCTCAAGTCTATGATGATAATATAGAATCTGCATCACTTTGACGTATTTCTTGGTCCTGCGCAGATGAATTATTCTTAAATTTCGTTAATTCCAACAACATTGTTTTTGATTCACTTTGCCCGTTTCTTGACGTTTTCATTAGCCAACATTAAGCAATACATTTTACTCCGAAATACAATACATTCGGCTATTGCAATAAATTAATTTCACCTTTAAATTTTCCGATCATGTTCTTCTTGTCGTTATCCAGGAATCTATTTTCGATAACCCAACAAAACAGATACTTTTCCTTTATCGTAGGATTCTTGATAAGAATCTTGGCATTCATTCAATATTTCGCATGGGATAATCGGTATTTGTAATCAACAACATACTAGCTGCTATCCTTTCTTTACAAACCCGTAGTGAAAATCATACATAAAAAAATTCGCACATCAATTACAGCAGTATAAATGAAGACTGAATTATTCAAATCTGGTTTTTTATGACGTTGTATCGTAGCAATAGTTATGTTAAGGATCTTCATGTAATTTGTATCAAACAGTACTGTTCAATCAGTTTCACAAAGGAATTGATCCGGACTTATCTAACAGGCGCTGGTTGTGACATAACGTCTTCATACAAATTATTGGCATGAATATAACCTATGTATTGACTTCGAAGGAAGATCTTTGTCTTATCTGTCATTGAACTTTATTATTAACCTTTCATACTATAGCGTGATTGCACTAATTCCGCCTCTGCTTCCGCGTTCCGTAAAGTTAAACATGTCCATGTCGGTCAATAGTTCCAGTTTGATAATACTTAACTCAATTCAACAACGCATCCCAACTTAATCCTGGTGTGGAATAATATGATATTGACTACACAGTGACAATGAACTGTCGGAGTAATGACGGTTTCGGTGTAATACACACATTATCACACACACACACACACACACATCCAAACATACAAACGAACACACACACACACGTCAGAAATGATCATATTTACTCCTTGGAGGGTAACATTAACTTCAGTTCCGTCATTAGACTTGCATATTTGGGTGTCATCAGCGTACCATTGGTGAGACACTGGGTGATGCTCTATGACACTTGAGTGTACAGAATGAAGTGAACAGGTCCAGGAAGAGATCCCTATGGAACACAACATCATAGGTCAAATGGGCTGGAGATTATTCCATTTGCAGATACGATTTATGTCCTAATGATTAAGTAGGACCCGAATCTCTTTATAGCTGTATTCTAAATGCTAAAAATATGCTGAAGATGATAAAGTCCTATATCATGGTCTATTTTGTCAAATGCTACAGATAAATCAAGGAGGGTTAGGACTGTAATTTTTCCGCTATCCAAGGCAGATAGAATGTCATTAAATACTTTTAGAAGATTAGTTTAAGTACTCTGGCAAGGACGAAATGCAGACTGTACATTGCTAAACAGATTGTTTGAATTCAAATGAGAGACAAGTTTGGTTAGAAACGTTTTCTAAGATTTTTTGTTTGAACCGGATATTAAAACATTGGTGGTAGTTCTTAAAATTGTTATGAATGTTCTTCAGCAGAACCATCACGATGGCAGTTTTGAAAAAATGATGGAAATATCCCAGATGAGAGTCATATTAATAACATCATTTAGTGAAAGCCGGATTGGGTCTAGGCACTCAAGAGGCAGTGACGTTGGAATTACAATTGACTCGTTGTCACTATACAGTTTCGCTACATAATTTCAGCTACAACCATTAGGAGCAGTTACGCCTGTCTCAGTGGATTTTGTACGGACAATCGTGATTTTGCGAACACAAAAGTCATGTGAACTTGATCCTAATTCAACGCAGTATTTCTTTTTTTTGTCTGTCTGATGTCATTTTCATATAAGGGACTTGGCCGGATCCAAATGTATAAAAAAATAAAATCGTATACATTTAAAAATCGGAACCGACGAAAATGTCTACAGCATGTGCTAAATATTAACCAATTATACAAAACAATCGCTTATTTGCATGGCATATATCTAGAGCTGGGCTGATATTTGATATGTCTGTTATAAGGATTTATTAAGGTGTATTTTTTTATCAGATGTCATACCCCATATTCAAATTATATTCTGCCTTTCACAATAGTAATGTATAATTGCACATTTAGAAAGTAGATAAATAAATACAACAATTTACACGTGTGGATATATATATATATATATATATATATATATATATATATATATATATATATATATATATATGAAGAGACAGAGACAGAGATTCAACTGAAATTCTAATTTACAATAAAAAATTACACATGTTGATAAATTCACAGACTAAACGAATATTTGACCACATGTAAGAATGATATACTCTCCAGCTTGTAGGAGGCAAACTTCTGCTAGCAGACAAATAATCATATAATGCAACAGTTGAATGTTGCTAGGTTTTTAAACAAGGAAGTTTACATTTTCAGATCCATTTATCCATATTCCTAAGGGTTTACATTACAACATCTAATATTAAAAATATTGCTTACCATATACACCAAAATAATAAGTAGTTTTAACAACAGAACATGAATATAGACCCGAGGAATGGGACGCACACTCTTATGCTTAAACGAATTTTGTGGAATTTAGGAACGCTCTATTTTGGTGCAGTACGTTTTAATGAATCTCCAAAAATAAACCATTACTAGATAATCCCCACCGCAATAGACTACTTGTTTTTGTTGTTATGGTCGTCAAGTGGATATATAACCAAAGGGCCGCAATGTCCTACCAGTCGTTAGTGAAGTATTTGTTTATTCTTCTAATAGAACTGCAATTATATTTGCATCTAACGCTCATACACACCAGTGCGGCAATTACAATAGAACATGGAATTAAAAATTGAATCATAAATGATACATCGCTAGTTTTTCATATTGTTTATGTCGATAATTTCAGACTTGCACGGCATCAGTATAAACGCTGGAACCAAGAGAAACATCACATTCCTTAAGAACATTTATCTAGATTGGTTATCGCTGTAAAACAATTAATATTGTTCCCAATGTCATCTCTACAATTTGAGGTTTCAAGCTCACGATGTGGACACTTTTCCACACGTTCCATCCCGGTCAAGAGGTGTTGCCGATGTGACTATGACCAAAATCTGCAAACACAAGAACGTTTTTCCAAAATGTGTTTGTCACAACAACATTAAAGAAAATAACATAATTGTAATCTTAGTTATGTCAATAATGTCAAGCCATTGTTCCTTTCAGTATACAAAGTTCTTCAACATGTAGTGACTATAATGAAACAGGTGAACGGCGGAAAACTGATTGATCACATTACGTAATATAACATGCACTTTTACATCTTTCATTTTAACCCTGTCAGATAGTGAACATATGTAAGGATATACATTTGTCTAAACACTACATTCACACTAATTGATCACTTCAATTTATCAACAGATCACACATTTTCCGGGCTTGTAAGAATAACATGTTTATAAATGGTTGACCCAATTTGCCTTTGGTTACCAGACTATAAAATTAATGATTTGCTGTCGATGGCCATCAGAAGATATTTTTTGAAGGATTTTCTTTTCCGATGTTATGACGTCCACATGATCAATCTCGTCCATCAGCATACCATACGGTGTTCAAAATGGCAGTACATACGTGACATTTACCTTCATAATTTGGCCATAACAGTAACTAGTTTTGATCTCCATAACATAAAAAGTTACAAGAAGTAAGTAAGTAAGAAGGAGCTACATTCTTAAATAATTCTCTGTATTTTTTGGAATGTGGAAACACTATTTTTCATTGCCGTTTGTAGTGGTAAAGTTCCCCAGTAATTATGCGATAAGGTAGGATGGAACAAGTGTGATCAAGATAAACATTTGTATTGGATCAGTCGTTATTATTGATGAATGTGTTCCATATCGATATGTTCTCTCTAAACTATCAGAATAACTTTCAGTATAGTAAGAAATAAAACATATATTCACACCAAAGAATAACACATTTTGACTTAATTTCGATAACATAGTGCACCATGCGTCCTCTAAACATATTTGTCAAATATAATGAAAACTACATATTCTACATTGTAACGTTTAGCAGTGAGAGCTACATTTTCCATAGGTTTTTAACAATCAGTCGTACTCGTACTTGAACAGTTCTACCGCTTTTGTATGAATGTTCTTCTATTGTCATGCGTCGTTGTTATGGTTGCTAGAACAAATCATTTGCTAGCGAACTCCATGAATGGTCATTTTTGGTTTCGTTTAGGGACACACTTCGGCATTCTCAAAATAAGAGTTCGTACATTTTGTAGGCGATGAAAAGGTTTTACCTTGTAATCATCTCTCTCTCTCTCTCTCTCTCTCTCTCTCTCTCTCTCTCTCTCTCTTTTCACCCCCCCCCCCCCACACTACAAGCATACGGCTCCCCAATTCACAAAATCATTCAATATGTATTCTTTTTAAGGTTAGCTATAGTGGCGCTTGATTGCATAAAAAGTAAGAAAATTTGATCCACAGACAAACATAGGCAATGTACATTGCATACACCGGCAACATAATGAAGTTATATTATAAACGAAAATATTTTGAGCAGGTCGTCATTGTTGTATTAAATTGTAATTATCAAGGTGTTGACGAAATAACCTTTACAAGAACAAACTACTACTCACTAGGGTTAGATCAAAATATTATTACAAATTAGTAATCTATTTATTAAACTTTGTTCATAGATTTGTCTTAAAGGTTTCCACGTTTCAGAATTACACTACATTGATGGAAATTTTATTTATCAACGTCGGTTCACAATACAAGTTTAACATCAACACTGCATATTTTCATATTGCTGTTGTTTCTGTAAAATAACATGCTTTGATTATTTATAAATAATGCTCATATCTATATTTCAGCCTATTCGATTTAAAGAGGCCTTAGTATTATCATCCAGTTAATCTGTCTTAACGTATAGGTTCATAACACCCAATTAAATTAAAAGCGCAGAGTATTAATGTATAGTAAACATTTGCCAAAGTTTGCTGATAAATTCAATGAGGTCGATGATTTGAGAAATCAAATATCCCAAACATGTAATATGGCATCGTTTATTTCAGATTAAACTTTTTAACAGACCAATATAGTTTGAAATGAAGCCAAGAAATATAGACCAGTGGCCCAAAGATTGCAAATGCTTACGCTATCACAATTAGAGTCAATACAGCATGGTACCTACATACACACAATATAGCACACATACACTAAAACATAGTAGGGGATATCTTCAAGTGTAACCTAGGTTCGTACCGTGCTGAACAATACACAAGTTACAGCGAAATCTGCATGGAATTAACTCTGTCCGATTCTCCGTAAGTGGAAGAAAACAGTCCATGGCAAGGTCATTTCCGTGAAGCGCCGAAGCATGAGGTGCTTGGTGTGAACAGCAAGTGCAAGATAGCAGTTGATAGGGCTTGAAAGGTTGCGTGTGACAAAAGAAGATAATGTCCGCTTGTCTGTAATCTTAATGAAACGATGCGTTTTGGAACAACCCATGTTAGAATGGAAATGTCCATTTAAATAGGTTTTTAAGTATTGATTTGGCTTTGCAACTTCACAATCATACTTATACCTGCGGCTTTATATATGGCATATAGGCCGGAGTAAATCGTATTTTATTCCTAATTGCATTATACCTTTCCATGCAAAATCAATAAATAGTATATTTCTTACATTTTAACAGCTGTTTTAATAAAGAGATATGGGGATATATTTTTGATACTCTTTTCGACTTCACTATAGCCTATATAATATGATATTAGAAGTATTACCATTGTAACAACTCAAGGCTATATAGTAAGCGTATAATACTGTCTGTTTTAAAGCTAGGAATATGGATAGCATGCTAGTATGCACTAATCCCACCTAGAATATCTCGCACTGTCATCATGTTTTTATGTTTTCCAATTTCATTGTTTTTGTCATTTGTTGCTCTGTAGTGTAGTCATATCATTATTGATGGTCTAAAGCGCTTAGAGCTTTGAAAGATTAGGCGCTATACAAAGTCCTCATTATTATTATAAATAATCTTATTTCAAATATCATGTTTGTAATAATTATTTAAGTTATTATTATATTTTTCCCCAGCCACATGGAAATAACGTCGAGCATTGAACATATATAGGTATTCGTTCAAAGAAACAGTAACCTGCACGTAGGACGAAAATTCCATTTGTCTGGAAATTTTACCACCACCCCTTTACTCGGCGTTATGGACTATTATTTTGGCATCAGTCAATCTTTGATCAACAGCACCGAAAGCATGGGTACCTGTCTCTTTTAAGCAGGCGCACCCAAAAACTGTAATAAATATATTGCACCGGTTCAGAGATACATTGTTTGTAGCAAACTGCAAGGCATGTGTGGATAGCCAATGTATGTATGTATGTATGTATGTATGTATGTATGTATGTATGTATGTATGTATGTATGTATGTACGTACGTACGTACGTATGTATGTAAGCATGCATGCATGTATGCATGTATCGTCCCGTCTTTTCGTCCGTACGAACAGTTAACGCAATCGTGTCTGTCTGTGAAATGTCATCATTTCGTCCTTTCGTCCGTACGAGGAAGAAAACCAATGTTATAATGGCAAAGTCGGTAGGTTTTCAGATACATTTTGTCTCAAACCGCAAGATCTATTTTGAAGTGCGGCCTATTGCCATATTGGGCTGAACAAGACACAGCTAGCAGCGAAATCCTCATGGCTGTTTGTTCATCCGTACGAAGTAGAAAACCATCCTTTGAAAAGGAATTTTGCTGGGAGTGAGGATATGAGGCGATTTTTTCGCCTGTCTAAAGGCCTTGCTCGATCAGCAATTGCATAATTTATAGCAGTAGAGTGGGCTTGAAGAGACACGTGTAATACTTTTTTTTTTTTTTTGGGGGGGTCGTTGGCATTGTTCGTTCGTCTGTAATCTTAAGAAAACCAATTTTTGGAACCACCATGCAATAATAAACTGACCATAAGCGTTAAAAAATTCTTCTTGTCCCAGACGGCTAGACCTATTGTCAAGTGGCTGATGACAAAAGATCGGGCCTAATGAGACGCGTCGGTCAGATCCAATGATATTGTATTTGGTCTGTCCGTTCGTCCGTGCGTTCCAGAAAATTATTTTCGGCCGCGCTGCGTAACACAAATGTGAAAATTGTTTAAATGGATTTGTCTAATGCAGCCACATTGAAGTGCGACATGCCGTCAGATAGGTCTCGACAAGCCACGTATAGCGGTATTATGTGTGTTGAATTCGTCAACGTGTTCGGTCGTCGGTGCAATGAAGAAAAAGAATATGTTAATGTCCTTGTCTGATGTGCGCGATATGAGAATTATTTGCGTTTTCTCATAGACCTATGACCTTATGGTAACATTTCTTATATCTACAGATCGGCCTCAAAGCAATGAAATCCCCATACTAATCGACCTGTACGTTCGTCAGTGCGATGAAACGAATTACTTATAATGTCCATGTCAGTAATGGGCAACAAGGGATTGCCTTAGGTTTTCTTATAGGTTCCTAAGCCTATGGTTACATGCCATACATCAGCAGATCAATCACCAAAAGACGCATCTGGCAGTAAAAATCGCAAAAAAATCCGCATTTCCATTCGTTCGTACGATCAAGAAAAGCCAGAGCGTTAGCGCAAAGAAACAAACAACTTCTAGGCTATCCACCAATGCAAAATAAAATTTATGAACACTGTCTTTGCCATGTCGGAAGTGCAACCATTTTCAGTAACAAGATGTATTAAAACAATTTATACCTTTACTGAAAGCATGACTGAAAAAGTGTCCGTGAAGCACGGTACACTTGGAATAATTATCTATGTATGTCTATACAAATGTACATTCAATTCAGTGACATTCTGAGACCTAAAGTTGCACATTCTTTATTACAATCACCATTTTGATAACATTTTCTTTATAAACACACACAAAAAACGTGCCATTGGTGTTATCCAGTGGACCTCACTATAAACGTCCACACTATAGAGTGGCGATATAACGGAGCAATTGCTAACGCTACATTAAAATTCCAACTCACGCGCACATTCGTATATAGGGATCCAGTGTGTCCAATTCTATGTGTGTATGCGATTCAGTTGTATTTATTTGTGTCAGATATGGCCAATTATGATTATATTACTTGCTTATTAGTATAGTGTTTGTGTAATCAGAGCAAGATTATTTCAGTAATTAAGAAATATTTTTGTTCAGAAGAACAATCATCTTCATCTTCGTTTTCTTTACCGTTTTCTTCTTTTGATTATTCTTTTTCGTCTTTTTCTCCTTCTTAATCATCTTCTTTTCTTAGTTAGTACTATTTTCTTTATTATTATAATTGTTGTTAGAGTTGTTATTGTTAGTATTAATATTATTATCAATATTATTAGATAGTCCTTACTAATTCAGCAACTCTGATTATGTCATAGTTTAAAAAACTCAGATCCTTAACCAAGGCACTGTACAACTTTACCAACTGCGACAACTGAACAGTTAGTAATGACTTCAGCATACTGACAGCAAATATCTAAATCACGTGACATACATTTATCTGCAGATACAATATAGATACGCTTTCAAACAGTTTACATTAGGTCCGACATCTTTACACTAGGTCAAAAGGGATTCAACATTGACATCCAATTAATCGATACATAAATATTAATGTCTGGATAGTTCGTTTCAAAGAATAGAAGAATGGTAGGAGTATATCAGACATATTTAACCATATCACGAATGAACATTTAATGTCAATTTGTTTACATTCACTATCATTAATTTAACAGAGTAAATTAGTCTAGAATGAAAACCAAACATATATTGACAAAAACGATGAAATATATTAGCCGGTCAGAATATTTTCAAATCCCATCGTGACGCACTGAGGGGTGAATGAGCCCATATTCCCGAATGTGTTGATTGGACATTACCTTACTCCATATTTTCATTCTTTTTTATCTTTAAGAAATGACTACGTATTGAGATATCTGTTTGACTGTAAACAGTTATGGGAAATGATTCCCAATTTTACCTCATTTGATTGCTTTTTCAAATTCGTTCAAGCTTTTCTGTATCAACTCTTAATGACAACAAAACAAAGAACAGCACCACTACCTTATTGCACATATGACGGTGACTTTTGTGAAAAATCTACTGGTCCTAATAACATTGTTGCTTAGTAGTGCACAAACTAATCACTCAGTTATTCAAAGACAGTTTTGTAAATGCAATAAGAGTAAGAAAGAAACAAAATATAGGACTATCTAGAGCACCGTCATGAAAGATTAATGTTTTCTTTGATATTGTATATTTGAAGAAGCTAATACACATACTACTAATTATATAACATATGTTTATGTGATTTGGAGTATTAACGAAGAATTAACAATTGGTCAGAATGGATTGATAATTTTAATGGTCAAGAGACTTTCATAAACTCTAGTAGGAGGTTGATTACTACACTAAACGAGGTTCTGAGATACAGTAGTTGTATGTTGTAGATTATTTCACTAGTCAGGGGTTGATAACGCTGTAGTATGTATGTTGTAGCTAGTCAGGGGTTGATAACGCTGTAGTATGTATGTTATAGATTAGTTCACTAGTCAGGGGTTAATAACGCTGTAGTATGTATGTTGTAGCTAGTCAGGGGTTGCTAACGCTGTAGTATGTATGGTGTAGATTAGTTCACTAGTCAGGGCTTACTAACGCTATATTATGCATGTTGTAAATTATTTCACTACTCAGGGGTTGATAACGCTGTAGTATGTATGTTGTAGATTATTTCACTAGTCATGGCTTACTAACGCTGTAGTATGCATGTTGTAGATTATTTCACTAGTCAGGGTTTGATAACGCTGTATTATGTATGTTATAGATTATTTCACTAGTCAGGGGTTGATAACGCTGTAGTATGTATGTTGTAGATTAGTTCACTAGTCATGGCTTACTAACGCTATATTATGCATGTTGTAGATTATTTCACTAGTCAGGGTTTGATAACGCTGTCCTATGTATGTTATAGATTATTTCACTAGTCAGGGGTTGATAACGCTGTAGTACGTATGGTGTAGATTAGTTCACTAGTCAGGGCTTACTAACGCTATATTATGCATGTTGTAGAGTATTTCAATAGTCAGGGGTTGATAACGCTGTAGTATGTATGTTGTAGATTAGTTCACTAGTCATAGCTTACTAACGCTATATTATGCATGTTGTAGATTATTTCACTAGTCAGGGTTTGATAACGCTGTATTATGTATGTTATAGATTATTTCACTAGTCAGGGGTTGATAACGCTGTAGTATGTATGTTGTAGATTAGTTCACTAGTCAGGGCTTACTAACGCTGTAGTATGCATGTTGTAGAGTATTTCAATAGTCAGGGCTTACTAACGCTGTAGTATGTATGCTAAAGATTATTTCACTAGTCAAGGTTTGATAACCCTGTAGTATGTATGTTACAGATTATTTCACTAGTCAGGGTTTGATAACGCTGTAGTATGTATGTTATAGATTATTTCACTAGTCAGGGGTTGATAACGCTGTAGTATGTATGTTGTAGATTAGTTCACTAGTCAGTGGTTGATAACGTTGTAGTATGTATGTTGTAGATTATTTCACTAGTCAGGGCTTACTAACGCTGTAGTATGTATGTTGTAGATTAGTTCACTAGTCAAGGGTTGATAACGCTATAGTATGGTTTGGATAATTTTCACTTGTCAAGGGTCATTCAAAACATATAACTGCTTAAAACATTTCACTTTAAAAAGGTCAAGTATACAGTATATGTATGTATTTGCAAACATTGCCAAATACAAAAGTTAATATTTTGTACTAAGTATCATTTGGGCTTTTTGACTGTTATTTACATGCATGTTTACAATATGGCATACATGCTCAATATCATACATAAACCATACATAAAACATACATACATACATACATACATACATACATACATACATACATACATACATACATACATATCTACATACCTACAGACATACAGACAGACAGACTTACTTACATATATACATACATATGTATAACTGGCAATAATCCTACCTACGCACTGTTGAAACATAGTCTTATTCCAACGATCATATTTGAAATAATTAGTAAGCTATTATTATAATTTTAAGCATGAATATACAAGTGAAAACGGCCGACTCGATGGTATATTATACAATACGATACCGTTCGAATCGAACAGTACTATAGAGTTTTTGATATGACGAAAAGCAAACACTATAACTTACGTCGGCCATCAATTATCATAGGAGACATTATGCTACATTGATATCATATACAAGTCTATTTGTGTTATGCATAATCAGCAAAGTTATCCTCCTTGTGACTTAGATAGTACCAAAATTAAAATGTAAAACCTATGTAGGCCCTCTAGTAACAAAGGAGACATTATTCCTTTTATTTAGATAGGACCAAAATTAAAATTTAAAACTTACGTAGGCCCGCTAGTATCATAGGATACATTATGCCGTTTTACTAAGATAGGAACAACATTGAAATTAAAACTTAGGTGGTTCACTATGGGAAACGGTTTTCGCCTAGCGTGAACTGGCCAACGTTTCAAATATTAATCTGGAACGGCTGACATTCTCCCACCCCATGGCATGAAGTTGTTGTATGAAACCGTAGAGACAGTTAGACAGTATATAAATACCAATTTTACGAACATAGCGACATGCGACGCCACTAAACATGTAGATTCATGATGGCCATTAAAAGGGACATTTCGCGTAACTTTTCTAAAATTTATAATTCAATTACTGATGAGTCAAACACTTGTTTTTGTAAAAATTATTTTAACTACAAAAAGAACACAATGGTTTTCCGAAAAGTCCAGACTTCAACTATGCCGAAATAAATGAAGCTCGAGATACCTTTGTGCACTTATATTTTTCCCGCCTTTTTTGGTATCACACAAGTGTTCCAAACTGAAATGAACATCCTCATCTAATGTTTACAGTAGCGGCAGCTTTGATCATGCAGACAATCCAGTGAAGTCAAATGCAGTAGCAATTGTGGCAGTGTTTTGTCATTCGAAACTAAAATCGTCTTAAAGACATACAACCTAAGGTTTTCGACTTTTTTGTTCTTGCAAATGCATGATATGATGAAATGTCTAGTGCAACTAATGAGTAATTACACGTCATTCAGTTTCATTACATGTACACCTGTAAGTTTAATCAATGAAAATATCGTGATTATCTAGTCACGTATATACGGATTGCTAATTAATTATGCTGAAACGGAATTTACCAATATTGTCCGAAGTCGCAGTGTCACGTGACGAGCGTCAACAAATATGGAAGTCGAGGTAAGCATGTCTGTCTCATTTGATATGATTATTGCCTTATTCTTCGTATTTACTCGTCTGTCCTTCTCCTTAGTTCTTTATAGTCACCAAAAATATATGTATTGCTTATAGATTTATTATTATATATGATAACATACAAGTTGTAGGCAAAAAAAGTCAATATATTTGAGTATCATGACAACAAGGGGTTCTTTTATGGGGCCATTCTTGAAATTCCCATTCCGTTTTACTTGTCGTGTTTGTAAGATTGTGCTATGTTGCAAGATAAACCAACTAAAAACATGATAATTTGTATCATTGTAATCAGAATCGCTCTTAAAAGGTCTTGCTAAAGTCGCCTCTTTGGCTCAGAATAAAGTTGGATGCCTTGAATATTTGCCCCACCACCTCAGTATCAGATTCACGTATCTGATACTCGATTTGCATTGCGCATTTGTTGTTATGCTTCACTTATAATAATAATAATAATAATAATAATAATAATAATAATAGTGATGTGTTTATGCTCCATTCAAAATAAATATCTACTTCATGGCTATGACAGTAAGAAACATGATACATTTTTTGTGATAAAAGTATCAGCTTCCACAAGTGCAATTAAAAATAACAAGCCACACACACACACACACACACACACACACACACACATTAAAATTGAAAAACATCTGATTGTTCTGCCTTTTATCACATAAGATTTAATTATAGGTTTCAGATAACACTGTAAGTGAACGAGTATATCGTACATCATCACTTCATTGACAGCCCAGATCAGCGTCAAATAAGATGTTAGAAGACATAATAGGTATTGAGTATTATAAGATGCAAATCGGTTAGAAGGGACACAGGAAGAGAGTCAAGTAGAAGGGGTAAAGGAAGGGAGTCAGGTAGTTGGGGTAGAGGAAGAGTTACAAGGCAAAGGAGCGAAAGAGGAAATCAAGGACGAAAGTGGCTCTTACAGCTGATGGTAAAGATTATTTGTGTTACCCATTACAGTAATTTTTTGTATTAAAACTTATAAATTCACTATTTATTCTTTGTCAGTGTTTCTCTCTTATAATGTTAAATTCATTATTACAGGAACGAATATCCAATTTAACAAAGGAAGAAAAAAACATTGGCTTGAATATGCCCCAAACACCCCAACATGGTCTTTGAAGTAATAAATGGAAAATCAACTTATCAACGAGGTTATCATCGAAGACCAGGAGGTAAATCACCAAGTTGGCGCATATGCATTAACTGCCATAAAATGCTAACTGATGAGGAAAATCAGTGCTGAAAACAAATAACAGCAAACTGTCTTACAAAGCTTCCTGTAAGTAGGTTTTGGGAAAACTGTCTCTTTCTGATTTTACTTTTCCTAAGCTTCGTGACTGTAATCTGCATCAATTGCTCCTCCGGATTTAATATTTTTGTTAGTTATTATTTATTATTAGTGAAATAAGCAGCTTGTTGAAACACTTTAGGTATGTTTATTTCATTGCATAACACAAAAATTAACTTTTCCAACAGATGATTTAATGCATTTGTTTTATCTGCAATATTTGTTTAACTGATTTTTAAAAAAAAACATTCTGCAGGACTTTGACATGTTGTTTTAGATAAAGTCTTGATCCTTGTTGCATAGAGGTATAGGCAAGATGTCCTGGCAACAGAAGAAGGTAATGATTACAACCGGGGAGAAAAGGTATACTGCTTAAATACAGTTTATTTTATAGACTTACTGATACCTTGGTGCTGACAACAGACGTGTAATTCCAAGCTGTTGTGTATGACGTATAAGGGATGACTAGTTTTGGCCGTACTATGGCTTTACTCAAGGAAGATTTGGGTGATCTTTCAAATGATATGATGTGTGAATAATATAATCTATGTTGATTTTAAGTTGTATAAAGAATGTCTTTTGTATTATGCAATTTTTACTTTGCATGAACTAGTTTTTTTAAACATTTTTTTAGCTACCTACCCACTAAATAATGATTACATGTATGGCTATGTTTTAAAAGCAACTGTAAGGGGAAGATGTCCGGTTGTTGGTTTTGCGTTGTCTGTAGTGTCTACACAGTCCAACACGGGAGAGGCAGGCCTTACTACACTTTCTGCATTTTCATGTTGAGTCTGGTTTGTGTTGGAGTTGCTTCTCCTTCTTCCGAGATCGCTTTTCATCCGCTAGCAAGCATTGCTTTTCCTCGCCGTCTTTTAAATAAGTGATCAGAGCGTGTTACCAGTTGGACCTATCTCAAGAAAGCTTTTTCCAGGTGTTGATAACGATGTCAAGTGCTTTCTTGTAGCGCTTGCATATATCGTTGAAGCGGGGAAGTGACCTTCCTACCAACTTTTATCTAGACGAAAGTTCGAAATAAAGAAGATCTTTGGGGATCTGTACGCCATCCATATGACGTACATGGTCCAGCCGTCTGATGCGACGTAGGCTGAGGAGTGTGGCCATGCTTGGAATCTTGGCACGTGCACGCACCTAGTTGTTTGTTACTTGATCACTCCAAGTGATTCCGAATATGCATCGGAAAAATTACATGTGAAAGTCATTCGGTCTTTTATCTTGTGAGGTGTACAGTGTCCAGGTTTCCTTGGTATACAGGAGAGAGCTTTGCACTCATAAATGGTACACGGATATTGTTGTGTTCAGGGTCTATATACTGTTGTTTCACACTCTTTGCGACAACCTGGAGAGAGTTGTTGATGCATTTCCAATCCACTTATTGAACTCAGTATAGAGCTATAGGTTGTTGGTGATGGCAGAGATGAGGTACGTGAATTGATTTGAGTACTTCAAGTACACAGCATTGTGCCTTTCATGTCATCGTGGAAGGACTGGATCATGCTTAGCAGCTTTGAAAGGCATCCAATTGTCGTCGGGATTATGAGTAGTCCGTCCCTGTTAAGTTGCTAACCAGATAGAACGCCTTGGTGAGGTCTATACAGGTCAGGAAGAGGGACTTATGTTGTTCTCTGCGTTTGTGCTGCAGTAGCCTGACGAGAAGGAATGTCTATGTTGGATCACTCTGAGCGGAACACGCACCCGGAACTTTGCATATACTCTGCCATCAAGCGTCTGCAGTCTGTTTAGGATGACGGGTACGAAGACTTTAAACACGATGATGAGCGGAGATATGCCGCTGCATTTGCTGCAGTCACTTCTCTCTCCTCGTAAATACTTCATATTATTCTCCTCTTAGGATAGGGCAACTACACAAGAAAAATCTCCCATTTCACACTTGTATGGTCTTTTTGTGGTTTAACATTTATCCGAGGCATTAATAAGCTTTTCAAACCCGAAAGCTAATATGTAAAGCCATGCATCACGAGGGACGACCCAAATGCCTAACGCAACTAACTAATCCTATATCAAATTGCTAAACACGTATTCCTCTTAATATCCAAAACCCATGTGCATATATAGTTCGTGCTTTGACTATAGTCAGCTTTGTGTAGCATTCGAATTTAAAAGCTTTCATCTGCATTAACTAAGTTGCAACCACTTACATACTGAATTGGGAATAATGAATAAAAGAAAACTTTATGTGAATAATGAAACATTATATAAATGTATGTAAAATATTTGAATCGGGGATATTTAATTGCTTATTTATTCCTCTTAGCATTCGGAATAAGGAATACGTAACAAACTTGATTTCGCTGAAGTAGTAAGCATCCTTATGACATATGATGATGAGGTCGTGAACTTGGGCTTGCTATAACAAAGATAATGACCTGTCTTGAGTATGTTTTTTCATATCAGCCAAATGTTTTAAGTGTTAATGCCACGACCCATATATCAAGATTGTTCATGAATAGTCAATAAGTTCGTTAATCTTCATAATTGGTTTAAAGTTTATCATGTATTGAAATGTTCGTCGCAAATGATAACCTAATGAGGAAACGTTCAATACAAATGACTAAGATATGGCCTTCGCGAACTTAGAAGCTTGCCCTAACATTTAAAATCAAAATAGACTCAGCTATAATATATTATAGCGATATATATGATCTCTGAAACGTTTTAATCTTCCATTTTATTTTCTAACTCAACTGAGAAAACAAAACTAATTCAAATATCAACACTAATTCCCATTTTCTAGGCTCAATAAAGTGAAGAAAATTAACTTTAATCAATCAGTGTAGAATATTTTGCATACTGTGTTTTATCATATCCAATAACATATTGCCGAACAACATTTTGATCTACCCATTTATCACCTGACGCACATGTACACCAATTCATACATACGCATTGAACATAATACATAGCGAACTAAAACAAAATATCAAATTAACAGTAAATAAATACTAGGCTCTAACGCGTCTCCCGCTGAGCTATTTGACATAAGCAGATCAGCGTGACTGGTACATAATACATTAGACCGACATTATATAACAAATTATACCCGTTTCAACAAAGACTAGTTCAAGGCACTTGAAAAGAAAAATATACTGAAAAGAACTATACAAATAACTTTGGTAAATTATGAAGACCTTGGAATGTTTGAAGAAAAACCTAACAAGACACTATTATTATTTAGATAACGGGCAAACACATCTCGACACACCCCTTGACAAAATCACCTTTAATGTTCTCAAGCAAAACAATTTATTACAGGTGAATAAATGAACCAGATAACATCTATGTAATCTAAAGAAAATATTTTACCTGTCAAACAAGAATAATTATCCCAAACTATAAATCTCCTGAAAAATTAAAAAGAAAGATAGAAAGAAAAGATAAAAAGACATAAATGTATGTATTTATAACAACAGCTAGCCTTTCTTTCATTTCAGTAAGCTTGTGTTTTATCGTAGGGCTAGGTGCGAAATCATGTTGATATAGAAGTGTCACATTTTTAAGATATGAAAGGTTACCTCTTATTCCATAAATACGAACACAAGACAGAAACAAGAACGAAATACAAAACTATATAAAATAGATGGATATGCATATTTATCGTTATATACATTAATTAATCAACACATACAATGAGACTCAAACATAACACTATAAACGAAAACGTGCTAGAAAGATGCACATCATTTTTGAGAAAGCATTGCTGTTTTATAAATGATATACCTATTTTTCAACCAGGTAACCATTCTAGGTTTGATATAAAGATGACAGGGATCGTAATAAATTAAATGTTTGCTCACTCCTTTGCATCTCCGGCTTCTCGCTCTTGTTTCAGTATACAGGAAAGATAGGTTTTCATCCCTCTTTTGACTTTGGTATTTGCTAGATTGTTTGGTGTTCAATTATACAACATTACGCTATAATCAAAACAGTCAAAATAATTAGTACAAACAGAGTATGTTGGTTAGATTTATTTAACTTCCATTACCTGTCTTAGCTTTATGAACGCTTTCCCAAGGACACAGAAAAACATACAAGGTAAACAATTGACATCGTGCCGTGAATTGGCGAAATGACCTCGCCATTCCTTTCGTTCAAAAATAAAAAAGACTGGAAAAAAATGAACTTAAGAATTTATAAAGTCATGAGATCAGACACAGATAGACTTTACATGTAAACTAACCTTAGCTAAATGTTTAAATGCAAATAAGACCAAAAAATGTACTTGAAATAGTTTTAAAGATTTTGTAAAAAAACATAACACAGTTGATTATAGTTTGCAACGTATACACACACCAATTTCCTTTTACACTTCTCCAGAAGTTGTTGCAAAGTTGTCGTCGAGGTTGAACGCGCTTTATTATAAAGCGTTTGGACTCTATAACCTGTTGTAAATGGAAGACACGAAATGATTTCTGTTGCATAGATCTTAATATAGAGTGACGCTATTTTTAACATGATGAGATTCAAAGATTACTTCTCCCTATTTTGTGACAATATTAAGACAATATGAATACGAAACCCAGCAATATAAAGCGCTTCTAAAATATGATGTACATCAATTTTTCCATTAATTGTTTTATCATACTATTCTGATTTTCTAAGATGCCGCAATTCTAACTTCGTGAAAGTCTTTTCCAATGTATCAGCAATAATCAAATAGTAGATGGTCATCGCTTTAAAAAAAAGTAAACTAATAAGTCACATGTGAGTCAATATAGAATTACATGTACTTATTTATTCATTATCAAAGTTGATTATTTATTTCTAGCATTTCAAAACTATTTGACAGAATGAGTAATGATCGGATGAGCATAAATCTAGGAACTTGTTACGTGTTGCTTAACCCACGGCCTTGCATTAGATGATATATATTCAAGGGACTTAGATAATTAAGAAGCCTAAGGGTGAACGACATACGACAATATATACGATCGTGCTATGTTGTTGTTGTTGTTATAGAGTTTAATGCCATTTTTCAGCACAATATAGGCTATGCGTAGCGGCCAGTATTAATGGTGAAGGAAGAACCCAGGAAAAGCCGGCGAAGGAACCACCGACCCACGAGAAGCTAATGGCAAGCTTTCTCACATACCCACATTGGCCGAATCGGAGACTAGAACCCACGCAAACAGAGGCGACATGGCAGTGATCTGTAACGAATAGCGCCTTTGACAACTCGGTCATTCTGGTCCCCCTATTTCTGTGTTGCATACAGTGTATTTTTGTATGGCATATAGTGTATTTCTGTATCGCATACGGTGTATATTTTATGGCGTATAGTGTATTTCTGTATGGCATACAGTGTATTTTTGTATGGCATATAGTGCATTTCTGTATGGCATACGTTGTATTTGTTATGGCATACAGTGTAATTTTGAAAGGCATATAGTGTATAATGTATGGCATGTATTGTATTTCTGTATGGCATATAGTGTGTTTTTGTATGGCATACAGTGTATTTCTGTATTGCATACGGTGTATTTGTTATGGCACATAGTGCATTTCTGTATGGCATACAGTGTATTTTTGTATGGAATATAGTGTATTTCTGTATGGTAAACGATGTATTTCTGTAGCGCTTATTTGTCTACTCTAAATAATAATAATAATAATAATAATAATAATAATAATAATAATAATAATAATATGGACTTTGTATTGCGCCTAATCTTTCAAAACTCTAAGCGCTGTACATCATCAATAATGATATGACTACACTACAGAACAACAAATGACACAAACATTGAAATTGGAAAACATAAAAACCTGCTGAAAATATATAAGATACAAAACAAGATTAGGTCGCTAAGTTTGTCATTGAAGTCGAAACAGGTGAGTCTTGAGAGCACTCTTAAAAGGGACCACTGTGCCTTTGTGTCTAATTTCAATGGGCAATTCGTTCAACGTCGCCGGTCCCTGGTGTGCAAACGAACGTTGTCCATATGACTTTGTTTTCACCTTGGGAACAATTAGTATACGATTATCAGAAGAAGAGCGTAAGGATCTAGCTGGTGTATACACATGGGTGAGGCTGGATAGGTATTTTGGACTGGAGTCTGTCATTGAAATATAGCATATTAAACAAATGTTGTGTTTGTTTCTGTATCGAATTGATAGCCAGTGTAGGGTACAGAGCAGTGATGAGGTGTGCTCTGATCGGGGTACTCTAAAGATGATCCGTGCAGCTGTGCTTTGAACTTTTTGAAGTTTCTGGAGTAAATATTTTGATGAACTAGACAGAATTGAGTTACAATAGTCCAGTCTTGAAAGTACTAATGAAAACACAAGTGGTTTAGTGGCATCAACTGAAATATATTTACGAATGGAACTGATGCGTCTCAATTCAAGATATGCAGCCTTGCATATGTTCATGAGATGTTGGTACAATGTGAGAATACTGTCAAGAGTAACACCTAGATTCCGTACTGACTGTGAGAATTTAATGTTGGTGTTACTGATATTTATTGTCTAAGGTAAAGGATGCGAATGAGAAAGTCTTTGTGTTGTGATCAGAATAGCCTCAGTTGTATCATCATTCATCTGCAGCTTGTTACGTGTCATCCATGATTTCACATAAGAAATGCACTTCTCTACTCCATGGATGGTAGCATAAACTTTGGTTGGATGGCTAGACTTGTATATTTGGGTGTCATCAGAGTAAAATTGGTGCGACAATGGGTGATGATCTATGACACTTGAGAGCGGCTGAGTGTACAGAATGAAGAGAACAGGTCCAAGAACTGATCCCTGTGGAACATCACAACATACGTCAACTGGGCTGGAGTGTATTCCATTTGCAGACATAATTTGTGTCCTGTTCACAAAGTAGGACTTGAACCACTGTAAGGCTATATTCTGAATGCCAAATACATGCTGGAGACGGTGAAGTAATGTATCATGGTCTATTTTGTCAAATGCTGCAGATAAATCCAGGAGAGTGAGGACTGTAATCTTTCCACTATCGAAAGCAGAGAGAATGTCACTAAATACTTTCAGAAGAGTAGTTTCCGTACTATGGCAAGGGCGATATGCAGACTGTACATTGCTAAAAAGACTGTTTGAATTCAAATGAGATTCAAGTTGAGTTATAAAGACCGTTTCTAAGATTTTTTATACGAAAGGGAGATTATAAACTGGGCAGTAGTTCTTGAAATCGTTATGGTCCAGTGTTGGTTTCTTCAGGAGTGGCTTTACGATGGCAGTTTTGAAAAATGATGGGAATTCCCTTGAGGAGAGAGAGATATATTAATAACATCAGTTAGTGAAGGCAATATTGGTTCTACGCACTCAAGCAGTAGTGTTGTCGGAATTGGATCAAGCTCACAAGACTTTGGTGCGCTTTTTATCACGATTGTCCGTACTAAATCTATAGAATCAGGTTCAAGTGCTCCTAACTGTTGTCGCTGAAATTCTGCATCATAACTGTATGGTGACGAATCAGTTGAAATTGTGCTGTCAAGCGAATCTCTAATGGTTTGAACTTTGTCATTGAAGAAATGTGCAAATTGGTATGATAGGTCTATTGGACAGAAAGTCATTGGAAGTGGTGCACATTTGTTCCTGACATTAGTTTGTTAGTTATCTCGAAGAGCTCTTTGCAGCTGGAACTCTCCGTGAACTTCGTACTGTAGTAGAATGATTTGGCTAAATGGACTATGTTTCTGACGTTCTTCTTAGCGGCTTCGTAGATATGTTTATGAATAGTGAGTCTGGTGGAAAGGCAAAGCCTCTCTGCTTTTTGGCGATGTCTTTTAGCAGTGCAAAGCTGGTCCCTAACACTGCTATACCATGGAGAACACTTTTTTATTGATACTCTATATTTGGTGGCTGGGGCATCTTTTTCCAGCAATGAACGCAGGCAGTTATCAAGTTGTTCAGCTGTTGGATGTAAGAAAGTTGTTAGGTGTTCTTGGATGTCATGCATTAATTTGCTAATATTTATCATACGGAGGGTTCTCTTAGTAGCAAATAGAGTTGGAGGGTTAGGGACTGATACGTCGAGATGGCATACAATGCAGAGGTGATCCGATGCAAGTTCGTGGGATGCAAGGGTTGATTGCAGAATATTATCATCAGGTATATAAAGAAACCAGTCTAAAATGTGACCAAGTTTATGGGTAGGTTGGTTAACTGACTCTTTAAGATTGAAAACATGAATGGATTTTGACGTGTTTGGTTTACAAGGACAGTCAAAGTGAACGTTGAAATCTACAAGAATAATTAGGTTTCCAACTATCGAATTTCCATACTCTAGAAGATTTGGAAACTGCTCCAAAAACAGAGATTCAGTAAGCTTGTTTTTTCTACGAGGAGGAGGACGGTAGAGACAGAAAAAATGGACTTACCTTTGTTCCAGTGTGAGCGTTGTTTTGACTAGTTCAAACGATGTGAGGCAGAAGCTGAGGACTGTGTTGTACTTGAGGCATTTGATCATGGAATTGTTTGTAATTACAGCAATTCCACGTCCGCGAGGGATGGGGGGCAACGACTTGATGGAGTAATCGCTGGGTGTGAAATCCGCACACTTACATTCATCACCTGCGGAATGTAAGCACGTTTCTGTAAGGAAGAAGATGTCAATATTCTGGTCGTTGATAAAATTAACAGTTTATGTGCGCTTTTCCGGTGATCATACTGATTGAGCGCTGAATAATGCAATTCGTAGTGGTATCTTTGGGACAGTTGACACAACGGTTGACGATTTAAGAGGAATTTGAACCAGGTTATTAAAATTAACACCATAATTTTAAAGTTGTTTATCCATTACGGGCGAAAGGGAGATAACTGGAATCCTTCTTCCTGTTCTACGCCGGCCAGCTTTGAAAGAACGTTTCGTTTATCGTTTCCGTTTACATTTAAGAATTGATGAATGAATTCCCAGTTCGTTCAGTCATGAGTACAATTTATTGTAGAGACAAAGTAAGAGCATGGCCAGCTACAGACTCATGACTTTCTCAAATGCATTGTTCCGGTTTCCTGGGCAACAATATAGCCCAAGAAATTGTTAAATGTGCCTTTAAGACCTGAAAACAAACAATACTTCCACATCTCAGATGTTGCATTGTGTCTTAGTTTAAATTTTGTTGGGTGGGGAGGGGTGGGTGGTGGATGAATCAGGAGCAGACAGCAATCTTTAAAAATATCTCTGACAGGTTTTATAATGTCATATATTTTGTGTTAGCTTTTGCTTTATATTTAGTTTTATATTTGGGTTTAGCCAGTATTTAACTGTTTTACATCATCGGACTACGAGATCTATATTGTGCAAAAATTTGTATTTTGCCTTTATCGAGCTCGTTCGGTTATGTGAATATCAAATTCTACTTTCTATCATTCAGTTACTGTTAATGTTATTTCAGACTACAATTATAAAGTATAATATTCGGGGATTGCTAATGTCATTTCAGACTTCCCTTGATTAATAAACCAAGACCTTTAATATTTCTAAAATCACTTTGGTGGGTGCTTTTCATTACGAGTGCATTTATTCGCTCTTTTGAACTGTCCTTTATGCTTCTTGGTAAATTAAAATATGTTTTAAGAGAAGCATAGGGGTCTCAAATATCGTTCTAACATAACGATATACTTATAGGTTGACGGTAATTATCACAGCCGGAAGCGAGACAAAACATGTTGTGTTTGGTGGCAGCACGATGTTTATGTTTGTGTATCCTGAATAAGCAGCCCACATTAGCCATAGCTAAGGCTATGGGTAGCAGGTTAATTAATTGTATGATTGACTGTCAATGTGTACATGGCTAAGCATAGTTGGTCAGTGTATCTATTAACGAAGTCACATTTAGTTAGGTTAGTTGGTAGACTAACGTATATTTGGATCAATAATGGACGAATAGATTTATAGGTAGGACGTTGATATATGAATAGACGCCCTGGTGCGTAATATTGCATATTTCATTTAATACACACCTTGACAGTATAGAAAATATGTTTTGTACCGAAACCGGTGTTACATGTAAAGGAGATTTACTTTGATGAATTCAAAACAAGCTTTATTATGCTTGTGTCACCTATTATGTTTATTCTTCCAATAAAGCTAGAATTATAAAGAAAATTATAAACAAGAAACTTGAGCAGACAACTCGTAGGCTCCTGATATTTTTATTTAGCTGAAAAAGATAGTCATTTTGAATCGAATGTGAAACTTCTAGAAAAACTGGGAAATTTGTCAGATAAAATAACTCTTAAGATTATCGATGATATGCCCTTTGCGAGTATTGTTCACATTCACTATGTAATTTAAACTTTATTGAATGAACAAATAGTCCGGTGATTTATGGGTAAAATCTAAGCTAAAGGGTGTTCTTAACTATTAAATGTTTTGACAAATTACTCTTCAGTAATATTTATATATTATCTTCATTTGACATAATTATCTGGAAAATGTTCGCGAGTTGGAAAGTGGCTTTTGTGTGTCGCACAACAATTGATCCACGTATCTGATGAAATTAGGTTATCTTACACTCTATACATCAGACTAGATGAACAATGTGTTTAAGTGTTTTAAATGACTTACATAATTCTCGCAGGGTGTTGCGTTTCGCAAAACTATGATTAAAACTTGCCTTTGAGTAAGGTCAAATTGTTTTATTTCAGTGAAGTTTTAACATGGAGACTTTTGACATATGTTTGATGATTTGATAACAACGTTTGCTATTACATTTATACTCATGTTTTCTGTTGGCTACATCTGTACGGTACGGGTTTTTTATACCCTTGTTTTCTATTGGCTACATCTTTACGGAACGGGTTTCTATGCCTATGTTTTCTGTTGGCAACATCTTTACGGTATAGGTTTTTTATACCCATGTTTTCTGTTGGCAACATCTTTACGGTACGGATTTATTACACACATGTTTTCTGTTGGCAACATCTTTAAGGTACGTGTTTATTACACACATTTTTTCTGTTGGCAATATCTTTAAGGTACGGGTTTTTTATACCCATATTTTATGTTGGCAGCATCTTTACGGTACGGGTTTCTATACCCATATTTTCTGTTGGCAACATCTTTACGGTACGTGTTTATTACACACATTTTTTCTGTTGGCAATATCTTTAAGGTACGGGTTTTTTATACCCATATTTTATGTTGGCAGCATCTTTACGGTACGGGTTTCTATACCCATATTTTCTGTTGGCAACATCTTTATGGATTTCCGAGTCCTCTGAGTTAATGTCTTCCTTACTTTCTAAGTCTGCCTTTCAACTGAGCAAGGTAACAAAAATGGTAAGAAACACTATACAATTCACAGAGTTCAAAACAACAAAGTTTTGAGACTACCTGTCAATCTATTTACATACTCGCCAACCGATTATAATTTTATATATCATTTCCCCCATTTATCTATGAAAACACATCATTTCAAACATAGCTGATATTGTACTCGTATACTGTCGTCTTGTGTCCAGACTAGCTGTATATCAATATTGCTATCCAAACACAAAATAAATATTACTTACATAGGACGTCAGGGATTCGATTGCATAATTCAAGATTTTTATCAATACATGTGAACAGATCATATGAGTGGAATCTAACAAATAGTATATGATCGTATTTTTTAAATTTTCATCTTAATTATATATATATATATATATATTTGTTTCATATTCAAGAACATGTGACTGACTCGTGGAAAATCGACTCTGCACGGCATCAAAAAAGGAAATATATTTGGTGAAAGGAAATCCGAACGTTCAAAACCATTTTAACTTTTGCGGACACTCTACAGTGATTTCATACTTTTGTTGATTTCATACAATTATTCATGGCATTTGTTTCAAAACGTGTCCATATTAATTCGACCTCCAACGCGATTTAAACATTTAATCGACTTGCGAAAGTATGGAGACTAATTCTATACCTAAGTATCTCTTTGACTGTTGTACTTATGTGTGAAGCAAACTCAACTTGTACTGTCAATGGAATTCATTGTATATGCATAAATATTGCCACCAGGGGAGATTTTCCTGTTGTGTTACCGACAAATGTACGGACAGTTACGCTGATGGCAACACATGAACTTGACCAAGCCATCCCCAGTGGACTTTTCAACCATAAGACATGGGCAAATGTATCAGAGCTTTCCATTCTTAAATTTACCAACATTGAACGTATTGAAAAAGAGTTTCTTAACGGACTGGAAGAGTTAATAGTTATCACAATATCATTATGTATTGATCTCGTTGTAATTGACCCAGATACATTTCATTCCACACCTAATATTGAAGAACTTCATTTGGATGGGAACACGAGACTACATTTATCTATTGTCGAAGCAGCAATAAGGGATAAACTGAGTAATCGTAGATATCTGTCTTTCATTGGAATCCACGAGCAGCATATTGTCCTCGGAGATAACGTTTTAAAGGCTCTTCATCCCAAGAATGTGTCATATTTAGATATAAGTGGTGTCAACGCTATTATTGTGGAAAATGCTGTCGTACAACATTTGCTTGCAAATCTAAAATACTTAAACATGTCTTATTCTCCAATACTTGTGCCCGGTGGGATGAACAATATGGCTAGATCGTTGTTAATAATTATTGAGCTTTTGGATCTTACTGTACAGTATGTTATTTGGAAATATCACATAAAAGCGGAACATCTTATCAAAGTGGAAGAATTTCCAAAGACAATGTATTTATTCCACTGGGAAGTGGTTAATCAAAATGCAAAAGTAATCTTCAATGCAAGATTACGTTTTGAGATTTGCGACATCAAATTTCCGAAAATGTTTGACTTAAGCAAAAACAGCTTAACACACTTAAATATTACATTCATTGTAGACTGTCGTCCACGTGAATTAGAAACATTGAACCTAGAGTGTAACAATATGGAATATCGCCAAACCTTTTATGCATTTCTCCTTGACTGAAAATTTTAGATTTGTTCAATAACCTACTGATGAAGATGCAGGACGTGGATGAGTTTTCCAATATGTTTAACCAAAACAAAGACCTTGATATAGTTTTCCTACATTATAACCATCTTATATTTGTACGATCAAATTTATTCATATCCAATTCAATGCTACGAATAATTGATCTGAGTGAGAATGAACTCGCCTACTTTAATATTAATATCCGCAACGCAGAAAATCTAACCTTAATTAATTTAAGTAGGAATCGGATCAAACATTTGTCTGCATCCTTCCTGGAACAATTCGAGCCCCTATTGCTGAAACAAAACACTGAAAGCAATAATAAAGCATATGTTACAACTGTGATCATCAAATTGTTCGACGATAAAAGTCTTATACAAAAGTTATTCAGATATGGATACAACGCACGCGCTGAAACAAGGACTTTGCAAACATGAGAAAAGAAATTCTGCAAGAGAACGAAAATTTCAAATTTCTTGTATTTCTTTCATACTGCAGCCAAGACGCTCAAATAGTGGACAGAAACATCTTGCCTTCTTTAAATAAGTATCTCCAGGAACATTTGAACACAAATAGAGACCTTGTTTTTACTGGAGAAGATAGTTTTGTTCCTGGAATGCGGATCGTAGAAGAAATACATCGATGTATTAATGAATGTCTAGTCGTAGTGCCTGTAATAACACCGGCATTTCTTCAGTGTCGCTGGAGTCAGGAAGAATGTGTTGCTGCCGTTGATAGACACAGACAAGTTGTGATTCTAATGAAGAAGCATACCGACACATCAAGGGCAATTGTTACAATACAAAATCGAATAGGGCAGTTCACCAGAGGAAACTGGTCGGATAATGAAGGAGTCTTTCTCATTCTACCCTCCTGGAATACAATTTGTGAGGGAATTACTCGTGCAAAAACAAAACGTTATCGTCCCTGCTGAGGAACTCCCTTTGGTCAAATAAATGTTATAGTACACATACCAATGTTTTTTCCGGCACAAGTAAAATTTCCTTTAAATTACAAAAATATGTTTTCTCTTGTGGAATTGAAACAACCATGTAGACAACTGAGTTTACATCCAGCGGAAAGGAACGGAATAAGTTGTACAAATTGTTGTCCATATTAGAAGAATTAGTACACAAATTCGGAAATGTTATACTATAAGACAATCGACCATAAATGACAAGAACCGCACAAAAAGTGTTCGATGACTTTGATGAATGACTGGTGAAATTAAATATATTTAAATATATTAGAATTCATATTTTAAAACAACACAGGAGTTTTATCTCTGTTTGATAATGCCATTCACCATGGGTATTCTGTCACTAAGTAGTTCAGGTTAATTTCCGCCATTACTCTCTCACTTTGGATAACTGTCAGACCCTTATGGAACGATCGTAATCACTGTCGCCTTTTGAAGTAAATATGATTTGATCCAGTTTATGTTATGTATGCGAACGAATACTGCATTATATGGTTAGCACAATCAGATATGATAATGTCAATTTATTAGACTCGTTTCAAAATGAATTTAGAACCTATATAAAAAGAAGACTTTACATTATTTTAGTATAAACAGGTTACACTTTTTTGTTTTAATTATTTCCCGAATAAAACGAAAATCCATTTGCTGGATTATTATAAGAAACTTACTAAATTATGTTTGTTGTGTTAGGCACTTTCCTTATAGTTCTTCCTGTAACATGTGAACCCAAAACGCGAGACAGTTAGAAGGATATCTGAAACAGATAATGAGGCAATTCTTCCATGGAAGATTTAGAAGACTTAGACTAGTCAGAAGAGAATATCGTTTATGCGCATTAATGACAAGTAAAGGTTTTAAGTAAATTCCAATAACTTAGTGTGGCATACAGTAAACAAGAATTGTCTGATATGCATGAAGTTGATGCCTAAAGCAAAGGTAAAATGAGATTTGGCATTATTCAATTATACCAAAGAGCAATTCCATCAAATGATAAACTACTTTGCATGTACTCATTCACGAAGCATAGTTTTGTAAGTCAATCGTTCTCAGAACAAACTGACATTTCATTTCATAAACATAATGTCACAAAATACAACCATCTGAAGACATACACACATACATACAGACATACAGACATGAGCCTCGCATATGATGCACCTTCTTGTGTATAATTATGCGTATGTTGTTGTACGTATCTTGTCTAGAGGAGGAAGTTTAGTTGCTCATCTGCTTGATCTCATCGTAGGTTTCATCAAACCAGTTTTCATTGTTTCTGGTTGATGAAGCTAAGATTGTCGAAGCTGTTCTGTATACAAGCTAGAATAATGCCGTTCAGTCAGCATCCACATTCTTTTTGTCGATAGAGGTGGACTTCAGGTGTTCTAGTAATTCCACGAGATAATGTTTGGTACTGGTGCGGTTCGGCTTGGTGATCCTCAGTCGTTTAGAAGCCTTCAATCAATTTGGGTGTCTTTTGGGCAGAGGTTGGATTATAAGTTTGGTGATGACGAGACGGTGGTCTCTACCAAGAACTTGGGCACACGCACATCCTATGTGTCCTTCTTCCTGACAATGACGTAGGCAACGTGATCACAATCAACACTTTCATGTAGGAAAGTGATCAATGACAGTGTGAAGATCCTCATCTAACTTGACTTTCTCTTCATGCAAATTTGTCGTGTCTGGAGCATAACAACTAATGATGCTAAGGTGCTTTCTTCCCGACAAGAGGGGGAGTTTCGTAGTCATTAGTCTGTCCTTTACTCCATTTGGAAGTCCAACAAAGTTGTCAAGCAGTGCTGTCTTCATATAAAAGGCGACAACAGCGTCACGGCGCTCATCATGGCCTCAGATGCTTCAATTGAATTGTATGCGGAAACTCTTTCATGGTGTTCGACTTCTCCTGTCAGTCGGGTTTCGCACAAGGCTGTAATGTTCACATTGTAAATGGCGAGTTCATTTACAGTTATGTCGGTTTTCCTAAGGGGTCTTTCCGCAATGTCTCTGTCACGTAAGGTGCGCACATGCCATTTGCCAAGTGTGCGAGTAAGATTCCACATTTTCTTTTTTGGTTGTTTTTCTTTACTCCAGGAGGTTGGTCCTCGCCAACCACGGTAAGCTGGATACCACATTTAGAGCAGGCAATGTTTAAGGCACATTTTCTAGCCACTACCTCGTACCAGTGAGGTAAGCAGTACATTCGTAAAGAGGTCTGCTCAGTCGATCACAGGGCTGACTGACTCTACTGTTGATGTCTGTGGTGAACAACGTTAGTGTGTGATGAAATGGTATGTGTGGATGACATGAATGATTTGCGCGGTGACTGTTTTAAGTGAGGAAAAGTTCCACAGTTCCTCGCCTTCACATTGTCTCCCAAAACCTCTCCAGCAGCACAACAACGTCGACACTGAGTCTAACATACGTTCCTGTTAAAGTTGCACATACGCCCAAAGTGTGTACATGTTCATTCATTGCTGTTTCCCTTTTGTGGCCTAGGTCTACAATAAAACATAGCAATGTATACGTTAAAGCCATACTGTGTTTAACGGCTTAGAATAAAACCAATTAATTAAATTCCCCCATTAAAAGTATGCAAGCAAAATGATGCCACAAAGCTCAATAATTTTATATAAAAATTTAAGAGCATGAAGTACACTATTACTGTTATTACGTTTTTGAGTTCGACATTTGTACATATTTACGGGTGTTTTACAAGTGAGAAATAAGTCGTATTCCCTAAGTTTCTCGTACAATTTGTGTAACCATAGCGCATGTAATAGGCAGGAATAAGCAGCATGGTTTTATATACATCCTGTGGAAAGCGCAAGCATATAAATATAAGGCAATTTTAAAATAGGCCTTGATTTTACTTTATTGATTAGACCTAACGACATAAACAAATGAGACGTTAATGACGACATTTGTAACACTACTGTCTAAACCAAATGCATGTAATGCATGTAATTACCATTAGATGTGCAGTATGTCATGGTCAGGAAATGTTGATATTCAGTGAGGAAGTCCTTTCAATAATAAAGGATATGTTGATATAAGTAAGACAGATAGAACTAAGATGCGGACAAATTCAAACCGTTAGACTAAGTTCTTGTCCATGGCTCCTATTTAATGCGTATGCAAATGTCTGTTTTTGCGTGTTTAACTGTCAATGTCCACTTTTCCAGCGTGTCAATGTCTACATTGCGCGCCATTGCAGGTTTCACTATAGTTGTGGCAAATATGTGGGGAAAAAATATCTGGCACTAAAAAATATCAAAATAAAATCATTTTAAAGTTGCAGTAAAACATCGATCTGTTCTGATCATTATTAGGACTGGACAAAGTTCATTTGCAAAATATAAATAATAGACTAGACATTACATATAAACATTGATAATCAAGACAATAAGTAATACGAATGAAATATAAATAACAGCTGTATGAATGATGAAGTAACAATAAGTCGTGTATAAAGATATTCAACTATCGAACTCGGTTTTATGACTTAATTTCAGACTTTAGTCCATACAAAAGAAAGGTAGCTATACGGAAGATATGCCATTGAATAAGAAGACGTATTAATACATCAATATCCACGAAGGATCAATCATTGCTATATTTCGACACGAAGTGACATCAGTCACTTCTTTCATGACCTTAGTTTTCATTATTGACTTTCTCATATAATAAACAAGTACACCTACTTCTTAGAAAATAAAACACTTCTACTATTTAAACTAGATTTCGCATAAACTAGATTTCACAATATAAGACACACTATGGAACTGTTGTTGTTGTTATAGGTTTTCACCTCATTTTGGATCACAGGATATGCTATACATTGCTTGTAGTATAAATGGTAGAGGAATACCCGCGAAAAACCCCAGAGCAACCCAGTGACCCAGGAGAAGCGACTGCAAGCTTTCTAACATATAAACATTGGCTGAACCAGAGACTCGAACACAGAGGTGATCTTATAATAATCCTTTTAAGTAAAGGTTTATACCGTCGTGTCAGTCATAATTTATAACTTTGGCGGTATAATATTTTGCAATGCACAGATAGCCGTAATGATCCGTACCAAATAGTATAGATCTATGTATATTTAATCTGAGTATACATTTTAAAAACAAACTTTTAGCTGATGCGTGGGAGGGATGCAAACAGTACAAGTAATATCCTACAAAACAAAGCAAAATTGAAAATCTGCGTATGCGACTTAGCTAAATTGATTTATACATTAAAGTAGGGCATGCACATATCTTGTCTACTGAATTAAATTTATTTTGACGACTTCGACAGATCATTGCAGCGTGCATAACTGTCTAGCGCTCTTAGCCAACCTAATTGTCGATATTATGTTTGGTTTCCTGAACTGTGCGATCGTTTGTGTATGTCTGGGTATGTGTCTTTATCTGAAAATGAAACGTGTACCTCATTTGTTTCCATATTCATCTTATCGTTTTATTATTATTATTATTATTATTAGTAGTAGTATTGTAGTAGTAGTAGTAGTATTTAACCTAGATGTATATCTTCATTTCAGCAATGCCTTTTCAAAATTATACGTACGTAATATTTTTTAATGTAGAATGTATACTCAATAGTCATTCATCCGTGAAAAGTATTTAACTCGTTTTGAATACCACATTTTTGTTGAGAAAGATGTTCTGAGTAATATAGCTTTCCTCTATGTGTTATATCTATTTTAATAAGTTTTGACATCGAATGTAGTTTGCGCACATTTAAAATTACGGAGTTATTCTCAAGCACAGCCGTGATGCTGTTACATGTTTGTGAGAGGTAAGTAAACAATACAATGATAAACTAAACGTTGATAGTAAAATGTATGTCTTTATAGGTCACGGCGTGTCAAATATTAGCATTTATGGAAAATGCGGCCAATATGGTTTCATATAAGAATGTACAGTACAGACGTCTTTTAGCGTTTATATATATATATATATATATATATATATATATATATATATATATATATATATATATTGCTTGCATGTATTGATCCGGAAAGATGGCCGCCATCGCTTAACTGCTCGGGAATAGGCTCTTCCGATTTTGTGCTATATTTATGATATTTGTGCTTGTTCTCTATGATCGTCTACATTATTGTGCTTCATCATGCATTGGCTGTTCCGTTCATATGTCTTAATTAATCTCCTTGTTTTGGAAACGAGAGCAATTAGATTTTTTTCTCAGCTGTTTTGTCCCATTGTTAAGACGTCATTTGTTTTTTAATAAACCGCCGTCACGTGACCGCTTACAATACGACCGATCCTCATTAATTGGATTAAATGAAAAGACCTTGGTTCTAGATACTACATTGAGCTCAAGAATGAACGAACTGGGAATACATTCATCATTTCCTAAATGTAAACGGAAGCGAAAAAAGCAACGTCCTTTCAATGCTGGCCGGCGTAGAACAGGAAGAAGAATTCAAGTTATCTCCCTTTCGCTCTAAACGGATAAACAACTTAAAAATTATTCCGTTAATTTTAATAACCTGGCTCAAATTCCTCTTAAATCGTCAACCGTTGTCTGAACTGTCCCAGGGATACCACTACGTATTGTATTATTCAACGCTCAATCAGTAGGATCACCGGAAAAGCGCACAGAAATTGTTAATTTTATCAACGACCATAATTTTGACGTCTTTTTCCTGACAGAAACTTGGTAATATTCAGAAGGTGATGAACCTACTTGTGCGGATTTAACACACAGCGATTACTCGATCAAGTCGTTTACCCGCAATTCTCGCGGAGGTGGTATTGCTGAACTTACAAAGAATTCCATGATCAAATGCCTTAAGTACAACACAGCCTTCAATTTCTGCCACACATCGTTTGAACTAGTCAAACAACGATCACACTGGAACACACGTCAGTCCATTTTTCTGTCTCTAGTGTCTTCCTCCTAGTAGAAAAATAACAAGCTGAACGAAGCTCTCTTTTTGGAGCAGTTTCCAAATCTTCTAGAGTATGGAAATTAGATAGGTGGCAACCTAATTATTCTTGGAGATTTCAACTTTCACTTTGACTGTACTGGTAAACCATAAACGTCAAAACCCTTAGATTCCATTCATGTTTTCAATCTTAATCAGTCAGTTAACAAACTTACCCATAAACTTGGTCACATGTTAGACTGGTTTCTTTATAGACCTGATAATATTCTGCAATCCACCATTGTATCTCACGAATTTGCATCGGATCACCTCTGCATTGTATGCCATCTCGACTTATCATTCCGTAACCCTCCACCTCTATTTGCTACTAAGAGAAACCTCCGTACTAAATATAACCAAATTCAAGCATGACATCCATGAAACCCTAACAACTTTTGTACATCCAACAGCGGAACAACTCGATAACTGCCTGCGTTCATTGCTTGAAAAAGATGCCCCAGCCACCAAATATAGAGTATCAATGAAACAAGTGTTCTCCATGGTATAGCAATCTTAGTGACCAGATTCGCACTGCTAAAAGACATCGTCGAAAAGCGGAGAGGATTCGGCTTTAAACCAGATTCACTAGTCATAAACAAATCTTCAAAACCGCTAAGAAAAACGTGAAAAACATAATCCATTTAGCCACATTATCCCACCTCAGTACTAAGATCACGGAGAGGTCCAGCTGCAAAGAGCGCTTCGAGATAACTAACAAACTAATGTCACGGAACAAATGTATACCACTTCCAACAACCTTCTCTTCACCAGACCTACAGGGCCAATTTGCAAATTTCATCGATGACAAAGTACAAACCATAAGAGATTCGCTTGACAGCACAATTTCAACTAATTCGTCACCATACAGTTATGATGCAGAAATTCAGCATGAACCGTTAGGAGCAATTTTACCTGATTATATTGATTTTCTACAGAAAATCGTGATTGAAAAGTGCACCAAAGTCTTGTTAACTTGATCCAGTTACGACATCGCTGCTGCTTGACTGCTTAGACCCAATATTGCCTTCACTAACTGAATTTATTAATATCTCTCTCTCTCATCGGGTGAATTCCCATCATTTTTTCAAAACTGCCATCGTAAAGCCACTCCTGAAGAAATCAACACTGGACCATAACGATTTAAAGATCTACTGCCCAGTTTCTAATCTCCCTTTCATATAAAAAATCTTAGAAAAAGTTTTTTTCTAACTCAACTTGAATTTCATTCGAATTCAAACAGTCATTTTAGCAATGTACAGTCTGCATATCGCTCTTGTCATAGTACGGAAACTACTCTTCGGAAAGTATTTAGTGACATTCTCTCTGCTTTCGATAGTGGAAAGATTACAGTCCTCACTCTCCTGGATTTATCTGCAGCATTTGACAAAATAGACCATGATACATTACTTCACCGTCTCCAGCATGTATTTGGCATTCAAAATATAGCCTTACAGTGGTTCAAGTCCTACTTTGTGAACAGGACACAAATTATGTCTGCAAATGGAATACACTCCAGCCCAGTTGACGTATGTTGTGATGTTCCACAGGGATCGGTTCTTGGACCTGTTCTCTTCATTCTGTACACTCAGCCACTCTCTAGTTTCATAGATCATCACCCAGTGTCGCACCTATTTTACGCTGATGACACCCAAAAATACAAGTCTAGCCACCCAACTAAAGTTTATGCTACCATACATGGAGTAGAGAAGTGCAGTTCTGATGTAAAATCATGGATGACATGTAACAAGCTGCAGATGAATGATGATACAACTGAGGCTAGGAGGACTTCGTATAGCGCCTAATCTTTCGAAGCTCTACGCGCTTTACACCATCTTTTGGGAATCTTATCACAACACAAAGAATTTTTCATTCACATCCTTTACCTCAGACGATAAATATCAGCAACACCAACATTAAATTCTCACAGTCAGTACGAAACCTAGGCATTATTGTATACAGTACTCTCACATTGCACCAACATGTCATGAACATCTGCAGGGATGCATATCTTGAATTGAGACTCATCAGTTCCATTCGTAAATATCTTTCTGTTGATGCCACGAAAACATTTGTGTGTTCATTACTACGATCAAGACTGGACTATTGCAACTCAATTATGTCTGGTTCATCAGAATATTTACTTCAGAAACTTCAAAAACTCAGCTGCACGGATCATGTTTAGAGTACCTCGATCAGAGCACACATCACCACTGCTCTGTACCCTACACTGGCTATCGATTTGATACAGAATCAAACACAAAATTTGTTCTCTGTGCTATGTTTCAATGACAGACTCCAGTCCAACATACCTCTCCAGTCTCACTCATGTGCATACACCAGCTAGACAGTTACGCTCTTCTTCTGATAATCGTATACTCATTGTTCCCAAGGTGAAAACAAAGTCATAGGCACAACGTTCGTTTGCACACCAGGGCCCGGCGTCGTGGAACAAAGTGCCCTTTGAAATTAGACACAAAGACACAGTGGTCCCTTTTAAGAGTGCTCTCAAGTCTCACCTGTTTCGACTTCAGGGACAAACTTAGCGACCTAATCATGTTTTGTATCTTATATGTTTTCAGCATGTTTTTTATGTTTTCCAATTTCATTGTTTTTTGTCATTTGTTGTTCTGTAGTGTAGTCATATCGTTATTGATGGTGTAAAGCGCTTAGAGCTTCAAAAGATTAGGCGCTAACGAAGTCCTCATTATTATTATTATTAATATTGTTATTGATGTTAAGAAATACATGTACGACTGGTTTAGTCAAAGAGAATTCCATATCTTAAAATTAGTATTATTGCTATTAGTGGCAGTAGAGTAGTAGCAGTAGTAGTGGTGGTGTTGGTAGTATCACAATACAGGAAACTAATTTGTAATTCAGTTACATGTCATGTACTGAACAAATAAAATAAATATTTTGGTACTCTTTGTAAAGTATCGTCTGCGAAAGCCGTTAAACTATTATATGTTTGTGAAAGGTAAGTAAACATTAAATTAGGTAAATTGCATGTTGGTAGTTAACATGCATTGACTAACAGATACTATTTATATTCCACTTATTCTTTTCATTATTATTATTATTAGTAGTAGTAGTAGTAGTAGTAGTAGTAGTAGTTTTTTTATATAACTATTTGTCTCTAGAATAATGTACTATTTTAAGGCCGTTTCAAACCTGTATACACTTTATATGCCAACAACATTATGTAAGCGTGATAGTTATACTTCAGTAGAGAACATTTAAATTTGGATTGACTACTCCATTGTTGAGAAGAAGGAAGTTTAGAAATAGCTCTTATATATATGAACCAATCTCCTGTTACTTGAATTATCATTTGATCATTTCGAACACAGTCTCGACATGTTTAAACACAGTATGATGGTATAAGACATGGCATTTACCAGGGAATGATTTTTAAAGGTAAGTAAACATTAAATTAGATTAATCGCATAGTTTTAGTAACACGTACACATTTATATAATCACGCTTTCATTGCAAACGAAAGATCAAACTTGAATGTGTGTGATGTTTGAATGATAGGGCTTGTTAACGCAGCTTAACAATTGTATTAAGTTATGTCGCAACGATGTCTGCAGAGACGCAGTTTTTTTCATAGTGATATCATGCACTGGGGCATCATGCCGCAGACATGTAGCATGATGTCCCACCCAGTCACATTATCTTGACCAGGCCAACTAGTCATAACACTAACATCTTAATGCTGAACGCCTAGCGAGACAGTTGTTAGTATAATTTCTTGGTATGACTAGGCCGAGGATAGAACACACCACCTGACGTTTCCGCGACGAACGCTCTAACCACTAGGCCAACGGAGCGGTCAAACGTTAAAACGTAACACGTCATGAAATAATGCGAATAAAATATCTATCCTAGAGATACAAAACAACGATTTGTAAAGACTGATTGTATAATGTTAATGTGCCATGACTGGATTAACACAACCATGCCAGCAAATTACTCTATGGGAAGATGATAATATCTCGTTTAATACGAATTATTGTAGTGCCCGATACAAAAAATATTATATTTAAAGAGCTCCAAACTATTAAAAAGTCATGGGAACATTGTACTCAGAATTCATTTACTTATTCAATGGGATTATTCTAAATTTACTGGAAGATTTGTCAGGAAAACACGGTTATATGTAATGACATCCACAGTGACGAAATAATTAGTTTGGTGAAATCTCAGTCCGAATGATGAGGGATGGAATTCTACCACCGGGTCAGCCTATGTCCCCTTGGGAAAATCACTTTACTCCAACTTTCTCGGCACTAAGTAACCGACGCGTATTGCTGTGCGTACATCAACTCATAAACTAGCTAAACCATTCTCTGTCAGACTTGGGGATTTGCGTGTATGTTTGTGTCCTTGCGAGCCTTTACCATATGCTTAACAAAATAAATTAGCTTTGATTATTTATTCCATAGTCATAATCGTGTTGCATCTGTGTGATACTGATGTATTGTTTATAAACAGTGTTTCTTGAGAGACTAATGAATTCCGTTTGAATGCTTTCATTGTGAACAAGTAGGAAATTTATATTCAGGTATCATTGATTAGACCCCATATATGTTCAAGAAGCTACCTACGCACATAGTTCAAATCGACTTTCGTTTTAAATAACGGAAGACTCACAAATCACAACAAAAAGAGCAGATTGTAGTAAAATCTAGTCAAATTTAAAGTCATTGAAGTATTAAATTGTTGTAACAAGTGCACCTGCATATAATCCCGTTTGAAACAAAAAGGTAGGTTCATTCAAGATTGCGTGCGCAATAATTAGGTACAACATAAACGATATAAGGCTTGCTACAAAATATTTGAAAAGAATGCTAATAGGGCGTTTCCTACAATTTACAACTGCATGTTAACTGAATATCATCTCAAAGCAAACATTACGTAGTGAAATGTTATTGATTAATTTCACCAAATGTTTTTTATATCCATTTTGGTTTATGTAATGTCTGTATGTATCGTGGTTTATACATAATTGCTAGTGCTTTAAGCATTATCTTAGCCTTTTCAACCAGGAACTTTGATTCTGAATAATGTCTTTTTTAATCTAAAATAGAGCACGCTCAGAATTCGCCGTTTTTCTTGTCGAATTATTTGTAATTGTTTCTTAAACGATTGTATTAATGGTTAAGAAACTCAAAAAGGACAATATCATCCAAGCCTTACGATATGACATTGCGGTCTGCTTGATTGCCTTGATGACATTGGATTATATTATTAATTGACACATACGTGTTTGTAAACATGAACGTAAAATCTGTAAAATTCTGTCAGTGTCGTTTCCATACGATTTTAAAGTTTCCTGCGCTATTGGTGCACTTGCCATTTTAACTATATGGAGTAGAGACCTGCATTTAATATGATAACTCAAGGACGATATGTAACAAGCTACAGATGAGAGATGATAAAACTGAGTCCATTATTATCCCAACACAAAGACTTTCTTATTCACATCCTTGATTTACGTCAACAACACAAATATCAGCAAAAACAAATTTTAAGTTCATATATTCAGTACGAAGCCTATGTGTTATTCTGGACAGGACTCTCAAAGTGCACTAACATGTTATGAACATCTGCAACGCTGGATAGCCTGAGCACAGGTGTAACCGTTATTAAAAGTCCTAATAGTCACACATATCAATTTTTATTAACGGTTGGAGCGTGTAGGATCTGTCGTACTCAAGACATGGCTTGTTGACAAGTACACTTACCTATATGTCTGTATTGTTATAGCACATTAGATGAATTTGCGCATTCATACACATGGATAAGCCCCTAGAGTCAAGTCGCTTTTACAATCATATTATATGGAATACATGTGAGAACAATTACAGGTATATACCGATATGCTGCGCCATGACTACGTAGATTAAACAGATACCCGTAATCGGCCGTGTTGAATAGTATCTTTCGTGCTTTGACTGGCAGTTGCTTACATCAATTCATTTATATGTTAAATTAGGGCCAGGCACAGCACAGCCCTTATCTGCAGCACTTTTCTGCTGACAACATTAAATTATTAGTTGCAACATGAAAATGTTTAAGAAATGCGTAATCCATTTTGTTATACCATGTACAATTATATCACTTAAATGCATATTTGATAAATACTTTAAACAGTAATTGCATTATTGACATTCAATTTGAAACGATCTATCGAATAGAAAACAAAATCGTATCATTACAGACACCAATGGTGCGTGTTTCATCGTGACGTTCAATATTTAATGTGAGACGTAATCCTAATGGCAATAGTGTTATATGCATTAATTATACCACGATAAGGTACAGCTGTCATGGACGAATAAATGCCGTGCCAAAACACAAGCAGAAGGGTGCCCGTGAGATACCTGCACAATCAATGCCACATTAGGTCTCACTGGACAGTTTTTTTTAGGGGAAATTTGCATCCGACAATGACCGATTGCATAACAATGATAATAATATTACATTAAAGATACAAATAAAATAAATAACTAATGAGTTTTGTTGAAAGGATACTTGTAAGATTCTGATTGAGGTAATACAGTTAATTCGTTTTGCAACTAGTGTTATTTATATAGAAACAACTCTGTCACCATCCCCTATTTTACATTCATTTATGTAAAGGGAAAACCTATTTTGGATCTTTTCCTGTGACAATACAGCTAAAGGAATCAGTATGTGCCTCATGCATGAATAAAGTTCACTAGTATTGTAACAAATTAGCATGCGTTTAATCACACCCCAACCATCTAGATGTTTACCTCTGTAGCAGGCACATGTAAATACGTAAGCCAAGTCGGCTGCTCATTTGAAGCCTAAGTTACGCGTTTGATCTCTAATGCTGGCCTAACTGTACCAGGCAGTCACCAATAAGCCAACCTATTTCTATGCCTAACGCAAAGCAATTTTAAACCACATTTCAGAGTTAGCTTATGTGTCAACTGAAAAATGCTAGGATTGTGATAATTAAGCTCATGCCTTCTACCTTAAATATTAGGGAGGTGTCAAAATGCGAAACTATTGAGTGAGACCTTTGTGTGCTCATTTAAAGAGGACTCTACTGACACTGCCTCGATATGGGATATCCTTGAATGTACGTATGTTCTATTAGAAACCCTACAAGATAACGTAACATACAATTATAATGATTGACACATTGCAAGGTCAGATGGAGATTCATACTAATCAAATTCAGGATAAATCTATTGTAGAATACAACTCATTTTCCCCAGATATAGGATGATATAGATATACAGATGGATTGAGACAGATATAAAAAGAAATGTAGAAAGTCATGTGAGTAGAGCATGACAAATGTCCAAACTGTTTATCTCAGTGATCATCATACGGTTTGTGGCCGAAACACTGTTTCGTTATTATTACCAAAGTAGATTGAGAACTTGTTTTATGTTGTTGTCCTATATCATCTAGTAACGTCATTCATTTAAGCGAACGTTCAAAGCTGATAGTTACCCGGTAGATACAAACAATGGTAACTTAATTTCGTTTTGAATCAAGAGCAATATTTTGTAGTAACACAGTAGTAATATTTGCATGGGAGAGTTTATTATTTCACCAAAATCATTTAAATAGTTTACCATCGCTGAGAACCGCACTATTTTCATTTGATCTCAAGTGTTCATTATCTTTATTTCTTGTTTAAAAAGTATGAAAACTGGACACTGATTACACATTGTTTTCTCTACTGGACAACGGAAGAGACCGGAAAGCAACAGGGGATTAGACTGTCAGATCGTTATCATCTGGAGCTTCCCTGTGTTTTAAAACGTACATAAGTGGACATTTTAAGGCACTCGTTGGCAACTGTTCGGATTTACATTACAACTCAGTGAATGAAATGACCAAGTTGTGTGCATATTCTATAAAGTTAATGCTATTCTTTTAACCATTATGTGGAGGAACACAAAAACCAATACCGAATAATCAATTATTTTTTTTAAACATTATATTCCGAACAATAGCTCATGTTCAGTTAACCCAAGATTGTATTTCCACCCTTTACTTTTCCATGCAGACAACAAGCGCATGGTTAATTAATCCAAGATTAATGTTTTTACCCTTAATTCTCCCTACAACTACTAGGATGATTCAAAAGTGTCAGTTGCATTTCGTGTTCTCCATGTACAGTCTCTATATTGCCGTAGTTTACTACAAAGTTGGTGCTCAAAAAGTGCAATAAGTCTACCTGTACAACACATGGACAGTATTATACGCATGCTATAGCCGTGATATGTTACAAACCTAGTGCTTTAAATATCATATTATATAGATAATATTATAGCCGTTGGATGTAGACCTTTTATTATCAGTGCGTGTTTTAGTAGGTAGGATTATGGCCTGTGATACATATGTATGCATGTATGTATGTATGTATGTATGTATGTATGTATGTATGTATGTATGTATGTATGTATGTATGTATGTATGTATGTATTTATGTATGTATGTATGTATGTATGTATGTATGTATGTATGTATGTATGTATGTATGTATGTATGTATGTATGTATGTATGTATGTATGTATTGCATTGTATTGTATTGTATTGCATTGCATTGCATTGTATGTATGGGGGTACTATTTCACATATTTTGCAGACACATCGTTGTCTAGATCAACGACTGCTGGTGCATATGTTAACATTTCCGTCAGTTTCATTTGAGCTACTTCTTTCCCAGGCTTAATATTAGAAAATCAAAAGATTTTTATTTCATTCAACATTTGTATGCTCTCTGAATATTTCACAATGAGTTTGTATCTATTAAGTCGGCATGGCTGACGAGTTTATCTGCTATTGGAATTTAATCAATGACGGGCTGAAGATCCTCATTGAACTTTACTTTCTCTTCATCAAAATTGGTCTTGGCTGGAGCATAGCAATTTATGATGGTAAGTTGCTTTCTTCCAGACCAGAGGGTGTTTCGTGTTCATGTGTCTATCTTAGTAGGTCCAGCCAATTCGTCGAACAGTGCTGTCTTCATAGCATAATCAGAAACCAGCGTCTCGGCGCTCGTCACGCAATTGTATCCGGAGCCCCTTTCACACTGTTCGCTTTCTCCTGTAAGCCGGGTCTCGCTGATGACAGAAATGTCCACATTATATATGGAGAGTTCCTTTCTAATTATGGCGGTTCTCGTATGGGGTCTTTCAGTAACGTCACAGTCCAGTAAAGGTGCACACATTCCATGGTCAAAGTGTGCGAGTAGTAGTCCACATCTTTATGGGGTTTGTCTTCGTTATTACTGCTGCAGTATGTCCCTTGGCATCCGCGGTTAGCTGTCTAAGAATGTTTAGGACATCTTTTCTAGCCTTTTCCTCGTGCCAAGGAGGTAAGCGGTACATTCCTAAAGATGTCTGCTTAGTAGATCACGGGGCTGCCGGACTCTACTGCTGATGAATGTCTGTGGCTAACGACATTAATGGCCTGAGTGCCTGTGAGCAGATGTGCGGCTACAATTGCCAATGAACACATACTTGCCGCTTCGTCGTTTGCCTGTTGCCACATGACTTTAGTGTGTGATGAAATGGGATGGGTTGACGAAAATAATGAATTGCCTGGTAACTTTGTTTTACGTGAGGTATAGTTCCGTGCAGTTCGGCGCCTTCACACTCTCTTACAAAACCATCTGAATCCATTTGTACGTCAACGTCGAGACGGAGTTTAATGCAGTGACAGACCAGGATGTCATACGTGTCCTACGTGTGTAGTCGAATTGTTAGCGCTCCTTGGCGCTCTGCTGAGAATCTCCTAATGCCGAATCCAGTTTTCACATGCTATGTAGATTTCATGACATAAGGTTTAAGAGCAATAGGCTACCCTCAGACGGGTTTAGCCTGCCAGTAGAGGGCGTTTTCTGGGATGTTGCCGCTGCGCATGCCAGATCTTCTTGGAGCCACAGTTGAGAGCTGAGTGCCAGATGGTGACCAAACGTGGACTTCGTATCTCCGAAAGAGTACTAACAAGCAAGATGAGTTTCTCTCTCCCAGGACATCACATCCACCCAAATACTCGTATTATAACAATAATGCAATATTAATAATTATAAATCTGTACATATGTAACGTCTAACAAACATCATGTGTGCAGATAGATATTTAAACCAATGACACTATAGTAAGCTCCCACCAAACGTATATTATTGGATGAAAGAATGATTACATATTCACTTCCAAACAGAATTATTGTAGTATCCAATACTACCGGAATGTGAAAGACCTCCAAGGTCTTCAAAATGCATGGAAACAATTATCGTTGCATGTGTATGCATATATGTATATTCAAACAAATGAAAGTTATGTCTATTTTTACTTAATGTTCTTATCTTTTCATTATTATTATTGTTAGTAGTAATAGTAGTAGTAGTAGTTATATTATTATTATATACCGATGATATCTTATCATCGTATTTCTTCAATATCATACAATATGCCAACAAAAATTTTCTTAGGCTCCTTTTTCAAAATTATACATACGTAATATTTATTAATGCAGGATGTAACCTCGTTAGTCATTCATCTGTTGACGAAAGTATTACTTGTTTAGAATGCCACATTAACGTCGAGATAGAAGTTATGAATCAGGTGTCATATAGTTTGCTCTATGTATTACATTCACATTAACGAGTTGTGACATAATGTAATTCGCGCACATTTTACATTACGGCCTTATCTTCTACCACATCTCTGATAATATTACATGTTTTTGAAAGGTAAGTGAAAATTAAATTCGGTAAAGTAAACGTTGATAGTAATAGCTATAACAGTATAGGTTTGAGTGTGTTAAATATTAGTATTTATGATAAATGTGACCTATTAAGGTTCATATGAGTGTCTAAGGTATAGTCGACTGTAATGTCTGAGTTTCTGTTGTTCATGTTACCTGTATTGTTGATGTATAATGCGTTACAAGTACGACTGGTTTAATTTCAGCGAATTCCATATCATATATTATGATGATGATGATGATTATCATTATTATTATTATTATTATTATTATTATTAGTAGTAGTAGTAGTAGTAGTAGTAGTAGTAGTAGTAGTAGTAGTACAACTATTATTATTATTATTATTAGTAGTAGTAGTAGTATTACTGTTATTTTTATTTCAACTATTATAATTGTTAGTATTATTATTATTATTATTATTATTATTATTATTGTTGTTAACATTTTGTATTATTATTATTGCTATTATTAGTATTACAATTATTATTATTTCAACTATTAAAATTGTCCTTATTATTCTTATTCTTCCTCTTCTTCTTCTTCTTCTTCTTCTTCTTCTTCTTATTATTATTATTATTATTATTATTATTATTATTATTATTATTATCATTATTATTATTATTATTATGTAACTATTTTGTCTGGGGAATAATTTAACATTGTTAAAGCCGTTTCAAGTCTGTGCTCATTTTATGTTTGAAGTCCAGGATGTAAACGCATAACTTATAAATCCTGTAGCGAACTATTGAATTTGGAGAACGAAGTTTAGAAATAATGGTCATATGTATTGCCCAATTAATGATTTTCCCGCTTCATTTATTTCCTTACATTTTGAACCACAGTTTTGTCGTACAAGGCATGGTATATACTAGTGATGACATTGTAATGGTAAGTAAACATTACAACTATGTAAATTACATAGCCTGAGTAACACTTACAAATTTATTTAATCAAGCTTTCTTTGTAAACGAAATGTCAATCTGTAATGCGTATTAAGTAATGATGCATATAAATACACATCATATATGCATAATGTTTGGCATATGCCTCTGTATAACTTTAAAATTTGAATAAACATATTGAAAAGTATTAATTACATATTTAAAAGTGACTAACTTTAATTTTAGTTTCCATTTTAGTATGTATAATTGGCAAGTTAAATTCTTGGAAATTGCAGTGACCCTGTGGCTGATGTTCTCATGTTTAACGCATCAACAGTCTCAACATGGCTGTTATAGAATCGTTACATATGGGACGTCCAATAAAGCGTGTTGATAAAAAAAGAGGAAAGAAAATACTGTGGTTACATATGTGTTGTATGAGAAACATCGTGTGCAGATAAATATTTAAACGAATGACTCTATATTAAGCTCCCACCAAACGTTTTATACTTTTTTTTAAATTAGGACCATTGCTGAAGATTCTGATAAACATGTGTCATGATTGGATTAACACAACAATGCCAGCCGATCGTCAGAGAAAAAAATTATCACATATACGCTTCCAAACAGAATTATCGTAGTGTTCGATAATACCATAATTCTATTTAAAGAGCTCCTAGCTATTCAAAATGAATGGAAACACTGTACTCAAAATTGAGTCACTTATTGAAAGGGATTATACTAAATTTACTGGAAGATCTCTCACGCAAGACACAATATTATGCGTTGTTTAAACTCAACCACAGTGACGAAATTATTAGCCTGCTAAACTATCAGTCTATCGGATGAGGGATCGAATTCTACCATCGGGTCAGCTTAGGTTTGATGCCCTGGTGTCTCCACCGGGAAAACACTTTACTCCAACTGCCTCGGTACTAAGTAACTGACGCGTATTCCTGTACGTGCAGCAACAATAAACTAAATAAACCATTCTCTATTAGAGACTTGTGTGTATTCCTGTACGTACAGCAACAGTAAACTAAATAAACCATTCTCTATTAGAGACTTGTGTGTATTCCTGTACGTACAGCAGCAATAAACTAAATTAACCATTCTCTATTAGAGACTTGTGTGTATTCCTGTACGTACAGCAACAATAAACTAAATAAACCATTCTCTATTAGAGACTTGTGTGTATTCCTGTACGTACAGCAACAAATAAACTAAATAAACCATTCTCTATTAGAGACTTGTGTGTATTCCTGTACGTACAGCAACAATAAACTAAATAAACCATTCTCTATTAGAGACTTGTGTGTATTCCAGTACGTACAGCAACAATAAACTAAATAAACCATTCTCTATTAGAGACTTGTGTGTATTCCTGTACGTACAGCAACAATAAACTAAATAAACCATTCTCTATTAGAGACTTGTGTGTATTCCTGTACGTACAGCAACAAGTAAACTAAATAAACCATTCTCTATTAGAGACTTGTGTGTATTCCAGTACGTACAGCAACAATAAACTAAATAAACCATTCTCTATTAGAGACTTGTGTGTATTCCTGTACGTACAGCAACAATAAACTAAATAAACCATTCTCTATTAGAGACTTGTGTGTATTCCTGTACGTACAGCAACAAGTAAACTAAATAAACCATTCTCTATTAGAGACTTGTGCAATTGCGTGTGTGTGGGAGTCTTTACCATCTGCTGAACAAAATAAATTAGTTTTGATCATGTTTTCCATACCATAATCGTTTTGCATGTGTGTGATACTGGTGAATTGTTTATAATCAGTTTTCCTTGAGAAACTAATGAGTTCCGTTTGAATGATTTCGTGGGTAACAAGAAGGAAGTCTATATTCAGGTGTCATTAATTATACTCCATATATGTAATCCAAGGTACGCACGCACATAGTTCAAATTTAATGTAGAAGTATCACAAAAAGGAGCAGATTATAGCAAAATACTGTCAAAGCTAAAGTCATTGAACTTCATATAATACAGCTTTCAATAATAAAATATTAGGTTCATTCTAGATAGCGTGCGAAATAAATAGGTACTACGTATATACAATAATACATGTAACGAAATCCTTAAAACGTCTACCCATAAGGCGTTTACTACAATTTAATATTGTTTGTTAACTGAATATTAACTTAAAGAAAGCAAAAAAATACATAGTCAATTGTTATTGATTGATTTCAGCATATGCCTTGCAATATCAATTTTGGTTTCTGTAATGTCTTCATTTATTGAGGTTTATACCTAAGGCGGTTACGTATCCGTGTCCCAAAATTTTTTTTTTCAACGCTCTCCTTTTATAGCTGTAACGCAGATCGCCAACTTGTGATGAAGGACTTCAGCACAAGCTGGCTTGTAGTGAAGTGAAGCCTGACGAAGCTCACCGGCTTACAAATATGTGTTAGTCTTTGTAAAACAAAAATATGTTTGAGAAGAACAAGGGTTGCCAGATCATGTGAAAATCAAAGATCTACGAATCCATCTATTTGTAAATGCTGGACCTCAACCGCACATTTCAGTTTGAATGCGTAATAGGGACTTGCAGCATAAGTGGGATTCCCAATAGATTCCATTTAATAATAATAATAATAATAATAATAATAATAATAATAATAATAATAATAATAATAATTATAATAATAATAATAGTAATATTGACGACTTTATCATGCGCCTTATCTTTAGAATCTCTAAGCGAATTACAACATCTATAATGATATGACTTCACCACCGAAAAACAAAATGGAAAACAAAAGAGTTAAAAACATACAAGATACATACAATTATCAGTCTCTACGTTTGTTCCTGCAGTCAAGAAAGGTGTTTTAAGAGCTCTCTTAAAAGGGGCCACTGAATTTCTATGTCTCATGTCGATGAGCAATTCTTTCCACATCGCCGGGCCATGGAATGCAAAAGAACGTAGTCCATATGACTTTGTTTCATAGTTATAACAATGAGTATACAAGTGTCAGAAGAGGAGCATAAGTATATTGCTGGTGTATACACATGGGTAATGTCATATAGGTATGTTGGACTGGAGTCTGTTAGTGAAACATAGCACAAAGAAAAAATTTTGTTTTTGATTCCGTATCTAATTGATAGCCAGTGTGGTGTACATGGCATTGGTGATGAGTGCTCTGATCTAAGTACTCTAAAGATGAACCGGGCATCTGTGTGTTGATATTTCTGAAGTAGATATTGTGACGAACCGAATTCAGTTACAATAGTACTGTCGTGAAAATACTAATGTGCATACAGGTGTTTTAGTTGCATCAGATGAAAGATATTTGCGAATGTAACTGATGTATCGCAGCTAAAGATATGCAGCCTTGCATATGTTCATGACATGTTGGTGCAATGTGAGAGTACTGTATAAAGTAACATCTAGGTTTCGTACTGACTGTGCAAATGTAATGTTGGTGAAACGAATATTTATTGCCTGAGGAAAAGAATGTGAATGAGAACGTATTTGTGTTTGGATCAGACTGGCTTCATTTTTATCATTCATTCCTATACAGCTTGTTGAATGTTATCTGTGATTTCACATCGGAAATGCATATCTTTACTCCGTGACATGTAGCATCAACTTCAGTTGGGTGGCTAGACTTGTACATTTGGGTGTTATCAGCGTACTACTGGTGAGACACTGGGTGATGAGCTACAACACTTGAGAGCGACCGAATGTATAGAATGACGTGAACAGGTCCACGAACAGACCCCTGTAGACACCACAAAATAGATCAACTGGGCTGGAATGTATTCCCTTTTCAGATGCAATATGTGTCACGTTGACTAAGTAGGACTTGAACCACTGTTAGACTTTATTCTTAATGCCAAAAATACATGTTGGCGACGGTGAAGTACTATATCATGGTATATGCAGATAAATCAATACGTGTGAGGATAGTAATCGTGTCACTATCCAAATCAAAGAGAATGGCATTAAATACTTTCAGAAGAGTAGTCTTAGTACTGTGGCAAGGGCGATATGCAGACTATACATGTCTTAAAAATGTTATGGTCAAGTGTTGCTTTTTTCAGCAGAGGCTTTACGATGGCAGCTTTGAAAAAGTAAGGAAATTACACCGTTGAGAGAGATACATTAGGAACATCAGTTAGTGAAGGCCATATTGGGCCTAAGCACTCAAACAGCAGTGATGTTGGAGTTGGATCAAGTTCACAAGACTTCATTACGATTGTCCGTACTAAATCATTAGAGTCAGATTCAAATGATCCTAATGGTTGTCGCTGAAATTCTGTATTATAACTGACTGTATGGTGATGTATTAACTGATATTACATTGTCAAGCTAATCTCGAATGGTTTGTATTTTCTGACGGAGGAAATTTGCAAATAGGTCCGAAAGGCCTAGTCGAGAGAAGGTAATTGGAAGTCGAGTACATTTGTTCTTTGACATTAGTTTGTTAGTTATCTCGAAGAGCTCTTTGCAGCTGGAATAATGTGGCTAAATTGACTATGTTTGTGATATTCTTCTTGTCGGCTTCATAGATTTGTTTATAAATAGTGAGTCTGGTGGAAAGCCAAATCCTCTCTGCTTTTCGGCCATATCTTTTAGCAGTGCGAAGCTGGTCCCTGACGTTCCTATATCACGGATAACACATTTTTATTGATACGCTTAATTTGTTGACTGGGGCATGTTTGTCAACCAATGAACGCATGCAGTTATCGAGTTGTTCTGCTGTAGACTGTAAATAAGTTGTTAGGTATTCTTGGATAAAATCATGGACAGTATACAATATATATGTCAGTCAATCTGCAATGTAAAATAATCAATACATAGAAAAAGTCCAACGGTTTGTACAATGTCCAACTCTAAAAGTAGGATTAATGAAAATGATAAATAAAGACATTCAAACAATGTCTAGGCTTGGAACGTTAATTAAATTACCTGATTGTTTTTTATATGGTATCTGTCGTTTTCCTAGCCACGTTTATGTTTTATCCTTGTATTATGTAAAGTATCATACGCATTCTTACTTCAGTAATATAACTTATCCACGCTAAAAACAACATACGTTTCACCAACAAAGGTTTGCATATGAATTGAAGAAAAGGTTACACAGTTAACTTAATATATAGTATATAATAGGATATAACTTATTGGAAATCTACTAATTTCGCTGTGTGAGACATCAAAAACTATAATTTGGTAAATTAGTCCTGATCTCGAGTTTACTACACCAATAAAGCAATCGATTATCCCACAATAGTAGACGTCTGGTATTACACTAAAGACCATTGATCAACTTGTTTATTGTATGATTTCATCTTTGTTTACAATTGTTTTGTAATCAAACCGTCTACAGATAATTGAGACCTATTGTTTCACGATCTATTTTGTTTCTTTTCTCCTTTTTTAGACTGAAATACTTTTTTCAAACAATCAAATGGGCCGAAAAAAGTAGTAATCCCTATGTACAATAGGTATGCCCCAAATATTATAAAATGTTGCTTTTAATGTTGAGTGAATTAAATCGGGTGAGATTAAAATCGTACATTATGCTGCATGCTGAAGTTGAGAGTTAGTTTCTGTGCCAATAGGCTTAAATCTTGGTCTAATCTTGTTCCTAAAGAATACATTGGTATATAGTGTGACATTAATGTGTCTTCTGTGTACATAGATGGAAATATTACAATTTGAAAGTCTAAGCTGCTCAATATTCAACACTATCGCACTTATAGTTGGTTTAGCTCCCAAAACATCAATGTGCAGAGAAGGTAGGGTAAAGATGGCGTCATTGTTTTCCTTGCCAATTCATAATCCATATTTCATTACATTGTTGATTTTTAAACGTGCTATATCTCTTACTTCTCATTTAGTCATACAGAATGACGATTGCATTTACAGAGTGGTGTCAAACACATTCTCCTTTGTACCTGTTAGCTTAGGGTATTTGTACTAATCTGGGTCGCCGAGCCTATTGAAGTTTTTTCCCTCCACTTCAACCAACCCTTTGTTGATATTGAATGGTGTTCATGTTAGGTTATGGAAAATCTGAAAACATGTATTTGAAGTCTGCCTTTCTGATTCAATGCATTCGTTGATATTATTCAGTGGCACATTGATTTTGTTACAAAAAGACATAGAGACTTCAAAAGATGAAAACTTTTGTTAAAATCATTAATATATGATACTATGCTTTATCTATTTATGTATGTATGTATGTATGTATGTATGTATGTATGTATGTATGTATGTATGTATGTATGTATGTATGTATGTATGTAAGTATGTATGTATGTATGTATGTATGTCTGTCTGTCTGTCTGTCTGTCTGTCTGTCTGTCTGTCTGTCTGTCTGTATGTATGTATGTATGTATGTATGTATGTATGTATGTATGTATGTATGCATGTATAATAGCCTTCGTATGATAATATATGCATTGATTCCAAATATTTTCAAACACGTTATTAGTGTATAAGACAGCACAAATCCTAGTAATCGCTTGTCAAAATTATGCAGACATAAACAAAATTAATTAAATTAATCTAAACATATTTGTTTCATGCTTGTAATCTACCTGGTACTTAACGAATTATTATTTAACGTAGATTTATGTTGCATTTGTACCAACCTATCGTTCTTATTTTTGCAAATAAATATCAAACATCCATGATTAATATAATCACTGAAGCAGCTCTACATGCATTGAGTCGTATGGCCTTTTCAAAACGAACCATGAAACAATATAGAGTGATGTGAATTTTCATGTTTAATGGAATAGTTCCCACAGGTAAATTATTCTTTATTTAGTGTAACTTTATTTAAAATATGTGCTTCTGATTTCGTTACATACAAGATAATCAATACATAATATTGACTAGATGGTATTTTAATCATTAGTTCCTCAGAGAGGCAAATATATCGGACGAAAAGACTAATTAAACATGTATGTCTTGTCTTATTCAGGAACAGCTGGCTCATCGAAGGCAATCTTTGAACTAAAATATAATTTTGAAAGCCGATTGAACATTGATCTGACTTTACCACGAGCTTAAACGTATTGCATGGAAAGTGATCGCATTCATACAGTCTAAAGATGGACATAGAAAAATTGCTTATTTTATCACTACATTTCATTGTGTCTGTGTTCATCTCTTCATCTTATGCGCATGTAGGTTGTACTGTTAATGGTATTTCCTTCACCTGCAGAAATATTTCCAGCAAAGCCGATTCTCCACTTGTACTGCCGGCAAACATACAGCAAGTTACGATATTTGGGAGCAACAATCATGAACTGTCACTTACCAGTGGACTTTTCAAGCATGAAACATGGACAAATGTATTAGAACTGTCTATTATTGAATTCAGTAATGCAAAGTTTATCGAAAGGGAGTTTCTTGACGGACTAGAAAAATTACAATTTCTGTCTATATCGGCATGTCCTGCTCTCGAGAGCATTGACCCGGATGTATTTCTTTCTACACCTGATATTGAAGCACTTCATTTGGATGAGAACTATAATCTTAAATTAAGTCACGTAGAGGCAATTTTGACTTGCAGATTGAGTAAACTTAAATATCTGTCTTTAATCGGAATAGAAGGTACGAAAAGGCGTGTTGTCCTAGGTGAAACATTTTCAAAGGCTTTGAATACGAAGAATCTTACAAATCTTATTATAAGTCGAGTCAAAATATTATATATAGAACATAATTCCGTTCTTGAAACATTGGCAACTATAAAATACTTAAACCTTTCGTATTCTACAATTCATCTTGCAAATAACGTCACCTGGCGTCACAATGGCATAGTCAACCATACATGTGAACTGGTAGATTTGACTGGTTGTCCGATTATAGTACATAATGGTATAAAACAACGAGACCAAATTATAACACGGAATATGCTTCAGAATGTAACATATCTGTTTACTCAGGGCATCACGTACTATTCTAATCCATTCAGAATAAATGTAAGGTTTATTAATAAACACTATCTCATCAGTAGCCTAAAAATATTGGATTTAAGCCAAAATAACATTATAATTTTAAATATTACATTTGATGGAGCATATTTTTTGAACGCATTGGAGGCACTGAATTTAGCAAGTAACAATATGGAATATATATCACCATCTTTTCTAAGCACTTTGCCTTCGCTAAGGATTCTAGACTTGTCTAATAATCAGTTGCAGATCATGCAAACTAATCATGATTTTCCAAATATATTTTCTAAGAATAAAGACCTTGAGATTATTTACTTCAGAAATAACAAACTAAATGTCGTACCGTCAAAGCTATTCTCATCAAATACCAAGCTACGTATAATTGATTTGAGTGAGAACGAACTTGCCAATTTTAATGTCGAATTGCGCTACGCATTGGATTTGAAGTTAACTGATTTACGAAATAATCGGCTTAAAACTTTGCCGGCAATATTCTTGGAACAATTGGAGGAAATATTTCGGCATCTACCGACATCAAATTCACAAGAGGCCAACCAAGACAAATCTTTTGCTCAGTCAGCTCCAGGATAAAATTCTTATAGCAGAGAAATACAACTATGGATATAATGCCAGCAAAATTGTGCGACTCCTAGAGAAGCACTCAGGTATTCCACAATATTTAATGATAAATCTTTTGGAGAATCCTATCGTATGCGATTGTGACACACTTAATTTTGTTAAATGGATTATCTTTACAGATATCGAGATATTCAATAGGACAAATGTTCGATGCAGCTATGGCAACAAGGAAGAATTTGTAAATATAGAAACTTATGAAATGATCAAAGAAAACTGTCGGCTTCCATATATCATCGGCCTTGTAACTGGATCATTAGCAGCAGCTGCATTATGTATATTTACATTCGCTGCTATAATTATTCAGCGGCACAAAAAGTCAAAACAAAACCATGGATTAGAAAATCTAAGGAGAGAAATTCTTCAAGATAATATAAATTTCAAATATGTAGCATTTCTGCCCTATTGCAGTCAAGACGAGCATATTGTAGACGAACATATCATGCCTTCCTTAAATAAAATTGTCAAGGAAAAGCTGAACACCGAAAAGGATCTTCTCTGTACTGGAGCTGATTCCTTTGTTCCTGGTATGCTCATCATAGACGAAATACATCGCTGTGTTAATGAAAGTCTTGTGGTAGTACCTGTAATAACACCAGCATTTCTTCAGTCTAATTGGTGCCGGAAAGAATGTGTTGATGCCCTTGAGCAGCAAAGACAAGTTGTTGTTCTAATGAAGCAGAATACAAACACAAATGACACAATTGATACAATCAAACAATTGATAGAGCACTATACCAGAGCTACCTGGTCTGATAATGAAGGCCAATTTATTATACGTCCCTCTTGGAATTCAGTTGGTGAGGCCATTTTTCACATAGCTTCTGAAACGTTTCGGAATTACAGGAGACAAAACGTAAATACGCCAAATGAATTAATTCCCTTGGTTGATCAAACATGATAATACAATTTTGAGTGTTTCGCCTGAGGGCACTATATACGTTACTGCGTAACGCTTCTAACACTGAGAAACGTAACGAAGTCCCTCTCCTTCTTGAATATTCGAACTTCAATTATAATATTTCGTCTTTCAAATCAAATTTTACACACACACACACACACACACACACACACACACACAAACATATATATATATATATATATATATATATATATATATATCATGTACACCTCTCCCAGACCACGTTACCCGACGAGGCATATGTTGCATTAACTTGGTAGATAATGCATTGGATTTAAAACATGACAGGAATAATACAAAATCCTTCCTATATTGCATTGTATGATACGGAAATTCAAACCCGTGGGTTACACATTCTAATTGCCATGGTGGAGATGTCCATCTTAATACTGATGCATTAAGAAGGGTTGTTTTTATCATACTAATAAACAAGAAATGAGGGTCGTCGTCAAAGGCACAAATGGTTAATACAGTCATAACGTTCAAACGGCATAACACCGAGTGATGCCTTTAAGTAAGTAATATATTTTAAAATGTTTGGTACGTAATTGTCTTTAAACAGTATGTAAACATTTTTGGTGATAACTAAAGAACTACTGCTCGTTAATATATGACCCGAATATTATGGATTTACAACCTTTTAATTCCAGTAGAATTGCCAGATTTTAATTGTATTTTAAGCTTATCTATTGGAAGATATCAAGCCTTAGAATGTCAAGAACAAATACTTTCTAGTATCCTTATACAGAGAATATAACAGGCATTCTTTCGGTTTATTTATTTTATGTCAGGAACAGTTACTATGTTCGTTGTCATGATTATTGAATATTTTCTAAGATGCCTACAAGGTTATTTTGTAGACATCCTTTCCTTCATCTGCATGTCATCTAATTTTTTCGTTTCGTCCACACATCGTGCCTTCATCAAAAATGCTTGAAAATGTTTGTTCTCACTTCCTGTGAGATATGCATACACATTCTACTTGTAATTTTTAACAAAGTTCTTTCCCTCCATAACACATTGTTGTATCATCCTCATGTCATCAACCATGAGTTTCAATTTTACAACAAAGTTGCACTGCAAATTTCGATGACTCAGTACTAATGTTAATGGTTTTAAAGAATTTCTTTAGGCCATAAATCTACACAATTTGCTAGGACAGGTAAGTATGAAATAAATCTTCTCATATAATATTGATGTTCTTCATAACATTTCCGAGAGCTGTTCCTTTGATGCGAACATATATATAGTAAAAAATATAAATCCCTTGTACCGCTTTTCTTTCAAGTAAAGGCATCTGTACGTCATGGAATTCACTAAACTGAGAATAAAAGTGACTGGTCAGGGTAAAACGGTCTATCATTAGTCTATATTTTCTTCGTTGTTGATTATTCGCAAGAGGGTACATGATCCACAAAACTAATTTGAATTGATATCTGTGCCAAGGGTCCACGTGGAAAGAAGAAGATCGAAATTCTGTGGGTAGCCAATATATGGCAGCCCTATAGGGTGAATATGCATAGAATGTGTTTTGTTTCGACACAGTTGGTCTAGATTAGAGAACGTTTTAAGACAGACAAGACTTCGACGTACTAGCAACATTGTTCTAAAAATTAGCTAAATTTAAATATCCTAAAGCCCGTTGTGCATAGCATATTTTGATATGTAAAGCTATTGTGATGGCAGAGAGCAAAGTTGATAATATAGCCAACATCATTTTCATATTTACTTCCCCTATACATAGCATTGCCCCGTTACACACAATAAAACACGGTCATTCGTTCACAAAGCTATCACAGTGGTGTATGAAAGCATGTGATATTTGTTAGAATCCGATACTTTCTTTTAATCCAGTTAATATATGTAAAGAGTAACTATTGTGTTCTGTATAATGATTTATGAGACAGCCAAAACCGTACTTCGGAAACTTACTTTGTCGATCTATCTGCCTTCGGTTTCTTAATTTCACACATCCATTGTTTATTCTTCTCCAACGTTACAATGCACAATATTATATACTTGATAATATGTTATTACACTTTTTCATCCAGTACAAGTGTCATGCATATGCCAAATATTTTTAACTATGAAAAATGATCGTTCCTTCCATTCTAGCTCGTATTACCGATGTTCAGTAAGTCAGTGTGATGCCTGTCTGATGATGAATGTCTGTGTTAATGTCCTGAGCCGCCTGTGCGCAGATGTGCGGCTACGACTGTCATTGAGCCCAGACTTGCCACTTCGTCGCTTGCCTGTTGCCACGTGACTTTAGTGTGAGATGAAATGGATTGATGGATATCAAGAATGACTGGCGCGGTGCCTTTGTTTTAAGAGCGGAATATTTCCGCAGTTGGTCGCCTCACATTCTTCCCGAAAACCATCAGTCCAGCAGCACCAGGACGTCCTACTTGTCTTGTCGAATTCTTAGCGCTCCTCGGCGCTTTGCTGAGAATCGCCTATCTGCCCGTTGATCAGCTGAGAGTTCCTCCATGAAGTCTGCCTAATCCAGTTTTCACATGCTAGATACACAAAGTTTTTATCAAATAGGGTTTAAGACCCGTAGGCTACCTTCAGTCTGGTTTAGCCGCCAGTCGGACGTTTTAAGGGATGTGGATTCTGCGCATGCCACATCTTTTTGGAGCAAACGTTGAGAGCTGAGTGCCAGGTGATGACCAAAGGTGGGCTAGCTACATCCGAAGGAGTAATACAGATTGACAAGCCAGATGTGTTAATCCTCCCAGGACATCCCAATACATTCCAAAATCGTATTATGATGATAATGTAATAATAATAATAATACTAAATATTACATATATGATGTCTACCAAACATCAGGTGTGCAGATAAATATTTAAACGAATGACTATACTAAGCTTCCACAAAACAGATTATACTTTTCTTACTATGGACCTTTACTGACGATACTGAGAGGCAATGTGCCGTGATTGGATTAACACAACCCGGCAAGCAGATTGTTGGAGCAAAGAGTGATTATATTCGCCAACAAACAAAATTATTTTAGTGTACAATACTACCAGAATGTAAAAGAGCTCCAAACTCTTCATAATGCATGTAAATATTGTCCGTAAAACCTCGCCACTTATTGGACGGGATTATTCAAAATTTTCTGAAAGATCTGTCACGTAAACCAGGGCAATATTCGTAGTTCCAATCAGAACCATGGTTTCGAAGTCTTTATCTTGCTGAACGATACGCCCAGAGTAGGAGGGTCTGAATTCTACAATCGGGTCACCCAAGGATAGCTGTCGTGGTGTCTCCTTGGGAGAAAACCTTACTCCAACTGTCCCAGCACTATGTAACCTATGCGTATTGATTTAGTGTTCAGTACCAAATAAACTAAATTAACCATTCTCTTCCAAGGTGTGTGTGTGTGTGTTTGTCAGTGTTTGTAATTGTGTCTTTACCATATGCTGAACCAACAAAAATTATTTGTGATGATCATGTTCATAATCGTAACCACATTTCGACTGCTGAATATCTATTTAGTGTTTATAAATATGTTTTCCTGGAAAGACGTTTACATGCTGTTGGAATGCTTTTATTGTAAACAATAAGAAAGTTTATATTTAGGTGTCATGATTACTGCCGCATATGTTTTATCCAAGCTACCGGTAAACATATATAGAATCAAACTTCGTTTCAAATCGCAAAATTATCATTGCTGATATAATCCTGATATAATATTGTCAAAGTTAAAGTCATAGAAGTATGAAATTGATAAAACAAATGGAACTGAATATAATACTGTTTTCATCAACAAAAGATCCAGTAGAGATTGGGAATAGCAATAATATGGAACACGTACGTTATAACTATCGTGGCGCCCAATTGAAGTCCAAGATGTATCTCCGGTTCCACCCGCTCTAGTCAATGGTCAAGGAGTCGGCGCGCATGGTCCACTCCTCCCTGTCTGTTTGAAGGATCCCTCGAGAGACCTTACATTCAACACAAACCCGATGGTCGCAAAGCCTTGGTCCCTCGCATCGAGAAAACCAGTACATTCTTCCGATCCAACGTCACCAGACACAGCGACGTCACAAGAAACCACACAGAGTTCTGCAACTTCACATCACCTAATTATATATAACGCAGCATACACACAGGCTGCATACAGAAGGCACCACACACACGGCACCACACACGAGCACCAAACACGGCACCACACACGGGCAGCTAAAATTAAAACAACTAAATCGCCTAATACATATGGCACTATTAAGTACTTCTACATTCATATATGTTGCGCACGCGCGCAGATGCATTAGTTATCCATGGACATTAAACGTTCAATGCATGCAGCGTATAATTAAAGTCAATTTGTCTGTTCGGTTACAACAAAATAGCTACCTCAAAGCAGAATATAGTATTTTTAAAATATCATGGCGCTATATAACCTAGGCATTTACTCTATAGAGTTTATAATAAATACTAAAACATCTGATAAATAAAACAATTATGTCATATGAAACGAATAGCAATAAGAATATAATCTTAAATCTATTTTTATCTCTTTATCTGAAGGTTTACTTCCGTAAAGTGGATAGCTTTCGAACAAGAATGGATGTGATGTGATGCTAAGATAGAATGTGCTATATAATATACCCTAGCTGTGACCGATATGCTCAGCTAGGTATTTAGATTTTTAAACTGCAGGAATAGTGCACATGCAGCATGAGCTGAGCTGCGTTCAGTATTTCAAAATAACTAGAGCTGATAATTAATAAACCACCCTCGGTGACGCTGTACGCGGCAGGAAACCCGAGTAGCAGCACTATGGGTTAATCCTAAATTCGTTCGAGTGTGATGGCGTGGGGGTTAATCCTAAATTCGTTCGAGTGTGATGAATTATGGGTTAACCCTAAATTGTTTTCGAATATGAACGCGTGGGTTAACCCTAAATTCTTTCGAATGTGAACGCATGGGTTAATCCTAAATTCTTTCGAATGTAAACATGTGGGTTAATCCTAAATTCTTTCGAATATGAACGCGTGGGTTGTTATGAAAATTTTTGATTTTCGTTAACTGATACTGCTATAGATACGATGATGAATTAGCGATATATTTTTATATAAAATGTCAGTCGGAGAAGCACAAATAACTAGATTAACACGAGAACGGTTGGCCGCGATTAAGAAATTTCTCCCGGTGAGAGATTCTTTCAGAGATAATCTTCAAGCGCGTCAACAGGCAAAGATGGATTTTACCACTGAAACTAAAGAATTTTTTGCGCCTATAACCGCGGCAACTGGAGAAGTTGTAACCGCTATTAAAGAATCACAACCTACAGTTGCACCTGAGGAAAAACTTAAAAAGTCGGATGATGTTAGAGTTCAAACGCTACGAGATAAATTTACTGAAGAAGCTTTAGCAAGGATTGATAAAGATGATATAACTGATTTAGTAAAATTTGCTGCGCTGGGATATTACACTAAAGAAAATTATTTAAAACCTACCCATAAAGGTTATATAAAAAAACGTAGGTGATTTTGCTAAAGCAGTTTACAAAATTAAAAATCAACTACCACAAATTAATAATGATGATCCCATATATCAGGCATATTTGACTGCTGTTGAACGAGAATATCTCGAAAATCATGAAAAAAGAGGTTTATTAGTAACTGAACAACAACGACTAAAAACCGAACAAAAACAACAACAGAAAAAGGAACAACAACAACTATTAAAACAAACACGAGCAGAAAAACGTTTTTTACCATCACCTCCAAAAAAACGAGGACGACCACGAAAACAACCAGAACCTGTTATTGAGGAACCTCAACAAGAAGAACCTGAGTTTGATATATTTAGAGAACCTCAAGAAGAAAAATCCGGTAGTGGATATCGTGGTGGTGGAATTGGAAATTCAATACCCTGTTCAAGAAGTGTCCTCGATGATATATCACGGTTAGAAGTTCTTATTGGAGGAGTACGAGCTGGAAATAATTCCCCGAAAATAATTAACGAAGCAACTGAAATCTGTCAACGGTTATTTCAAGGACATGTAATGGATATCGGACTATATCGAAGTTTCATCGATGAACTTACCGATGATCATTACAGTGATTGATCACCGCTATTAGACATATAGCATTTAAATAAAAATGATAGTACATCGTAGTATGAACAGAGCAAGACCCGTTTTTGTTGTAAATTCACGACTACCGGTTTATAAACTCACATATGGAAATGTACTTGGTGATATTGTTACTGGATTATTTACTAGAATTGCTCCAAAGATTTTACCGATCGGTAAAGAAATAGCGTCAAAATCTATTGGGGTTTTCGGTGACCGAGCTGGTAAAGTTATCGGGGAGACCGCATTTGATATGTTAGGTACCGCGAAAGATGAACTTGTTTCGTTGGCAAAACGCAGAAAGAAAAACGGAAATGGATTTCAACGAAGAAATTTTCACCTACAGTCTACGAAACAAATGCCACCAAATATAAGTAACGTAATTAATAACATGGCAAAAAAAAGGTTAAGAAAAATTGCTGGCTCTGGGTTAGCGCGGTTAAACATTTACATCAGCTACGTTAATAGAAAATGTTCAAGGATGAAATTGATGATGCTTTTAAGGTAAATGACCCCGTAGGAAGAAATAGATCTATACGCGATTATCAGTATTTTTCATATCAAGCACAAAATCCAAATACAAGGTCACAAATTGATCTTAAATTCGATGATACATCTAAATACTTCTTCCCGTGTGAAGCATTCATCGAAGTAGAAGGATAACTGCGAAAAGGTGATGATACTTCATTTGCAGGCGCTGATCATCTTGAAAATATCCGGATTGGGTTTGTCAACAACGGAATAATGGCGCTATTTAGCAACGCCCGGTATACAATTGGTTCTTCTAAAATAGAATCCATCGATAATGATGTTGATGTAGCAACAACAATAATAGGGCTAGCAAGATACTCTGATGATTTTATTAAATCTGCGGGTCATTCAATGATGTTTTCTAAGGATACTACCAATCACGCTGATCATAATCAATTTATTATAAGGCGACCACAAAATAATGCTAAAAATGCTGATGCTGATGTCGAGAATGTTGTTATAGATATTAATCCTAATTACAACGCAGGATTTTCAGCACGAAAATAGAACATTGACGCCGAGGGTAGATCTTCATGTACAATTCCGTTGTCGCATATATTTGGATTTTGCAGAGATGTCCGGCGAGTGATATATGGTGCTAGTCATACTGTAACGCTTACACGAAGATCAACTGATGAATATGCTCTTTGGCGTGGTCCTGCTCCTGTAACAGATTGTAAAGTACTATTAACAAAGTTAGCGTTGTGGATGCCTGTTATGACTCCATCGTTGACCGTTGAGACTGATTTATTATCATTTATGGACAGCGGAGGAAGATCACCGATGAGTTGGTGTGATGTTACAACAGCTACTATGACTAGTCCAAGTGGTGAAGTTTTTACTGACAAAAAACATTTCCGCACCAAGACATGTTTTTGTTATATTGCAAAACCAAGATAGAACTCAAAAGACAGCTGTTGCAAATGACAGTCTGCAATTACGATCTCATATGATATTTGATAAATTTAACGTCAATGAAGTATCACTACGAATAAGTAACCAACAAGAACCCGTGGAAAATCTTATCATCGATTACGAACAAAATCAAATTGGACGAGTTTATCATCGATTGTGGTCGTTTATGGGTCGTGATCAAAACATTGATACTGGACTTCAAATATCACAGGTGGAGTTTAAAGAATTATATCCGATTTATTACTTTTCGTTGCAACATCTTGATTTTTCTAAACACTCAACTGTTGATGTAAAATTTCAAGCTCGTGTTGGTCCTGCCCCTAACGGATTTAGAGCAATTGCTGTTCTTCTCAGTGATAAATCAATGATATTAGAAGGTGGTGGTGGAAGAATGAGAGTCATTGATACACCAGTGGAAAATCTTTGAAAATTCTACAAATTTTTCCATTGAATCAATCAGTGTTATATAAAAATGTCATACAATGTTATCAATGTCACATTGACACCCGGTCAGATAAAAAAACTTCGATCGGGTTCAGCTAAAAAATCTGGAACTACGATTATGCTAAAACCAAATCAGATGACAGGTGGACAAAATAAGTTATCGTTGACAAAAACTCAAGTTAATTATTTCAATAATGCGCTCAAAGATAAAAAAGGAGTTCAGATTACGCTATCTGCAGCTGCAATAGCCAATATGATTAAAACCGGCGGAATATTTCCGCTGTTAGCTGCAATTCCAGGATTGATTGCATCAGCGGCTCCGGCGCTTCTTGGTGCGTTAGGAACTGGTGCCGCGGGAGCACTTGCTTCTGGTGTTGTCAATAAGATAATGGGTAAAGGTCTAAAACCAAGAAAAAAAAAAGGGAAGCGGATTCAGACTACCAGGAAGTCGATTCACGTGGTATTACAAAACCAATTAGTGAATGGAAATTCGAAGAATTTCAACAAAGAATTTTCACCAATGTCAAATTTTGATTTACTCGACGCAGTAAAAAAACTCCCAGTGAAACATTTCAGAGGTGTATTCATGAAAGATCAATTACCAGCAAACCCACAAATACCAGAAACTGGCATAATTAATCTTGATGATAACACTGGACCTGGAACTCATTGGGTTTGTTACGCAATATATCCAACGTCGATTATTTATTTTGACTCATATGGATTACCACCTCCGATTGAATTTGTCAAGTATGTGTCTCAGTTGTTTACAACTCAATGACAAAGTAATTCAATTTCATCGAAAATCCCGAGAATCCAAAGGATTCCAATTTGGTATTCAACGTTACCCACGCAGACATTAACAGATCATCCAATATGTGGTCGAGAAACTCTTAACGCGTTGATGGTTATCTCGGCAAATCCTAAATTACCTCACAAAGCAATACACGAGTACGCAACTATGATTAGTGAACTTCGACGATTTTAACAAAGAGAAATATCTAATATAACAATGTCAGATATTTTTGGAAGATCAGCATCACGCGTTCCTGAATCAGTTACTTTCGCACAGGTAAAAAAAAATAATCAACAGAGCTATCTCTGCGATAGCAAACTGAGATGAATTAAAAAAATTATATGATCAAATAAAAGATATAACACAATTACAAAAAACCATCGATGATATTAAAACCACCACTGATAACTCCGTCGCAGATACAAAAAAACTACGTGATGATTATAACGATATTATAATTAAATTTAATCAGCTCCAACAAGATATCATCGATGTTGGAATTCATATGACGGATTTGTTTGGTAATCCACGTGTGACTGAACCAAAACTTACCGCGATAAAAGATTCTATGTTGGACCTAGCAACACTTCAAACCAAATATGAAGAACATGTAAAATCCTTTAATACATTTCGAAGAAATATCATTGATAAATTTCTCGGATCTACATTTGATAAACTCGATATAAAACTTCCAGATGTTAAGAAATCCATCGATGATCTTAAAACAACCACTAATAACATAATATCAGATGCAACTAGAATGATAGCAATAGTTGAAAAAACAAAAATTCCTCATGGTAGCACTATCAACGTCGTATACACGATTCAATATGGATCATATACGTGGACACCTACAAATAATATTTTACACGTTACTGCAGCCGTAAAAGGAATTTATCGATTAACGTTAGTGACACCAACACAATTCACGATATCATCGTCGAGTTCAACCGGGGTAAACAATACGATATCAACGATCATCGACAAGGATACAACTGAACAATTCACGATTACATCAAACGATAACAACCTAGCTAGGGTTTCAATGACATGGTATGTCGAATTTGTAGCTGATTTAAGTAAACAACTAAACTAGAAGTTTCAATCGTAATTATTGACTACGTTAATAGATAAAATGTCAACGATGTCACTGGCACCAACGGTATTTGAATATCGTTATAACATCGTCAAAGAATATCAAAATAAACTTACAGCGTTAATTACCGAGTATAGCACAAAAAAGAAAAAATACCAACGTAGAATTACCGCGTTAGATTTAACTGTTTACTCGGTATCAGGTGTAATAACAGGCGCTGGAATTATACTATCTTCAGTGGTTATGATATCCCCGATTGTTGTACCAATTTGTATATCCACGGCTGCAACAATCACGGGAATATTTACCACTATAACAAAAAAAATATCATCGTGTTCTGAAGAGAAATTACACGATTACGCTGTTAAACTTATTACTGCGTCAAGCGCGTATTCAGAATTATCAATGTTGATCTCGTCAGCGATTGATGATCAAATAATTACCGATGATGAATTCTCGAAGATGGTACGGTTATATGATTCAACTATTTCAAAGTTGACGCGCAATAATAATAATGACATCATCGCAAGAAATCCTTCAACGAATAGCAACAAATACCACCACGACAAAAACAAAGTTGATCTCGGTGGTAACGAAAACACCAGAATTCAGCATTGAATTTAATCCTCCGTTGGCGGTATCTACAACCGCGTTAACGCAATTAAGATGCTACTACAGTTGGCCTAATGTAAGATCAACGCCCTTCAATGGTAAACCTCCCAATAACAGTTTCACGTTCACGTATAGAAAAACTAACCCGGATAAAACAAAATGTGATCCTGTCACACATACGATACATCTACCGACGGGTGTATACGATATCGAAGATATCAATGAAGCGATCATACATGCCATCGAGGGAATAACAGGACCAAATATCATCGAAGTAAAAGATGGCAAGGATAAATCCACGATTGAAATTCAAGGACATGAGCCGCTGTTGTCAACGGTCATCGAGATAAATTCACCGGATTACTCCGTGGATATATACAAAAGCTCAATTAGAACCTTATTGGGGTATCCTGAGTTTATTCCAGGGACCGTCGACATAGCGGCTCTACCACGTGAGCCGTTGAAATCTGATTACGTTTCCACGAAAGAAAATTCTCATGGTTTTAATCTTGGTGATGTTGATGGTATTCCTAAATTAACATATGATACAAACATAACAATACGGGTGGATTCTTCAGGAGGTCCTTCTATTTCAATAGATGTTAAAAATATTGAAGATACTTTTAGATCAATAAACTCCACTTTTAATCGATTTCTAGGTTATTTAATAACTGCAATAAGTGAAATTTCACCACGTCGCGATGATGTTTTCAAATACCACGAAGTCTGTAATCGTATTATCGCCGATATGGAATTTTATAACAGTGAAATGATTAAACATATTCTCACTGATAAAATACATATAAATGATAAACATGGAACAAAAATAAATTTTGCAGCACATTATAAAAGCCGCGTCGAAGACATTCCCACGTTTAAGTTTCCAGGATATAACGTACCATGGATGCGTCAAAAACTCAACGATGCCATCGATGAATTCTTCTCACGGATTCGTCAAACATGGCTTGATAGTCTTCCTGCGTTTCATCCGAGATTACCAGAACCTAAATACGCTGACTTGTTCGATGATACAACGCCAGCTGTTGATCCACTTTTAGATTACTCCGATGATGGCTGTTTTCGTATGGTATCAACGGCAGCACTAGTAAATACTCGTATAATAACAAACACCCAGAGTTCCGAGTATATAAGAGATGGTCCAGTCACGTGGACGTTTACATCAGCGTCTACGGGAAAAGGTTTCACCGTGTCATACAATAGTTTATCTGCGAGATTCAATAACATGAAGCGATTATATCAAACTCACCAACAAGAACTTCGAAATCTTACTCAAGGATCTCTCGGAAATTATTTGAATTTTACAGGTGTAACAATTACACGTGATTTAATCAAACAACATCAACGACAATTAAATCAAATTATCGCTGATATGAATTTATTAAATAAAAAATTATTTGATACGATAACATCCGATAAAGATTTCAAAGATTGTTTTCGCTAAAAGAAGAAACTAAACTTGATTGGAAACCTCCAGGGTATGATGTACCAGCAATGAAAGCATCAACGAGAAAACTCATCGATGAATTCTTTCCTCAGATTCACGCGTTATGGTTTAAGCTAATTCCAACAGAAGCAATTCTAACGTCGTCGAATTCAGTGTACCGGGGGAACAAACATAGATCTCCCGGCAACGTTGATATATCATCGGTGATTGCAATACATGTTATCTGTGATGGTATCTTAGGAAGTTTCTCCGTTGACGTTTCAAAATCAAACAACGCCGTTCAAGGATATATCATGTACACGTTTTCTCCGGACGTTTCTCCGGGAAGTCTCATAGTGAAAAATCCACCTAATTTGACTTATCTCGAGCCGGTTAATCCATTTCTGTCCAAGATGAATTTTTCAATAACCGACCAAGATTTTAACTTGATTGATCTTCGCGGGGAAACATTGCAAATAACGATAGATGTAAAGTCTTAAGACTTCAAAATCGTAAATGATTTTCGTCATAGACTTTCATCGTTTACGATTTTCACTTATAAATATTCATTTGCAATATTAATAATGTATCAACATGTGCGAGTATATATCATTGACAAAGATCTTCTCGACGACGCTATCGAAGAGGTATTTAACGGTGCAACAACATCAGATTTTCACGTAGATGTAACGGTCGACAATGGCAAAAATCCAATTTTGATCGGAACCGTCAAAGACAAATTTATGTTAACGGATCAACAACGTTATCAACTTCAACAACATGGTAACACCGTTGTACGATTAACCCGTGATCAAATATATCAATATGCACACTCGTGTTTGAAACAAAATCAACTTAAGAAAATCTGTAAGATTACTTAATAAAAATAATAGAATTTTGTAATCATTGTCGGATTTTTCATTCATGGTAAAATTATAAAATAACCCGTAAAAAAAATGAAAAAAAAAATTTTTTTTTTAAAACCGTTGTAAATTTTTCAACACGCTATCATTATCAACTAAAATTATCACCGTCGTTTTTTTATTTCCGTGATTGCTAAGTCAAATTATCACTGTCGTTTTTTGATTATTATTTCCGATGATTTTTTGTCGATGAATAATATAATGCGAACACCAACATACCTAACACCGTATGATGAGCAACAAATGTTATTATGCCGCGGCGTAAAACGACCCATAGATGTATCCCGGGAATACAAAATCGGGTTGTCACGGTTATATACAATTTGGTCAAAAACTCCGTGTGATGCTACAACTAGTGGAAATATAACCGCGTATAAGGAGGCTAGGCAACGTCAACGTCAAATAGAGAAATCTCTCGCGGAGGAGATTTCCGAATTACGAAAAAAAAACGCCGATAACAACGTTGAATTAGCTGAGTTAAACAGCGCTATAAAAGAATTTATACAGCAGCGCAATGATAAAAAAAATGAATCACGAGCATTAAATGCCGAAATTGAAGAAATAAAAAAAGGATAACGCGACGACAAAAAAAAGTAGATGAGGTATCGGTGTTGTATGAAACGCTTAAACAACGCTATAAAAATATATGTGAAGAAAATCATAAAATTCAAGAAGCCATCGATAATGAAAAAGTTATCAGGGCTACTCCAATGCAAAGTAAGGCGTCAACGCAGTCAACACAGTCAACGAAACTATTAGGATTTCAAAAGGGCCATTTAACATTTGTTCAGCGGTAAAATTCTTTGAACCTTCGTTGACTGCGTCATATTGATCTGCTACATTTTTAATAAGTGTTTCTTTGTTAAATTGTTCACCGATTGATTTTAACAGCGACATTAACAATTTTGATATCGCAGCAAACTCAGCTAACGCGTCAGGATTAGATGTTTTCAACTGATAAATAATTTCATTTCGTGCTCTTATAAGTATCTTTGTGACGCGGTACTCAGATTTATAAGTTGGATAATATTGTTGACGCGCTTTTATTATTTTTTGATATTCTCGTTGAAAATAATCACACGTAAACAGTTTACTGTCGTGAAATTTACTTAGTCGGTGTAACTCTGATATTATCGCGTTAGCGTTTTCATCATTAAAATTTGACGAAGATTCTTCGACGGATTCGAGATTCATTTTATATATATATGAATTTTTAAATTTAATTGTTGTCATAATATTGTTGATTATCAATGATAGCCGCGGTTTCATAAAAATCATAAAGTGTTTCCTGTGGTGGTTCTCCACGAATAAGAAACTCTTCTCGACAGTAACAGTCGCTATCGCAACGTGAACCATTATTATGAAAATTTTCCGAGTATATTACGTTACACCGATTCAAGAATTCTTGATGTGAGTTAATTAACGTGATGAAAATCTTTATATGAGTGTTATCGCTGATAACCGGTGCTATAAATTTTTTAAAATCAACGCTGGATATAAATTTTATCATACGCAGAAATAATTTACTTGGTGTAATATATCCTTGATCGTCAAAATAAATTTTCGTGATCGCGTTGTAATATTTTTTATCGGTGAATAACTGATAAAGAATCTTGATGATATTTTCTATCGTAGTTCGATTATTTTTCATTATATGTTATATAAAAAATTATACGTTTAAATTATATATTAAAAAAAAATGAGACACCGAAATTGAATTTCTCGGTGTAATATTTATACGTCGACGTTGAATTCTTTTTCGTCAGTGAACAGAACTCTCGTCATCATCATCGAGATGTAGTTCACAATTATAGTCTGATAATTGTTTATAAACGCTTTCTACGATGTTAAGTAAATTTCTTATGTCGGGGTAAAATACATCGATGTTGTGTCGTATCGGCGTTGTATCAGTAACGTCGTTGATCGCCAACACAAGGTTATATAATCTACCACCGACAAAATTACCAGATTGGTCACGGTGAATTTCTCTGATTACAGAGATAGATTTTTCGTCGTTGGCTAACCGCTGAAGAATATTGATCGTACCCATCGTTAGGTTCATAATATAATATAATTATACGTTCAAATGTTATATCAACGTTGAAAAAAATCACGAATATACAAATGAGACTCTATAATTGAACTTGCTCGAGTATGTTGTTGAAATAATTCCTTCGGCGGCGCGTCTAACAGATTCTTTGTGGATGTCAAAGTGCTTAGCGGCTGAACTTATCGACGGGAAGTCTTCGATGGTGGTATCGTAAAAAGCTGTCACGGGTCTTGGTGTGGTATTTTTAGTTTGACGAGGATTTCTATTAAGGGAATTTTCTCGATAAGTTAAAATTCTTAGGTTATCAACGCGGTTATCTAATTTATTATGGTTGATGTGATCAACTGTAAACCCATCAGGGATAACTCCGATGAAAATTTCAGCGATAAATCTATGAATGAAATAATCTTTTTTTTTATTTGTCTGATAAACCATAAAATGTAGATAACCGGTATTATTGATAACACCAATAGGAATTCTTCGTCGTCGATGTCTGATAATTCCTGTTCGTGATGCCTCGTAGTTAACGTAAATCGGATGGTAAACGTATTCGTTGTCGTTGTTCATTATTTTGTATAAGATTTTATCCGTTTAAATGATATTATCATTTATCCGATTTAAATAATCCTGCGGAGATTTTATAACGTACGCGCGGTGATTAATATTTATGTGTGTGTCATAATAACGTTTAAGATCTCTATATTTTTTAGCACCGTGATCAGAACACAATTGAGATTTTCCTCGTACTCCTATACCACACACAAGACATGGTTGTGGTCCTGTACTTCCTTGTCTGATACGCTGTGCATGAGAAAAACAATAATCGGAGATACATGATCGTCCGCATCGAGATAATTTACCGATAGGTAACCAATCACATTTATTTGTCTTTAACACTGTTATATATATATTTGATTATTTTTTTTATTTAAATATTCGTCATAATTATATGATGAAAAATATTACCGATGATTACCGAACAAAAACACATTCGAGGACTTATTTTAACCTTGATGAAGTGTCCGGGTTGTCCATGAGAAAAATAAAAAATCGCGAGGTTATTAAAAAAAATAAAATGGGTATTAAGCAATTTTATAAGGATGAAGCAGCTCATACATATATAACTTATCAAATTATACCCGAAGACGTTAACGCGCCAATAATCGATGCAACCATGAACGATGGAAGAGCGGCTGTGTTATTGTCGCTGTTGCCAATTGGTGTATCATATATAATAAGAGTAAAATATATAACATACGATGAATATAATTTACGATGGGTCGTCAGAGATAATTATCACCCGGTGTATCGAAATAAAAAAAATGTCATCGTGAATCAAAATACTAAACCAGGGGCGTTAACTGGAATTGATAACAATTATTATCAAAGATCTTATCCGGTAACAGTAGTTATTTATGGATTATATGATATAAATCATGACCCCGATTATAGAAAATTATATCCGATGAAAACATCAAAAGGTTATTCAACGTTGAATTGTGTAGCAGAACGAGTAATTGAACATTTTATAAACTCATCACGAGGAAATAAACTAACCGAACAACGACATAAAAAAATAATATCATGGGCGGAAACAGTAAAAACCACAGGAGCGTCAATCAACGACGTTGCAAAATTAGAATCGTTGTTGAAGTTTCCAATATCTGTGAAAACTATAACCGGGGATATTTTACACGCTGAAAAATATAAATCCAATGGAGCCGCTATTGAAATTATAGACCACAATTCCAACGCGTGGAGTAAAACAGTATTGGTGTTCCCGAGAGAAGAAATTATTACATATATCCCGAGAAGTTTTTACAAAGATGTCTTTCACGAACAGAAATTATTCGATGTAATTTACGAGTTAAATAAAAATGATCCCGTATCTGTGTGGTTGGTAAAAAGTCTTGAAACCGATGAAGGATTTGATCAATTTATTACGCCGGGAGGTGAATTATATCGTACTGAGGAATTAAATAATAGAATGAAAATAATTACTGAGCAATTTGTAAAGAATTTCGATGAGAAACTTCTCAGGAAAAGTTTTACAATTTCGTCAGTGGTATCTCAATTCGCCAGAGAAAAAAACTCTTGGAGGGTAACCATCAGCGAATACATCGATGATATCAAATTAAGCTGTGTTGAGTATGGTCACGGTGGTTTATGGAACACAAAATTTACCAGAGATACAATGATTGCCGTTGACATAGCTGCGTGTTACCCTGGAAGTTTTCTTGGGTACGGCGAATGTAATACATATTTTAAACGTTTTGGTCATCCAACTCATGAAATGTGTCGCGTTGCGATTAATGGAAAACTACCTGATTTTGATATAACATGGTTTGCTTGTGTTGTTTCATTTGAACTTAAACACGGATTACACCCGTGTAGTTATGTTTGGATTGGAAGACATATATCTGAAAAGAAGTGGATCCCAATTGTGTTATTGCGATATATGTTAGATAGTGGTATGTTAACATCGTTGTTTGTCAGCGAAGCTATTATATCTTATCGAGCTCAGAAAGAAGTTTGGTTACCACAACCAAATTTCGATGATATTGTTACATCGCTGAAAGAATCTAACCGTGATCAACAAAAAAATATCCCCGATGATGAAATTAACAGCGTAGCTGAAATGATATTCAACGACAGAGAAAAAACAGCTAAAGATCTCGGACGAAAAATAATTGGTAAATTTACCCAAGGTGGAAGATTCGACAATGCAAAATATTCTTCGAGGCTAATCATGGATGAAACCGAGTATGATTTCATAATTAAGAATCTAGCAACGAATGATAAATATGTAGACCGTAGAGAGGCGTTTTTGTCAAATGGAAAAAAATTAGGTACTATTGTCACATACGTTGACGTAGAAAATCCACAATATACACATCTAAGAAGTTCTATGTTGGCGTATTCCGCTATTAATTTATTCTCGATGATAAATAGATTTCCAAAATACGCTGTTAGAGTAGCTACTGATTCGATGTATATAGATAAAAAATATCTCAACGAGGTATCTGAGTTTTTAAATCCCGAAGAATCATGGGGAACTTGGAGAATTAAAAAAGAATCATTACATGATTATTCTAAATCCGCCGACGTTGAAATTATCAACGGATATTTTGCTGGGGTTTCATTATCAGAGTTATCCAATGCACCATCAATATCAGATCCTGTTACGCGATACTGTTTATTTAAACGGTTGTGGAGGATCAGGAAAATCCCAACGAGTAATTGATTTATACAATAATAAAATTAACATGATTGTATTAACACACACTAATCATCTCGCCAAAGATATGAGAAAACGAGGCGTAAAATATTCTAGTACTTATCACAGCTTCTTTAGATTGAGTGGTGGTGAGTGGACACCTGAGCGAATGGGGGATAAATATATTCCACCGGTGTTAATCTGGAATGAAATTTGTACAACATCGAAACAACAACTACAGATATTTCTCAGTTGGTTATCAACGAAAAATATAAAAATTATTATGTGTGGTGATCAAGGTCAACCACCGCCATTATTTGGTGAACCCTGCCATGAGTGGTTAAAATCATATGTTGATTATTACGAAGAGGTTACTACCGACTAGAGATCGCTAGATGAACAACTACGAGAATTAAAATCCAGAATCAGATTACAACCAGATGATATTCAAGGTGAAATATTCAGAGAAACAATATTGGAAACCCCATTTGAACAATTTTGGAAATCGTGGAAACCATCCGATTTAATAATCTCAAGTAGAAAAGTAATCCGAGATAGACTTTTAAAAGAGGTATTTCAAATACACAAAAAAAAATACCCTGATGAATTAGTACCACTTTGCTACAAACCTAAAGATACACGACGACAAAATATTCTCGTTGATATTCCGGGATTATTCATCGATGGAATTCAACAACAAGAAACACTCGCAGTAAATGAAATTATTCAAGTTGACATCGAATCAGCTGAGCAAGCAATCAAAGAAAAAAATTCTCCTTGGATGTTAGGTTATGCATCAACGATACACTCATCACAGGGATTAACTATCACCGATACAATAGTTTACATCATAGATAATTTCATTGAGTGGTCAAATCTAATTTATTTAGCTGTGTCTCGAGTACGTAGAATAAATCAACTACGAAGAATCATCATTAAAGATCACTCTATATTTCAAAGAATTCCCATTGATATTAATTAAGACCACGTGGAGGTAATTGAGTATCCTCTGGTATCACTTGTAGTTGTTGTCTAGTAAATCCTCGTTGAGGAGCAGTTGAATCTAGTTTATAGATTGCTGGTCTACCAGTGGACTGAGTTATACCGGATATCTTATGCGTAGTGACGCTCCAAATCGGATCAGTAGCTCTTTTTTACCACCTTCAAGCTCTCCTGGTTCGTATAAATACCTTACAATGACATTACTACCAAGAATTGTTTCCTTTGAAAAATCTTTTTGTGGTTGTACGGGTATATACTTCTTTTTAATAAAGTTGTTAGGTTTCATATTGATTACACTGGTAATCTCATTATTGAGTGCGGTAACTACATCTGGTAATCTCTTAACCCATTCACTTTTCTTGGATAAATTCTTTCGCGTATTGATATCCAAATAACCGCTCGGCAAGCGTCCGATTAAATCGTTCAACAATTGCCTGATCGCGATGTAACGCAGTGTGTCCTCGTCTGATGGCGACATTATGATGTTTCATCGTTGTTAAAACAGCGCCTTGAAATTCCTTGCCAGGATCAATTTGTAATAGATTTGGCCAACGCAGAGGGCCTCGTCGATAAATCCTTTCAAATGCAGAAGCTACTTCAGTAGATGATTTTGTTTTTAACGGTTCTGCTTGTTTGTATCGACTCGCAATATCAACTAACGTTAACGCGTATTTGTAACCGTTGTCATGTGGTAAAAATAGTATATCAGCTTGATGAACTTCATGAGGTGTTGTAACATCAAAATGTGAGTAGTTAATTCGTTTAGGCGGTGGTAGATAAATTTGCCATATTGCCTGTTTGGATAACCAATCCGCCGCTGTGGTTTTTTTCACCGCTGCAGCGCTGGCGAGTTTATTTATAGCAGATTTACCTCTGTAATATTCTCTCGGACAATAATAAGTTTTTTCCATTGTTATTGAAAATCACTCAGATTTAAATACTCGCACCAAATAATAATTTACCTTTCATGGCGGATTTTATTAACCACGAAGCTAATTTTTCTTTGAACGATTTATCTGGAATAGCATTCAACGCGTGAATTAATTTCACATCTGCGAGATGACGCTGTTGTAGATCATCACCACGGTAAGCTATATCATGTATCCGACTTGCTTTATCGATGGTGTTTATAGGATTTTCCCCCGACGTGGATTTTTTTGATGATCAAGTCTTATCTCTAATCTTGTCCCAGGACCACAATAACTATATCCGGGAAGGTGTTTTTCTCCTGGATACTTTGCCCACGGTGTTCCAGGGAGTTTTGCTAACTTGGCTGCAATATCACCTCCGGTTCTTTTTTTTTTTGATAAAATTCCCTTCGATGATACAAATTGATATTTTTTTATCCCACATATTTCAAAATTTCCAACAACTGTGTTTCGATTATTTTTCGTAGTAGTATTTGCAAGGTTTAACGTTGGTGCACGCTTCCTACATTTCACACAATATAGATGCATAATTAAAATTATATTATATCAACAAATGGAAGTGATCGATTTCTCCGCGTTAAAAAAGAAACCAATCATAAAACATCATCCGATGTTACCAAACTCGATAAGAATGATTATCATCGGACCATCAGGAAGTGGTCAAACTCAATTGCTGTTAACGATGATAATGAAGTATTTAACCTGGGATAAATTATATTTGGTTGCACCCAGTGTAGACGATCAACATTGTTATCAAGTGTTACGAGACTACAACGAAACTGCTTCAGAAGCTTACGGTGATAGCGTAATTGAGTTTATAACAGATATTGATGAAGCGCCATCCGTGGAAGACTTAGATGGTTCCTTTAATAATCTTGTCGTGTACGACGATGTTATGTTGGAAAAACAAAAAAATCCCGCTAGGATATTTTCACGAGGACGTCATAAAAACTCTGACGTGATATATGTAACTCAAAAATACGCACAGATTCCAAGTGTAATAAGAGAAAATTGCAATTTAGTATGTGTGTTTCACGGTACTGGAAAATACACATTACAAAATATTTATAATTACTGGTGTGACGGTGATATGGATTTTAATAAATTTAGAAATTTCTTCAACAACTCAAGAGCTAGCCCTCACGGATTTATTACGATAAATTTATCAGATCCTCAAACACGATATCGAATTGGATTAGACCGTATCTATAGCTAATTCGATTACAACTTCCTTAGTTGCCGTAGTTATAGGCGCAAATAATTCTTTAGTTTCAGTGGTAAAATCTATCTTTGCCTGTTGACGCGCTTGAAGATTATCTCTGAAAGAATCTCTCACCGGGAGAAATTTCTTAATCGCGGCCAACCGTTCTCGTGTTAATCTAGTTATTTGTGCTTCTCCGACTGACATTTTATATAAAAAATATATCGCTAATTCATCATTGTATCTATAGCTGTATCAGTTAACGAAAATCAAAAATTTTCATAACAACAACCCACGCGTTCATATTCGAAAGAATTTAGGATTAACCCACATGTTCACATTCGAAAGAATTTAGGATTAACCCACGCGTTCACATTCGAAAGAATTTAGGGTTAACCCACGCGTTCATATTCAAAAAATTTTAGGGTTAACCCATAATGCATCACACTCGAACGAATTTAGGATTAACCCCCACGCCATCACACTCGAACGAATTTAGGATTAACCCATAGTGCTGCTCGAGTAGATATTTGACCACATATACATATTGATACCATCCATAAACAATTCCGTGACAATAATAGTATTCATCTATCCCTTGAGATAAGCACTGAACTCAGTTTTGAGAACTCAGTTGTAGATTGAAAGAAGTTTGGAGTCAGGTATTAGCATGTCCTTTTCAATATGTTTTATCGTCGCATAATGCGTTAGGTCTTCCAACGTCACGTGTGACAATTGTAGCATATAAATAGTTCATCATTTAGTGGAATGATGGTGATCCGTTTAGGAAAATGTATTATTGTATCAATCGTGTCACTTGCCATGTATGGAATAGGCCAATGATTTTATACATTATGTGTATCAGAGGATGACTATTACTGTTAATACGTTTTTAAGGTCGATATTTATTCACATTTACGAATATTTCACTAACGAGACCTAAGTAGTTATTCCTACGTTTCTCATACAATTTGCGTAAACTTAGCGCATGTAACAGGCAGGAGTAAGCGGCAAGTATTTATCTATATGTTGTGGAGAGCGAGATACTAGAGAAATAAGGTAATTTTGAGATATACCTTGATGAACCAATATATAGAGTAATTTCTGTCTTCTCTTCGAAATCAATTGTAAAACATGTTAATCAACTTTGTCGATAAACCAAGAGATAAATATTAAAATTTGATATATTTTTACATTGTTGATTAGGCCGAACAACGGAAAGAATTGAAACTTTAGTGATCAATTTTATAACACCTCTGCCCAAACCAAATACCGGCAATTACCACTGGATGTACGGTATGTCAGGGTAAGGAAATGTTTATATTGAAAGAAGTATTCCATTCAATGATAGAGGATATGTTGATATTCAAAGAGGTATTCCATCCAATGCTAGAGGAGATGTTGATATCAGTAAGAGGGATAGAACCAAGATGCGGACAAATCTAAAATGTTTTCCATGGCTTCTATGTATACAAATGTCTGTTTTTGCGTGTTTAACTGTGTCAATATGCACATTTCCACCGCTTCAATATACACATTGTGCAACATTGCAGGTCGGACTACTGATGTATCAACTATGTGTAATTAAAATATCTGAGACTAAAGAAATATCAAAACAAAGTGATTTTAAATTACAGTAAACATCGATTTGTTCTGATTTGTTTAAGACTGGACAAAGTTCAGTTACAAAATGTAAAATATACAATACATTTAATCATATAGTCATGACGACAAAAGCTAATAAACAAAACGAATTAAATATAAACAACAGTGGTATGAACGATGAAGGAACAGTATCGCGTGTATAAAGATATGCAAATATTAAACTCAGTTATATATTTTCGCAATTTCACAATACATACTTTAATCAGATATTATGCTTTGTGTTACACATTTCCTGGATTAAAAGGCGGATTTGGTTGAAACGTGTCATGGAGAATATGTTTTTATATTAAGGAGAATTCGTAGAATGTAGCTACTCATCACCTGTTCCTTTGCATACGAATTACCTAATGATCGATCGAGCTGCACGATAGCATTCTTTCATTTAAGGAACGTGACTTTGCTTATGTGACGTGTTGAAGTTACTTGAAAGAAGCGATTTGTTGTGACGCGTCATATTTGCCTCATTCCTTAAATTTCAACGTGCACTCAGAGAAATGTATCTTTTTAATGAAACGTGTTATTTCTAAAAGATTGTAAAGTTATTTTTAAATTCATGCCTACATCTATTTTGTGATTAACACAGGTAGATCACACATGCCTAGTGATTTTAATATTATTTAATCCTTATTGCAACCTATTATACAACATTCCGGGTGCTGATATGAACACTCAATGTAATTGTTTGAACACTTTGATAATTGTGCATTTGCCTTTGCGAAATGAGCAGCAGAGAGGGTAAACCCTACAACGTTTTGAGACAAAAAATGATTGAAATTTTAACGAGCCTTCCTACGAAATCTCATTTTAACTAAAAAAAAATAAGTCTCCATTTAGCAAACGGAGACTACGATTTTCAATCAATTTTGGTCGCAACTTGTTGTCGTTCACCCTCTCTGCTGCTATGGGTTAACTAAAAATAATAAATGATTTGATCAAGTCTTTAGGATCTCACAAACAGACTAATTGCTAACACCTCTTCTTGTAGATCAATTAGATTATTAGACTGATCTGTGAGTTTGAAATTAATTCTCGTTAACGAATTATTATGGCATCGCATGTAGACAGGATTAACCGGAGACTCAATTATTAAAAATCCTGGAGGAGCTGTTGGTGCAAACGAACAAAGAATATATCCTTGCTGAGCTTGATTTGATCGTTCGAGATTAATTTGATAGCTTCCTTCGATAACATCACATACTAAATTGAGCGCAATCACTGATGAAATATTCACGTTGAACGGAGCGATATGCCTACCGCCGCCATCTGGATCATTATTATTTTTGAGGATTTTTATTTCCTGTGATGCTGTTTTTTTCCATGCATCATGAATTATTTTAAAACCAACATCGATGGTGTCACTGAGAATTTTTTTCGTTCCGGTACGTTATATCCCGGTAGTTTGAATGTCGGAATATCCTTCACGGGGATTTTATATTCTGATGCAAATTCTGTTCTCGATAAGGGATTATCGTCATCTAATATATCCTGAATAATTTTTAGGTTAAATACTTTCATATCGTCGATAATTTTGTTCCATGTTTCTACGACGCTGATAAATTCATCTCGGGTGAGAGAGCCGGATTTAAGAGATATTAACAACAGTGAAAAATCATTATTCATTGCTGTGAAATTTTTAACGATTTTAGGTTCTTCAACAAAATGATATCCCTCTATTTCCTCCTCTTCTCCAATTGGTTGATATCCGAAACCAAAAAACTCTATAGTAAATCTATGATCTTTATAACTCCTTATTGGATTATCAGGTTTTATTCTGTCGGTGATATAATCAGTTTTTTGTGGTTCTGGTAAATCAACGGTTTTCCCCCCTGGTGGTAATTCAGGCCATCCTAGTACGGTTCTAATAGAACTTTGATAGATATCTACGACGTATCCTTCTGTGTTTATCTCAATTGCGGATGATAGTGTCGGCTCATGAACTTTTATAGCGATTTTTGACTCTACTCCAGTAATCGATTTTATTCTACGCGCTAATTCATTATTGATTTGTTCGATTTGGTATGACCCTGTTGGTATCGAAACGACGTTCCAGTCTGGGGTACCGTCGTCTATATTCTTATACGAGAACACCAGTGAATTATTCGGTTGTTGACCACCAAATGATTTTGATCTGATATTAGGCCAACTGTGGTATACTCGTAATTTTGCTAGCGCTATCTCCTTCACGGGGACTGGGCTAGGGAAATTCACACTAAACTCGGGTTCCATTGATGTTATTGATATCATGCTTGTTTGTACTGGGTTCGTGTTCTCCACTATTTGTTGAAGTAATTCCATCGGTGTCGTCATCGTTGCTATACTGTTGTTGTCGCTCTAATTTTGACACCGCGGAATCATAAATACTGACCATCACTGAGAACTCACAATTTGGTATGGTTGAGATTATTGAGATCATTTTGGTTTTCGGGTTCGTGTTTTCCAATTCCATCGGTGTTGTCATTGTTATTATATTCATGTTGTCGCTCTAATTTCGATATCGCGGAATCAAAAATACTGACCATCGCTGAGAATTCATTCTCTAATATAATCGTATTATCGAGTGACGACGATATCATTAGGGATAACTGCGAATATGCGGTTGATGCAATATGAAATTGAAGTAAATAATTCTGCAGTTTACTCTGGCTGCATGATGATATCTTTTTTGCTATCCCGGTTGATATACCCCCGATTGTAGCCACCGCAGAAATGCAAATTGGAACTACGACCGGGGCAATCATTGTAACCGATGCAAGTATTATTCCGGCGCCAGCAAGAACGCTTGACACCGAGTACATAGTAATATCAATTGCGGTGATTCTTCGTCGGTATTTTTTTATTTTTATTTGATACTCCTCAGTGAGGTTTTTGAGTCTAGTCTGAAATTCTCTGACCAGATAATAGCGACATTGCGTTGATGAAATCATTTTTATTGTAAAAACACTAGCGTTTTCAATTGTGAAATCCGAACGATTTTCCTTTCAATTTAGTTATTTACTTAAATCCGCTACGAATTCCACATACCAGGTTGCTGAAACCTTAATCAAATTTTTATCAGTAGCTGTTATAGTGAACTTTTCAGTTGTATCCTTGTCGATGATCGTTGAAATCGTATTATTGACCCCGGATGAACTCGACGATGATATATTAAATTGAGTCAATGGTGTTACTAGTGTTAATCGATAAATACCTTTAACGGTTGCAGTGATATCTAATTTGTTGTCTGTAGGTGTCCACGCAAATGATCCGTGTTGGATTGTGTATACTACGTTGTTGGTTTTCTCATGAGGAATTTTTTGTTTTTTCAATGATTGTTATCATCCTCGAAAAATCACCTTTGATGGCTTCGATGAAAGTTTTCGTCTCATCGATGAATTTTTTAATATCCGGGAGTTTTATTTCTATTTTATCCAACGGGGTTCCAATAAATTTCTCGATGATATTTTTAAGAAAAACTGAAAACTGTTTTCCGTGTTCTTCAATTTTAGATTGAAGTGTTGCTAGTTCTAACAGAGAATTATCCAACTCATTGTCATGGGTAGCAATCTTATCAGTGATCGTAGACACAAGTGCACCTGGTTTAAGTCGTCCGTCGCTGGAATACAACGAAATAGAGTTTTCAGTGGCGTCTTGCTGCCGTTTTAAAATGTCATCCGCGGATACATTACTGGCTTTAAGTCGTCCGTCGTTGGAATACAGCCCAATAGAGTTTTCAGCGGCGTCGCGCTGCCGTATCAAAATGTCATTCAATGACACATCACTGCTTTTCAATTTACCCTGCTTGTCTTGAAATACAACTATTTCGTTCGGGTCAACATTTACTAAATTTAACGTCTCAGCGATTTCATCTTTAATTAATTTTTTTATATCCTTGACAGAATCAGGGGGTGCAGTGCCATCGGGTTTGGGTTTCAAAGATCTCCCCCAAATATCAATCATGTTATTGTAAAACTCTTTCTCTCTCTAAAATCGTTTTTGACGACTTCGTTGAAAAATCTTCGATTTTCGCCAGCGATTACTAGTGTATTCATTCACGACAACATGTGGTGGTTTTCCGCTTGGGTTACTCAAGGAGTTAGAAATAGCGTTAAGGACATTTAATACTTCGCTGCCACATATTGGTGGGTCAATCATCGTTTGTGTTGGTAGCGTAGAATACCAAGTCTTCATTGGAAGAGTTTTTATATAACGCATAAACTCTTTTGGTGGGGCTAATCCATATGAATCAAAATAGACAATCCCACGTGGATCAATAGCGTATGCAACCCAGTGAGTTCCGGGTCCGGTGCTGTTATCTAAATTAATGATTCCGGTTTCAACGCTGTTTGGTTGATGTGGTAATTGATCTTTCATAAAGACACCTCTGAAGTTTTTAATCGCGAGTTTTTTAGCAGCATCGAGTAAATCAAAATTGGACATGGGAACCATCATAGACTCTCCAATTAATAAACCGGTCCTAGTCTTAGACCCTTTCCGCTGTACCACGAATACGGGGTTCCTGGTAGTCTTAGACCCTTTCCCTTTTTTGTAAAATCCTTTCCCAGTTGCCTTCTTTAGTGCCATTCCTGCTGCAGTACCAACGGCTCCTAACGCTGCCGCTTTAGCCACCGCTGGGGCTGCTGCCGCAATCAATGCTGGAATCGCAGCTAACAACAGAAATATACCGCCTGTTTTAATCATATTTTTGATAGCAGCCGCAGAGAGAGTAATCTGAACACCCTTTTTTGCTACTAGTGCATCATTGAAATGTTTCACCTGACGAGTTGTCAGCGATAGTTTATTTGCACCACCAGTCATTTGGTTGGGTTTCAACGTGATTGTGGTTCCACATTTTTTAGCTGATTCCGATTGCAATTTTTTTAATTGACCGGGAGTTAACGCAACACTAATATTACTATATGACATTATACATAATTGATTGATTCTAAATCGTTTACAATTTCAATTACATGTTTTCCACTGGTGCATCTACCACTCTCATTCTTCCACCAACACCTTCAAGTAGCAATGATTTGTCGCTGAGAATGACAGCAACCGCTCTATAATTCGGGATAAGGATAGGAGGTACCCCACCAACTGCGGGACCTCTCGGACGCTCTACACGGGCTCTAAAGTGTATATCAACAACAGATTGTCTCATCAAATCAAGATGTTCCAGTGAAAAGTAATAAATTGGATAGAGGCTTTTAAAATCCAATTGTGATATTTGCAAACCAGTATCCACATTTAGATCACGTGCCATAAATGACAACAGGTTATGATAGACACGTGCAATATGATTTTGACCGCAATCAAGTTGTATATCCTCGGATGGTTCCTGCTGTCCGTTTATTCTCAGCGAGACTTCATTAACACCTAACTGATCAAATATCATATGACTTCGTTCTTGATTACCAACTCGCGCATTATTCTGTAACGCTACAAATATATGACGTGGTGCTGAAACCCCTTGTTTTGATGCCAGGTGCCATGTGAATGTACCATCAACATTACCCAGTTTAATATCCGTGGTCACTGATAACCAACTCAACAACGACTTTCCTCCTTGATCCATAAATGATAGTAGTCGCTGTTCTTCTGTGATTGATGGAGTCAACACTGGCATCCATAATGATAGTTTTGTTAAAATAACTTTACCGGAAGCAACACCAGCATTTACACCAGATTGCATCATCATCAGTACCCTTTCGTACAAGTGCTACTGTATGCTTCGCTCCATAAATAACTTTTCGGACGTTTCTACAGAATCCAAATATATGATGCAGTGGAATCGCACATGAAAATCGTCGATGCTGCCCATGCAACGTTGCTACACGTGTTGCAAATCATAAATTGAGATTACCATTAACGCCTCCGAGAATATCAAACGCAGCTCCGGGTCTAGTTCGACGTTCTGGATTAGCTGCTTCCTGTTGATCGGCTTCTGCATTATCTCTTGCTGTTAACACTTTAATGTATGGAAGGTGATCAGCGTTATCAGAGGTATCCTTTGCAAACATCATAGATGGACCAGCCGACCTTGTATAATCATCAGAATATCTCGCTAACCCGATTATTGTTGTTGCAACATCAACTTCACGGTCAATGGATTCAATTTCTTTTCCATCAATGAGATATCTAGCGCTTTCAAATAACGCCATTATGCCGTTATTAACAAAACCAACTCGGACATTTGCGTTATCTGCATATGGGGTATCAGCTGCAACATTTGTTACAAGTTCTCCTTCGATTTCGATAAATGCCTCACACGGTAGAAAATATTTACTGGTATCATGAACCTGAAGTTCAATTCGCGATCGGAGATCTGGTTGTACTGCGTGATAAGAATAAAATTGAAAATCGCGTACAGAATCATCTTTACGCACTGGGGCATCCATATCAAACGCTGGATCAGGTGACCTTTTGAACATTTTATTCTATTTATCAGAGTCTAAATCGCGATTTTCCATTTCATCGTCGTGTTTTTTTAAAGCCACTTCCTGCTATCATGTTTGCTATCATGTTATTTTGGTCCCCTTGATTTATCAAGGGAGTCACCATCGACGCTAATTTTTCATCTACTGCGTTATTTATAATTCTACTAACACTTGCAGGCATTTCCGCTGTAGACGGTAACGGTTTTGAAAATCCTTTGGATTTCATCCGTGATTTCACTAATGATGTTAATTTATTCTTCGCAGTTGAAAACGCTTTTCCCGCAAGATCTCCAACAGCACCAATACCCTTATCACGAATAACATCAATTGCTTTCATTCCTAATTGTTTAGCCAACGGCATCACTTTGGAGCCATTCTCGCAAATAACCCTGCAATGGTATTACCTAAACCATCTCCGTAGTATGCTCTATAAACTGGAAACCGTGAATTAACTACGTAGACGGGGGTTGGTTTATCATGATTGTAGTGTATGATCATTATTTGAAATCAGAAACAATTTTTCAATTGTTATTTTTCAATTCAGTCACTATGATACCCACTTTCCACTAACTCGCCAATGAAATCTCGATATGTGCTGATATCCATGATACCACCCTTAAATAATCGTCTACAGATATCAGCTGCTTCATTAATTATTTCCGGTGAGTTATTTCCAGCTCGGAACCTTCCTACAAGAACCTCTAATCGTGATATATCACTGAGAACACTACCAGGACATGTCATGGTAGAGTCAAAGACTTCAGCGTTGAAATCCTTTGGATTTCCAATCGAATATCCTTTTCCGCTTGTTTCCTCAGTTGTACCAGTTGCGCCCTCACTATCATCAAGTAATTGCCTTTGTCGGCCTCGACTTTTTTTTTCTCGTTCTTGTTGTTTTTGTATACCATAACTATCAACTCCTACTTTAAAAGATCTATACTCAATTGTATCCTTTTTCAAATTACCAGTAATCCCCTTATTCGTTTTATACAACCAATTAACCCATTCATCTAGGCTTATTTTACTGTTTTTATACTCGTCTTTTAAAAAATCCTTTCTAGAATCAAAGCTTTTGGCGGCGAAATCACCAAAAGTCGTATAATCCTGGTGTTTCTCCAATTGAGGTCGTTTGATTTGTGTTATAGCTTCTTCGGTGAGTTTGTCTATAAAGGGAATACCTCTTGGGGTGACGACATCAACAGGTTGTGGTTGAGGTGTGGAAACTCTTTGAGTTTCAGGCGCAGAATCATCAATATCAGCTAATCGTTCATACTCGCGCTGAATTTTTATATCACTGGATAACTGTTGTATCCCTGCGCGTGTTTGTCCGGTCTCTGCTGCTATCTTCTTTACTCGTTCTCGCTCAGGAATATCTCCGTATATCGCTGCTTCAGTTAACTTTTTCACATCTTTGGTCGCACTTGTTATCGGAGTAAACAGTTGTTCACTTGACACAGAAAAGTCAGTCTGCGCTTGTTGTCGTTGTTGCAGTTTATTCCGTACAGAGTCACGAATTGGTATAAATCTCCTGATTGCATCCAGTCGTTCACGAGCCAATCGGGTTGTTAATGCTTCATTGACCATTATTTGAAATCAGAAACAATTTTTCAATTGCAAAACAATTTTTCAATCCGACCTAACACCATCGTGGAAGTGTTATTCGATTGTTTTAACAGCTCTATCATTGATGTGGAAAGTATCATAATTGTATATAAAATAATTAATACTGATAGTTTCCACACTTTTTTGACATGTCGGATGATTTTTGGTACGGTCATGGAAGTGTTTTAACAGCTCTATCATTGATGTGGAAAGTATCATAATTGTATATAAAATAATTAATACTTATAGTTTCCACACTTTTCCATTGATCATCCATCGATTTTTGACATCCCTTGAGGGTCGGCTAAAAAAAATGATCAATGGTCGGTCAATAAAATAATGATAAATGGTCAGTCAATCAAAATTGTTCATTTTCTTGAATTAACGCCCGTAGGTTTCTAATTTTAGAATTAACCTCCTTTTTCAATTCGTATTCGTACCCTAATTCTTTTCGTATTCGTTCTACGATGGTATACAACGGAGCGAACACACTTACGTCACTGGAAAATGCGAGAGAGTCCCGAATAGAATTCTGAATTCTCTTGATGAGCGCATACTTCTTTGGTAGCATATACTTGTTAGTGCTAACTCCGTATTCTATATCCTGAAAATCAGACATGATTTGATCAGGATTTAACCCATCTGATAGTTCAATATCCCAACTTTTCAATTTTGAAATCTCGGATAAAATGCTATTAATGTTTTCAGACTTCATTATTCTATAATAATGATATATTTCTAAATGAAAAATATGACGCATTAGACATAACTAAATTGAACTTTTTGTCCCGTCCTTTTTGAAATAGCCGATCGATAAATCCCCTCTGCAACATATCGTACTGAGGCTCTACAAATATCGAAGTGCCTACCGGCTTCATTCATTGATTGAAATATTTTTTCTTCGTTAGTTATCGTATTCAAAGATTTCACAGGTCTCTTCCCAACCGTTTTGCATTTTCCAGTCTCTCCTCGTTTGGTATTCTCACTTTGTGTGATAGCCTGCAGATTTGATAAAGAATTGTTCTTTTAATTAGAATCGATATGATCAATAACAAAACCATCCTCGATCAATCCATAAAAGCATTCAAATGCGAAACGATGATTGAGATAAGTTTTCTTCCCAACAGTAAACATCAAGTACCCTTGATTATTCACAGCACCAACTAGTTTCTTCAGTCTACAGTGTCTTACAACACCATCACTGGATGCTTCATAATTTGTAATCAAGGGATGGTGTCTGAATTCTTGGTTCATTCGTATACATGATACTATTGTTTGTCTAATTCATTGTTTGGTTTAATGATAAATCTTTCGATGTAGTCTTGAGGAGTTCTTATGATTTTGTCAGGGACGTTGTCGCTGACAGTGTCAGGGTCAGAGACTTTATCAGGGTCATAATTTCTGATTGATTGTCCATTTTTTATTCTTTTATCATAATAACGCTTCAACTCCCTGTATCGCTTTCGACCGCAATTCAAACACAACTGAGATTTTCCCCTAGCCCCAACCCCACATCGTATGCAGGGTAACGGGCCAAGGCTTCCACGTCGAAAGCTTTGCATATGATACCCACAAAACTCATTTCTGCATGATTTGTTACACGGGGTTACTGATCCAATCATAAGCCACTTGCAGTGATTCATTATATATAAATTCTTCATTTAAATGCTTGTTTTAATTATAGCATGAGGGAATTAAGGAGAACGCCTTCGAAAAATGCTGAATTCAATGCTGATAAGGAGTTTAAAAGATTATTGAAAATTAATCCTAAATTTAATCTCGATAAACCAAAAAAACGTCCAATAGACGGAAACATGAAAGAGTTTAAGAGATTATTGAAGATGAATCCTAAATTTAATCTCCATAAACCCAAAAAACGTAACAAGAGATTATTAAAAATTAATCTCAAACGTCCAAGAGACGGAAACATGAAAGAGTTTAAGAGATTATTAAAAATTAATCCCAAATTTAATCTCGATAAACCAAAAAAAACGTAACAAAATTAATCTCAAACGTCCAAGAGACGGAAACATGAAAGAGTTTAAAAGATTATTGAAAACTAATCCTAAATTTAATCTCGATCAACCAAAAAAAGTCTAATAGACGGAAACATGAAAGAGTTTAAGAGATTATTGAAGATTAATCCTAAATTTAATCTCGATAAACCCAAAAAACGTAACAAGAGATTATTAAAAATTGATCTCAAGCGTCCAAGAGACGGAAACATGAAAGAGTTTAAGAGATTATTAAAATTTAATCCTAAATTTAATCTCGATAAACCCAAAAAACGTAACAAAATTAATCCTAAAATTAATCTCAAACGTCCAAGAGACGGAAACATGAAAGAGTTTAAGAGATTATTAAAAATTAATCCTAAATTTAATCTCGGTAAACCAAAAAAACGTAACAAAATTAATCCTAAATTTAATCTCGATAAACCCAAAAAACGTCCAAGAGACGGAAACATGAAAGAGTTTAAGAGATTATTAAAAATTAATCCTAAATTTAATCTCGATAAACCAAAAAAAACGTCCAAGAGATTACGCTGGAAAGATGCTCAATTCAATCTCGATATAGTTTCTAATACACCAAAGAATACAATTCTTGATAAAGCCATGATTAGTAAAATCAGAGACTGTTTTAATGAATTCAAGCGTGATGGAGCATCTTATTGTTGGTCAACATTTCGAATTGATGGTGTTGTTGACGCTACCATGACTGATGAAAAAGCAGCAGTGATAATTTCACGTGTTGGGAAAAAAAAGTATTTTTTCCGAATAAAAATCATTATCGAAGTCGATGGCAAATGGATTATTAAGGATAAATTTGAACCAATCCTCAAGAATAAAAAAGCTGTCATTGTGAGTAGAGATTCCAAACCAGGAATTCTAACCGGCATTGACAAACCATACTACGAAAGATCTTATCCTGTAACAGCAATGGTTTATGGGATATATCCGTTAAATGATAAACCCGATATCGCAAAACTAGCTCCTATGAAATATTCTAGTTCACTGAATTGCGTGGCCACACGGGTAATGGAACACTTCACAAATGCATCCCGAGGAAATAAACTAACTGATCTGCGACGTAGGAAAATAACCGAATGGGAACTGACAGTGAAACAGCATGGTGCAAAGATTTCTGATATAGCTAAATTAGAAACATCATTAAGATTTCCAATAACCGTTATGACGATAACCGGAGAGGTTTTATACGAACCGAAATATAACAAAAATGGAGCGCCAATACAGATTATTGATCATAACAAACACGCGTGGACACCTGCGGTAACAGTATTTCCACGAGAACGAACCGTGAAATATATCCCTAAGGAGTTCGTCGGGGATGTTTTCTATGAAGAGAAATTATTCGATGCTATTCATGCGTTGTGTAAAGATGATCCTGTGTCAGTGTGGTTACTTAGAAGTGATGAAGATCCCGAAATAGGATTTGATCAATTTGTAAGACCAAATGGCGAATTATATCGCGTTGAAGAATTAGATAACAGAATGAGAAAAATCGCTAGTGATTTTTCACCGGAGAGTTTTCATGAAAAACTACTCACGGATAGATTTACTATTCCATCAGTGGTAGCTCACTTCGCAAGAGAAAAAAACTCATGGCGTCCAACACGAAGTGATTTTATCGAGGATGTTAAATTGAGTTGCGTCAAATTTGGTCATGGAGGACTGTGGAATACGAAATACTCACGTGATGGTATGATTTCAATTGATATATCCGCGTGTTATCCCGGAAGTTTTCTCGGATATGGGGAATGTGCAGAGTACTTCAAACGATTTGGACACCCCACGCATGAAATGACTCGTGTTGCGATTAATGGAGCATTGCCTGATTTTGATTTAACTGGATTCGCTCGTGTGATATCATTTGAATTAGCGTCAGGATTACATCCGTGTAGTTATGTTTGGCTCGGTAGACACCTATCTGAAAAGGCCTGGATGCCAATAGTGCTATTGAGATATATGATTGATTGTGGTATGCTAATATCGTTGATTGTTTCCGAGGCTATTATATGCTATCGAGCTCAGAAAGAAGTTTGGCTACCACAACCCGATCTAGATAGAATAATCAGCGAACAGCGAAAACAATTCCCTGATTTCAATGAAGAACAAATCATGAATCGGTCTAAGAAGTTATTTGAAATTAAAAAAGAACAAGCGAAAGATTTTGGACGAAGAATAATCGGTAAATTTACCCAGGGTGGACGATACGACAATGCAAAATATTCTTCGCGGTTGATCATAGATATCGCTGAATACGATTTTATTGTAACGGATTTAATGAAACAGGGAGAACTTGTATCCCGTAAGGATGCTTTTCTATCCAATGGTGAGAAAATGGGTACGGTTGTTACCTACTGTGATGGATATAATTCCCAGTATACACATTTGAGAAGTTCAATGCTAGCCTATGCTTCTATTAATCTATTTTCGATGATAAATAGATTTCCTAATACCGCGGTTAGAGTGGCCACTGATTCGAAGTATATACACAATAAGTACAAATCAGCTGTAGCGGCATTCACAGATCCCGAAGAAAATTGGGGGCGTTGGCGATTTAAAAAGGAGATGCTACATGAGTATTGTGAATCCGCAGACGTTGCCATGGATGATAAATATCTTTGTTGTAACCGTATTGAAATTCAATCAGAATTTTCTAATGCACCACCGGTATCTGATCCAGTATGTAGATACAAGACAATTTATTTAAACGGTTGTGGTGGGTCAGGAAAGACAACTCGTGCAATTGAATTATTTCGTCGGTCAACCATGATTGTTCTAACACCGACTCACAGACTCGCCAGAGAGATGATACAGCGAGGGGTAAATGCCTGTACTTACCATAGTTTCTTTCGATGGAAGGGTGACAAATGGACTCCTGAGCGTATTGGTGATAAATTCATTCCTGAAATCATAATTTGGGATGAAATATGCACAGTGTCATTAGATGTATTACAAACATTTCTCGAGTGGTTGTTAAACAACGAGTGGTTGTTAAACAAAAACACAAAAGTCGTCATGTGCGGTGATCACGGCCAACCACCACCATTTGTCGGTGCATCTCCACATGAATGGCTAAGGGGTTTTGTAGACTATTATGAAGAAATCACCACTGATTATAGATAACTTGATGAACGATTACGAGAATTCAAAGCGCTAATTAGATTACAACCGGATAGAATCCAATGCGAAATAGCGCGTGAAGTGATTTCAGAAACTCCAATGAATGATTTCTGGGAAACATGGAGACCAAATGATTTGATAATTGCAAGTAGAAAAATAGTCAGGGACACAATTCAGATGAAGTTATTTGAATTGCATAAAGAAAAATTTGCAACGCTTCCAGTACCCCTTTGTTATAGGCCATCGGATACACGAAAACAGAACATTGAAGTTGATATTCCAGGACAGAGTGAAAAACAAATTCTCGTATTAAATGATATTGTGCTGGTTGATATCAATGTCGTTGAAGATGCATTGCGTGCTAATAAATCCCCGTGGACGCTAGGATACGCAGCAACAATACACTCTTCACAGGGATTGACTATATCGGATACAATTGTTTGGATCGTAGATAATCGCATCGAATGGTCGAATTTAGTCTATCTCGCAGTATCCAGAGTACGAAAAATAAATCAACTTCGAAGAGTTGTTTTCGATGATAATGACACAACAAGAAGTGATATTGATATTAGCATCATTAATAAAAAACTCTCCGGTTACAAACAACAGGACAAAAAAAAACAACGAGAATTTGATTTTGATGCTAAATTAATAATTACGCTGAAACAACAACAGAATAATCACTGCGCGAGTTGCAATTGTATAATGCGTTGGCAGTATTCGGATAAAGATCCTCGCCAATTTACCGTAGACAGAAAAAATAACAGTCTCGGTCATGTCAGAAACAATGTGATGTTGACTTGTCTTGAGTGCAATAGACGCAACGGCGCTAGTTAAGACCATGCGGTGGCAATTGAGTAACCTCGGGAATTACCTGTAGTTGTTGTCGAGTAAATCCTCGTTGAGGGGCAGTTGAATCCAGTTTATAGACTGGAGGTCTACCCATAGATCGTGTTATACTAGATATCTTGTGTGCAGTAACACTCCAAATAGGATCAGTAGCCATTTTTTTACCACCCTCAAGCTCTCCTGGTTCGTATAAGTACCTAACAGTGACATTACTACCAAGAATTGGTTCTTTGAAATCTTTTTGTGGTTGTACGGGTATAGACTTCTTTTTAATAGCGTTGCTAGGTTTCATGTTGATTGTTCTAGTAATCTCATTATTCAGTGCGGTAATCACAGCCGGTAACCTTTTGACCCATTCACGGGATCGTTTTTCTTGAATGAATTCTTTTGCGTATTGATATCCAAATAACCGCTCAGCAATCGTCCGATTAAATCGTTCTACAATGGCCTGATCGCGATGTAGCGCAGTATGCCCTCGTCGTATGGTGACATTATGATGTTTCATTGTAGATAACACTGCACCCTGTAATTCCTTGCCAGGATCAACCTGCAATAGATTTGGCCAGTGCAGAGGACCTCGTCGATAAATCCTCTCAAATGCAGAAGCGACTTCAGTGGCTGATTTTGTTTTAAGCGGTTCTGCTTCTTTGTATCGACTTGCAATATCAACTACGGTTAAAGCGTATTTGTAACCACGATCATGTGGCAGAAATAATATATCAGCCTGATGAACTTCATTAGGAGCGGTCACATCAAAATGCGAGAAATTAATCTGTTTAGGCGGTGGTAGATAAATTTGCCATAGTGCCTGTTTGGATAACCAATTAGCCGCAGTGGTTTTTTTCACTTTTGCAGCGCTAGCGAGTTTATGGACTGCTGATTTACCCCTCTAGTATCCTCTTGGGGAATAATAAATTGATTCCATATTATTAATTACCGGCACCTAACATCAATTTGCTTTTCATAGCCGATTTTATCAAAAATGAAGCCAATTTTTCTTTGAAGGATTTATCAGGAATAGCATTTAACGCATGCATTAATTTCACATCTGCGAGATGCCTGTGTTGCAGATTGCTGCTTTTATAAGCAACATCATGAAGGTGACAGGCCTTATCAATGGCGTTTATTGGTTCTTCACCGGGGTTGGGTTGATTTTGATTATTGAGTCTGATATCAAGTCTGGTTCCCGGTCCACAGTAGCTATATCCTGGAAGGTGCTTTTCTCCGGGGTACTTTGCCCATGGGGTTCCAGGGAGCTTTGCCAATTTGGCTGCGATATCACCTCCTCGTTTTTTTTTAAATCAGATCTCATAGACACAAATCTAAATTTCTTTGTACCACATTGCACGCATTTACCAGAAAGCGCTGATCGGTTATTTTTAGTTGTAATCGTTGTCACGTCATCTGTGCCAGTACGCGTTTTACACTTCACACAATATAGATCCAGAATTTATGTATAGAGATATGGATATAATTGATTTTTCAGCGACTAATACAAGAGAACCAGTTAAGCATCATGCAGCGCTACCAAACTCTATCCTGATGATTATAATCGGGCCATCTGGATCCCGTAAAACGCAATTGTTACTCAATTTAATAATGAGATGGATGAAGTGGGATAAGTTGTATTTAATTGCCCCTAGCGTAGATGATCAACGATGTTATGAAGTGCTAAAAGATTTTAACGACAGCGCGGTAGAAAAATCCGGAGAGGGTATTATTGAGTTTATAACCGATATCGATGAAGCACCGAGCATTGATGATATTGATGGAGATATTAACAATTTAGTCGTATACGACGATATAATGTTAGATAAACAAAAAAATCGTGCTAGGATCTTTTCCAGAGGCAGGCATAAAAACACTGACGTGATATATGTCACTCAACGCTACACTCAGGTTCCAAAAGTTATCAGAGATAACTGCAATATTCTTGCTGTATTCAACGGAGTTGATACTCATACTCTTAAAAATATATGGCAGACATGGTGTTCTGATAGGGACTTCAATCAATTTAAAAACTTCTTTAGTCATGCTCAGTCAACCCCGTACGGATTTACAACAATAAATTTGCATGATCCTCGGACACGATATCGTATCGGACTGGATCAAATATTCGGTTAAAATCATTTATTATTTTTGTTAACCCATAGCAGCAGAGAGGGTGGATGACAACAAGTTGCGACCAAAATTAATTAAAAAATCGTAAAAGTCTCCGTTTTCATTTTTTTAGTTAAAATGAGATTTCGTAGGAAGGCTCGTTAAAATTTCAACCAATTTTTTTGTCTGAAAACGTTGTAGGGTTCACCCTCTCTGCTGCTAAATGCGTGCAATTAAATTTGCTGATTTGTTAGGCTAGTTGTTTCAATATACATATATGTGTATATACAAATTGTCAAGTAGAGCATATATATATATATATATATATGATTGATTTTTAAAGAATTTAGACCATACACATAAAGCAGAGAAATATTCACGGAATTAGCTCTGTCCGTTCGTCCGTAAAAGGAAGAAAACCGTCCATGGGATTGGGAAAATCGAGCGAAATTCCGAAACAAAACGCCATCGGCAAGTACAAGATAGCAGTAGATGGGAATTGAAAAGTATAGTCTGAAAACAAAATACGATAATGCTCGTCTGTAATTGTAAGAAAACGATATTTTTATCCGTGTTCTCCCTCAAACAATTGATACTGGCCACCATGTATAGCATATCGTGTGCTGAAAAAAAGCCTTAAACACTACAACAACATGCATACATACATACATACATACATACATACATACATACATACATGCATGCATGCATGCATGCATACATACATACATACATACATACATACATACATACATACATACATACATACATACATACATACATACATACATACATACATACATACATACATACATACATACATACATACATACATTAGCTAAGTACATTTGATCTGCACATAATGCAAGGTGATGATCACGAAATTAGATACTTCACTACTTTTCTCTCAGCCAACCTAATTGTCTATATTATGTGTTGTTCTCCTAATATCGTGAATATGTGTGTATATGTGTATATGTGTGTATATGTGTATATGTGAATATGTGTGTATGTGTGTATGTGTGTATGTGTGTATATGTGTGTATGTGTGTATGTGAATATGTGTGTATGTGTGTATGTGTGTATGTGTGTATATGTGTGTATGTGTGTATGTGTGTATGTGTGTGTATGTGTGTATGTGTGTATATGTGTGTATGTGTGTATGTGAATATGTGTGTATGTGTGTATGTGTGTATGTGTGTATATGTGTGTATGTGTGTATGTGTGTATATGTGTGTATGTGTGTATGTGAATATGTGTGTATGTGTGTATGTGTGTATGTGTGTATATGTGTGTATGTGTGTATGTGTGTATGTGTGTATATGTGTGTATGTGTGTATGTGAATATGTGTGTATGTGTGTATGTGTGTATATGTGTGTATGTGTGTATGTGTGTATGTGTGTATATGTGTGTATGTGTGTATGTGAGTATGTGTGTATGTGTGTATGTGTGTATGTGTGTGTATGTGTGTATGTGTGTATGTGGGTGTATTAATACAAATAAGAGGTGATCCTATTATACTTCCTTTCTCATCTTTTCATTATTATTTTTTACTTGTATTATTATTATTATTATTATTATTATTATTATTATTATTATTATTATTATTATTGCTTTTATTATGATCGGACAGTGATGACATTCTGCAATATCATAGCATTAGCAGAAAACTATTTCGACAAAGCTATACCTACGTAATATTATTAAATGCAGGATGTAAATTCGTTCGTCATTCATCAGTCGAACGAAGTATTTAATTCATTTTGAAAACTACATTATAGTGGAGAAGGAAGATTTTAATCAGGATTCATATAGTTTGCTCTATGTGTTAGATTTGTGTTAATGAGTTGTGATATCGAATGTAATGTGCACACATTTTACATTACGGCATTATCCTCTACCGCAGTCGTGATACTATTACATGTCTCTGAAAGGTAAGTGAACGTTGAATTCGGTAAAGTAAAAGTTGATAGTAATATTTATTCTTGTATAGGTCTGTGAGTATTAAATATTGGATAATGCGCAATATTATTGCTTCTTATGTCAACAAATACCTCTTGTCTTTGGTGCGCCTTTTTGGTCAGCTACAGTCCTTGTGAAGTGCCAAACTTTCGGTCGAATCTATTAAATAACTATTAATTCTAGCCAGTAGCCATTTGTTAGATTTATGTGGCACATTCTGCACAGAGAGATACTTTTCTTATCGGTTTTCGGGTTAACTGTGTTTGTGTAGAGACGTACTTTCAGCCGTGACCCGAACGTGTCTTGTTTTGATTTGAAACAGACAGGGTTGTTATTTAAAACCGAAGCGTAGCATGTTAACACGCTGATGAAGCGACTTTTAAAGAAAAACGCGAGAAAATATCTTTGTTCTGATTGGTCACTGTTGAATAAGGGGTGTGTTTTACACTAGAAATCTTTGGAATATAATATCTTCTAGCTGAAAGTTTATTCAGACTTCTAAGGGCTTTGCAAGAAAGCCAGGGTAGCATTTTTTTGGAAAAAAAAGGGGCTCCGGATATGATTTGAGTGCAATCCATTCGTTAAGTAAGCATTGTAGAAAGACTGCCGAAACTCCAACAGTTGAGAGGCGCACCAAAAAACAAGATGTATTTGTTTCAAATCCACGCTTATTGTAATGTAATTGATATAATGTTTCTTCGTCACAGATCTGCATGATTTATTGATACATTTGTATGGTTAGTTTCATTTGTTACATTAATTTAGTAATGTGCTTTTGAATTATGATTTTGAATTCTTATCTTATTTCGTGGTTAAGAATGACTTAGTGTTAACTGATGTCGTAAAAACACTATGTCGATTTATGGATCGGAAGTGTTACGTTAATTCTTGAATTTATCGTATTGCTTGAATATAGATTGTGTTCTAAGATTTAATGTCTTACTTTAATTAATGATTTACAAGAATACATGTGAATTTACCGAAGTTTGATGTCGTAGATAATTTAGCGACAGTGTATAATGTATTAGGTCAAAGCAAACCGAATTAACAAGTGGTTTCGCTATATTGATCTGAAGATATGTGTAATTAATTACTAGCTGTAAAAGTGTTATCACTGGTAGTAAAATCTGATTGTTCGAAACAACAAAACGGACAGTCTCAGCTATTACCGTCTAATAAGAGACTTAGGTTGTTTTATTTTTTCTTAAAGAAGGAAGGACGAAAATAGTTTTTATCTGGAGAGACGTGCAGTACCAAATAGAGGACGTACAAGGCGGGAAAATAACATTGTGAAGTAGAAGTTGCGAGGGGAATTGCTCGATACAGAGGACAAGTCTGAGTTCGAGCAGAACATCCAGGAGGGAAAAATATCTCGAGAGACAAGACCCTCTGGGTCAACATTTGAGTGAGCAGAGAACGCAGTTCGACGAAACATATCATGAAGATCGAACAGCGCGGATGAATTTAATTAAACACTCGATTATCTGATGAAGTTAACTATCAGTAATAGAACGGCTAAATTTGGTTAATTCTAATTTCAATCTATTGGTAATTCGGTGAAATTTTAATTCTTAAAAAACACGTGTATTCCGAATGAAAGGAAATTTTACTGTGTATGTCTTTGATTAAATTGTTTATTTATCTTTACGGGGCTCGTTGTTCTTTGTTCAAAATATATTAACCCAGTTTACCACATACATTCTATACTCTATGTTGTGCAATACCTTTTGACAAGTGGGCTTGTACAATATTATACGAATAACGCTAATGACCCGCGAGCCTGTGACAGTCATCTGTAAAAGTCTCTGTTGTTACTATTATTTACAGGTATTGTTGATGTTTAAGCATTACATGTACGACTGGAGCGAATTAAATCTCTTATAAATTAGTATTAGTAATGATAGAAGTTGTAGTAACAATGTTAGCAGTGGTAGTAGTAGAAAATATAAGTTTCATCTTAATTTTTCATCCAGTAACATGTAATTTGCTAAACAAATAAAACATATTTGTTGGTACACTTTGTATACTATCGTCTACAGCACCATTGATACTATCCCATCTTTGTGAAAGGTAAGTAAATATTAAATACGTTAAATTACAAGTTGGTAGTTAATATACGATAATAATAATATACGATGATTAACATAGATTGTTAAATTCCCCTTCTTCATTACATCCTTATTATGTATTATTGTTATTGTTATTATAATTATTAGTAGTATTATATCCCTATAATATGGTACCATTGTTTTATCCGTTTCAAACCTGTACACAGTTTATATGTGAACTCAAAGATGTAAAAAAAATAGTTTTAAATCAGCAGAGACCTACTGAATTTGGATTGAATCCAACGTTATTGACAATAAGAAAGTTTATATATATATATATATATATATATATATATATATATATATATATATATATATATATATATATATATATATATATATATATATATATATATTTGTCACTTGCATGAATCATGCTCGCGTAACTTATTATGATAGTTCGTACACGGTGCCCCCAGAGTTTGAAACACAGTATGATCGTACAAGGCAAGCCATATACTAGAGTGAATGCTTTATAATGGAAAGTAAACATTAAATTAGGTAAATTGCATAGTATAAGAAAAACTTACATTTTTATATAATAAAGCGTTCATTGTAAAGAAAACTTCCAACTTTAATGCGTGATACGTGACAAAACGATGACTTTCTCATTCACATCCTTTACCTCACACAATAGATATCAGCAACACCAACATTCAATTCACACAATCAGTATGAAACCTAGGTGTTACTCTAGACAGTACTCTCATATTACAGAAGCTTCATCCAGAAGCTTGAGAAAGTTCAAAACACAGCTGTTCCGATTATCTTTAGAGTACCTCGATCAGAGCACTCCTCACCACTGCTGTGTACCCTACACTGGCTATTCATTCGATACAGAATCAAACATAAAATGTCTTCTCTGTGCTACGTTTCACTGACAGACTACAGTCCAATATACCTATTAGGCCTCAGCATTGTGTATGCACCAGCAAGATCCTTTTGCTCTTTTTCTGACAATCGTGTACTCATTGTTCCCACTATGAAAACGAAGTCATATGGACGACGTTCTTTTGCATGCCCATTGAAATTAGACACAAAGACACAGTTCTTACATCTCACCTTTATCGACTGCAGGAACAAAGTTAGAGACCTATTCATGTTTTGTACCTTAAATATTTTCAGCATGTTTTATGTTTTCTAATTTCATTTTTTTTTGTCTTTTGATTGTCTGTAGTCTAGCATATCACAATAGATTTGTAAAGGGCTTTGAAATTACTGAAGTCGGTTTGAATCTTTTCATGTTAACAAGAAGGAAGTTTAGATTCAGGTGTCAACAGTATTTACCCATATAAGTTCTCCAAGCTACCTATGCAAAGCTTTGGAATCGAATTTCTTTTTAAATCACAGAAGTATCACAAGAAAAGTAGCGGATATGAGTACAATCCTGACAAACGTACAATTGTCGAAGTATGAACTTGTACTATCAAGTTGAACAATATATAATCCAGTTTTTAATGACAACGTAGAGTCAGGCGAGATTGCGTTAGAATTAATTAGATACGTACGTACATGGAAAAAGATTTACAAAGAAATGCTTGAAAGGTCTGCTCATATTCCGTTACGTACAAGCTAGGTTTTATAAACTTTGGTTGCTGTAACGCCCTATGACCTGTAATGCCTGCATTTGTCAAGTTGTATACCTAAGATTGCAACGTATCATTGTCCATATATACTTGTTCTCAACATTCTCCTTGTATAGTTGCAAGGCAAACATATAATGAGATTATATATGCAGATCGACAACTCTTGATGATGGACGTCAGCAGTAGTTGGCCTTGGTATGCAGTAAAGCCAGATGAAGCTTACCAGCTGCAAATAGCTGTTATTCTCTGTAAAGAAGAACCATCTTAGTCAATGGACTTGGCTGATAGATAGCGTGGAAATGTACGAATAAATCTATTTGTAAAAGAAACATTGCAAGACATATAATAGTATTAACATATAACGATAACATACATAATTCATCAGTCATATTCTTATAATTCTTATTCTTTATTATTATTATTATTATTATTATTATTATTATTATTATTATTATTATTATTGTATTTTTTATTATTATTAATATTAATATTTTTAGTTTTACTATTATTAACATTAAAATAAAATAATATTATTTTCATCAGTAGTAGAAAAATAGAACAGTCGATACCGATACTAGTCCATTATGTATTCTAATTGATGTAATGTAGCTGTAGTTTCCATAAAGATGTATGTTTGTGTGTATGAGTGTGTACTCGTAAGTGATATTTGTATATACGTGCCAAATGTTTGCAACGTGGGACTCATTATAATTTTTAAAGAGCAAAGCATCAACGAGTTGCCATTTGAAATAAGCGTTTCAGTTACTTTTGTTTTCTGGGGGCTGCAAGAACGACATGCTTATTATGATTGAAATTTATATCACCTAACCATTCTAAGTATTAGTAGTTGTATTAGTAGTTGTAGTATAGTTGGTAGCAGTAATTTTATTATAGTAGCAGTAGTATTAGTAGCAAATACGTGTATATTTCTTCAAGACCCTGCCTTTACAGTACATAAAAAGTAAAACACCTTTTGGTACTCATTTCTAATCAAATCCTCTATACACTTCAACTGCAATGTAGCATCAGTATAAGTATTTGTAAAAAAAAAATCCCTGGAGAGTTGCTTTAAACTGAGTTTTATCGAGTGCTCTGTTGTATCTAAATAGACATTAGGAGTCAGGTGTCAAAAAATGCTGTTCAATGTGTGATATCCTACCGTCGTTTGGTTTTCAAACGTCACGTGTGGACATTGATAATTGAGGTATAAAAGGGTTCATTATTTAGTAGAATGATTGTGATCCGTAAAGGAAATATATTGTTGCATTAGTTTTGTCCTCTTGATATCTGTTTGAAACATGGGTTATACCTGTAATGAACAATTACCTGGTAGTGAAAGTGTCACGTGTAAATTTTTAACATATTTTTTTTCATAGCTGCACATACTCCCAACGTTTGTTCATTCTTGCCGGTTTCCTCTATGTGGAGTAAGTCTACAATACAATCTAGCCAGGAATACTTTGTATGCATACTCTGTTTCCCGGCTTATGTGTAGCTATTAATGTGAGAATTAAAGCTATAAATAAATTCCTTCATGAAACGTATGCAAACAAAATAATTGCATTCAACTCAATGGTTTTATATTTTATATGTATCAGAGCGTGAAGTAAACAGTTACTGTTATTACGTTTTTAAGTTCAACATTTGTACACATTTACGGGAGTTTCACTAACATGAATCAAGTCGTTTTTATATGTTTCTGTTACAACTGTAATTTTAGCGCATGTAATTCGCAGGGGTAAGTTGCAAGTTGTTTTCTATAAATGTTGTATAGAGCTTGAGACTAGACAGGTAAGTTAATATTAAGAAAGGGTCTGATACACCAATATATACCGTATAGAGGGTATTTCTCTTTCCAAACTATTTAAAGCATGTTTATTAACAATGTCAATACAACAAAGCAATATACGTTAAAATGTGATACATTGTACCTAGTTCGTTAGCAAGAAAAATATAAACAATAGAGACACTCGATGATCAATTCTATAGAAGTTCTGTTCAAAACAAATGCAAGCACTTGCCATTGAATATAAGGTATGTTAGGTCAGCAAATGCTGATATTCAAAGAGGTTTTCCATCCAATGTAATAAAGGATATGTTCTGGTTAATAAGAGACACAAAACCAGGATGAGTACAAATCAAAACTATTAGTCTAAGTTGTTTCCCAATTATGTCTATTCATTACGTACACAAGTGACTTTTGGCGTGTTTTTCTGTGCCAGTGTCCGCTTTTCCACAGTGTTAATGTTCACCTTGTCATAGGATGTTTTTGTAATAGTGTCAATGTCCACATTCCATAACGTTGCAGATCTGTAAATTTAAAATATCTGAGACTAAACAAATATCTAAACAAATTAATTTTACATATCAGCCATTATATTGATGTACGAGTACACTCAATTTATTAAACAAACATTGAGGAATATTTCACACACATACCCGATGCAATGTGAGCTATATATATATATATATATATATATATATATATATATATATATATATATATATATATATATATATATATATATATATATATAATGATTCTTCGAACAGTTACTAAACCGCGTTATTGCAGTCTGTGCCAAATATGACTATTTCCATATATGAGACATACCAATGTGATAACTCCATACCAAACCTAAATATCGTCAACATTAATGTATATTTTTGTTTTAGCAATACGACCGCAGTACACATGTCAATATGACTGTATCTTAACAAGTAGGGATTACCGTAAATATAATGAAGGCACGACGTAGGGGCGACATAAATCAGCATCCTGTTATTCCAGGTCTTACTACTCCCACATATAAATTTGCATTAACGCTTTGAGCGTGTATGATCTGTCGTAATCAAAATTTTAACTGCTGATGGGTACACTCATCTATAAGTCGGTATTGTTATAGCGATTTAGTTGAGCATGCGTATTAAACAACAATAAAAGGCCCCTAGCTTTAAAGTTACATTTGTAAACGTATTATATTGAACACACCTTGTCAGAAGCGCATGTTGAAGAGTGAATGTGAGAATTCCGTGGCTAATCCCGTCATAGTCAACATGATGGGTATGTTTGACCGAGCACTTTCTCACACTACCTGATATGGCATATCCGTAACAGTGTAGCTGTTCTATTAGAAACCTTAAAAGACAACATAACGTCTAATTATAATTATTGATCCAATGCATGGCGAGTTGGAGATTCATACTAATCAAATTCAGGATAAACTTATTTACGAATATCAAGACATTTGCCAGAGATTTAGGATAAGGTTTACATATATTTGGATAGTCGCTTCTATGCAATAGAGAAAGTCCTGAGGGCAGAGCATATAAACAAATTCCAAAATGTCTCTTTTAGTTATAATCAGAAGTTGTGAGGTTATAACATTATTTTATTATTGTGACAAATAGTACATTGATAACTTGTTGTTTTCTTAACTCAATGCCGACGATAAGTAAAGCTTATCTTACGATTTATTATATTATTGTCAAGGTTATTAGAGAACTACATATTAGGAAACATCAGAGCTTCAAGGATATACAATATGTTCCAAATTTAGTACCATCATTCATTCATGTTCATATTCTTCATCATCATTACCTTTATCAGTTTCTTGACATAGTGTGGTCGTTGAGGCACTGTGTTGCTGAATATCTGACCAATTCCCTCCTCTTGTTTTGATCATGTCTTAATGCCCGTGTCTCCGCAAAACATTTCCTGGTTCATTCTCTGATGTTGTCAGTCCACTTTTTTCTCAGTTTACCTCTCCATTTGCCACCTTGGACACTGCCTTGTATAACTGGTGTGGACAGACTATTGGCTCTAGTTACATGGCCATACCATTTCAACTTTTGTTTTGTTGGACACTGGTGAGGAGGTTTAAATAATGACCTACTTTGTGCCTGATGTTGTTACGCAATCAATTCTTCATTTGTGATGAGATCCGTGTACGAGATCCCTAGGATGGTTCTGTAGCATCTCATTTGAAGAGCGTGGATTCTTCGTTGTAATTCTGCTGTCATAGTCCAGGCTTCACATGAATACAGAACGATAACGATGACAAATGCTCTCAAGAGTCTGATTTTAGTTTTCAGGCAGATAATCTTGTCTCTCCAAATGGGTCTTAACATTTACATAGCTGCCGTTGTTTGTGCTGTTCGTGACATATGTTCTGCTCTTGATCCCACTTCAGTGATCATGGAACCAAGATATTTGAATTGGCCCACTGTTTCAAGTTGCTGTCTTCTTACTTTAATCTTGGTTATGATTTGTGTGCCACTATTTGTCATCATCTTTGTCGACTCTGCGCGTATCTCTATGTCAATTCTGGTAGATGTTCGTTAATTTTCTTCAATAAGGTGGAAAACGCATCTTTACTGCCTGCCAGCCAATCAATGTCATTTGCAAAGCGGAAGTTGGTGCTTTTATGCCATCTAATGCTGACTGTCCCACAGTTGTTTTCCAGGGCTTCACTCGTGATGCGCTCTGAGTATATGTTGATGCAGTGTTAACTTTATTTCCATTTAAATTAAGTTCGACTTTTTTTAGTAGCACAGTAGCAATATTTGCACGGGATCTAGTATTTCACCAACATATTTGATATAGTTTATAGTCGCTGAGAATAAGAGGAATAAATAATCTTTTTAACAACATTATATGCAGACAGATGATCTTGTTCAATTTATCCAAGACCGTTTTATTAAATTTCAATTTTCCATGCCACTAGGAGGATGTGTCAGTGGCATTATTTCGTGTTCAGCTGGGTTTCCTGCTTTATTTTACATTAGAATTGGTGGACAATATGTGGAATTTTAATAACATTTAGTCTTGTTTAGTATTAACTGTTAAATAGATGAAGATTCTTAACTTAAACATATGTGATATCGCTTTAAGCTGTAGTCATGTTTTCATTCTTGGAGTACCTTCCTCCGCCTACCGGTACTCACTTGTTCATTCATCATCAGGATCTTGATCTAGTATAATTGTTGAGTCACTGCGCTTTGAACATCTAATCAGTTCTTAAAGTGTCGGAAACAAGTGCCAATGCCAGTGTCTCCACAAATTGTGTACTGGTCATTTTTGTGATGTTATTAGTCCACAATTGTCTCTGTCTACCGCTTTGTATGCCCACCTAGACGATGCCCTGCAGTAATGGTGTTTATTGACTGCTAGTTCTAATAAAATGGACATGACATTTCAGCTTTCTCTCTTTGTCGGTTGTGATCAGGTCTTTAAATTGGATTACTTTGTTCCCGGTGGTGTTACACCTGTCTACTTTTATGATGTGGTCCATGTAATAGATACCAAAGATGGCTATGTAGCATCTCATTTCAGGTGCCTTGGTTATTCGGTCTAATAGTGCTCTCATCGTCCAGACCTCACATTAATACAAAACGATTGAGAACACAAGTGCTCTCAATTGTATGAGTTTAGTTTTCATTCAGATCTTTTTGTCTTTCCGGATGGGTCTTAGCCTTGACATGGCTGCCGTTGCGTGCGCTGCTCGTGTCAAAAGTTCTGCACTTGATCCGTCTTTGGTTTTTATAGAATCAAGATATTTTTGCATGCTCCCATTGATTCCACTTCCTGTCTTATGAATTTAATAGTGGCTGAGTTTTGTTTGCCACTATTTTTTTATCAGCTTTATCTTCTCGGCGCTTATCACCATGTCAAATCTAGCAGATATGTCATCCAGATTCTCCACGGAGGTGGCAATCTTGTCTTCACTGCCTGACAGCCCATGAATCTCGTCTGCAAAACAAAAGTTAATGATTTTACGCCCTCAAATGCTGACTGCCCCACACTGGTTTTCTGGACGTAACTTATTATGCGCTCTAAGGAGAATGATATTGTTTTTTTTCAGGTGTCGAATAGAATTGTGTATCCTCTTTCCTTTTATTTTTCGAATAGTATCCCAAACTTGTTTCATTCAGGAACGAGAGTTTAAGGAAGAAATATATTTCTTCCAGGATGCACGTTTACATTCCTTGATTGTGCGTCGAGTTTTAGCCCGGGAAATATGATATTTGTTTAAATTGTTGAGCGTTGGACGATTGTTGAATTGTTTTAATGCTTCTCGGCGTTGTCTAATGACTTATTTGCATTCCTTGGTTACCCAAGGATTTTGCGATTTCTTCCTGTTCGTTGAGGACTTGGGAATAGATTCATCTGCTATTGTAATTAGAACTGAGATAAAATGCTGTATAGGATTAACAGTGTTGAATACTGTATCATTATTTAGTCTAGTTTTACATAGTGTTTCAAACATAGCCCAGTCGGCCTTCTTTATATTCCATTGTGGAATTGCGTCATCAATTTTAGTGTTATTTTTAAGAGTGATTGGAAAGTGATCACTGCTGTGAAGTTCATCGGCGACCTTCCATTCGTAGTCTAAAAGCAGTGAAGGAGAGCAAATTGTCAAATCTATGTATGTGTACGTACTCGTTCCTGGGTGTAAATATGTCGGTGATTTAGTGTTATATAGACACAGATCGTGTCTAGAAATGAAATCTTCTACTGTATTGCCTCTGTCGTTTATGTGATTCGATCCCCATAAAATGTTATGGGCTTTAAAATCCCAGAGTAAAACGAAGCTGTGTGATCACAGAGTGGTTCATTACATGAATATTAGTTGCTATTTAAGGGAGGAATGTGTGTCGTTTATGTTACCGAAGGGATTTGGAAGGTTAAACTGTGTGAAAGGACTGAGGTTAGTGACCTCATTGATTCAGAGGCATAGAAAGTTGTTGATAGCCTAGACTTTTTTTAAAAGATTAGGTCATGTCTACCTGTCCATGCTGTTACTTTATGTGTTTACGAAACAAATATATGTCCTTTACTTTAGATCAAAATATCTCTTTAAGAGTAGAACTGGTACATGCTAACTAGTGCATTGACCGTTGACCTTACTAATACACAATATGACATAATGTGATTTATCCCATATCACCAAAGGGAAGTTCGATAAATGCTAATATGAATAAAAGACAACACATAGTTAAAAGAATTCATTTTATTTCAAAATATGAGTTTGCTAGTGAAGCAAACGTTTTAAGAAAAAAAGAGTTTAAACAGCTTAATAACATTTCTATAAACATTCAAATAAAACATAGCTTAGTACTTCATAAAATTGTTTTGACAAGCGAGACTAAGTAGATGTGTTACTCATACAGTCCTAGCTATTTGACAGATTATTAGAAAAATTAAGGTTTGCTATAGGTATAACGGTACCAATTGGTGGGTGGAGCTTAATGCGCAGGGACCCTTGCATTCAGAAATAAACAACAACACTAGCTATGATTGGTGGATTATGTAAGAGTTGTTCTTTCCGTTTGGCTTTTTGAAAAAAAGTTTAGCCCCTTGACAACATGTGAATTTATGTTAATTCCTATATAGATCATATTTTGTATTTTTTATGATTTTTTGAAAATGTTATACACAGACTGAAAATAAGAATGTTGTGACTAGATAACTCATGATCCTGTCTAGTTCCAGCAGAGTTATCTCTCTTAAATGCAATGGAGTACCTGATTTTGTCATCGTCAAATTGACAATCGCTCATTGTTCTCTATAACAGTGTGTGAGATGCACGCTAAATTAGGACAGAAAATATATTTATCTCTCCATATATTAGCATTGAGGTCTATGGAAAAACAATTGGTACCGTGATTATATAATCTTAGGGAAACAACTATGTTCAGTTTGAGGGACATAACTGCGTTGAACATATGGACTTGATTGCAAGGGTTACTTCCTTTCATTAATAGTAATTGATTCATTCGTCCGTTTATAATTACACCACCATCCTAAATACCACAGAGATATAGTAAACGACTACATATATTCATCGTACATTCATTAAGATACACTAAAACCTTATTATATTTATCATAGGATAATTACTTGTCCAAATAAAGTTTCCACACAGAATATTTATTTTTAATTCATGTCTGTAAGAGTCATTCAAGCTCTATAGTATGTGGTAAAATGACATGGCATTTTAGCTTTATTATTGCTAATTTTAGATGGTGTTCGTTAGCTATTATTTTCTGATATTGATATTTGTACATTATACTTCATTGCCATAAGTCACATAAGGAAAATAACGATGTTACATTCCCTTACATACATGTTACATACACCGACTAGTCACTTCATTGTCATTATGCCCTTCTATGAGAACACTTAGCTCAGCAGTACGAATATGTCAGTAGTATTCCTTGTCTTGCTGCCCTGATATTAGAACACCTATCGCAACGGTACTCCTTGTAATAATGTCCTGATATTAGAAAACTTACCACATCAGTATTCCTTGTAATAATGTCCTGATATTAGAATACTTAACGCATCAGTATTTCTTGTCATAGGGCCATGATATTAGAAAACTTAACACATTAGTATCCCCTGTCATAATGCGCTGATATTAGAACACTTACCGCAATAGTACTCCTTGTCATTCAACCCATACCAGGGAAATAATGTTACGCTGCATGACAATTTGGTTAAACGATGTCAGTTCACACAACATACAAAAGTATGAACAACGGGTAATTTATATTTATGACGTTACAAAATGATACAAATGTCACAGCCATTAACATCAAACCATAAATAGTAAATTAGTTATTACAGCAGTGATGACTATTTTATGTATGCCCTGTGCAATGTAAGTTGTAGTGATGGCTTGCGCACGTTTCTCCTCGTTACATTAATTGGTTTATAATAAACAGCATGCATCAAACATAATGCGACTCGTAAATTCCTTACTAGTCAATGGGTAATAGGACATGTCCACAAGGGAGCTAGACATTGTGACTGATATTGAGCACATTTCCCTCCTAAAGCAGAGTATAATGAATGATTATTTTTCTTATATTGCTAATCAACAAAATGTACCGTGACTACGTATGTTCCTTACTAAATGATATAATACTAATTAAATATATTTTTCTTTTTAAGAAAGAACGTAGAACAATGTGTTACCTTACCATATTGTTTATGTGAAAATAGGAGATCTGGGATCAACTGTAACAATGTCTTGCAGCCATGCTGCATCAATAGAGAGTTTTTAGTTCGCTATGATTCGGTTTGAGATCATTTTAAGTCTTATTACAACATAACCAACAAAAAACATTTAATCCATGACCAATGAACACAATTGTCAGTTAGCTACGTTACGATCAATGGGATTATATAATCTGAATTCTTAAAACAGTTATAATGAGATATTTCAGGCCTTATTATTTAACAAACACAACGAACATTATTCATATGTTTACTCTTGTACCACTAGGCAGAGAGTGAAACATTTACACGTTCACAAACCAATCACAGTACGTTCATTAAAGCGCATTCGTATCATATCAATGTATCTGAAACAGAAAATTCTCTCTCTCTCTCTCTCTCTCTCTCTGACATGCACACGCCAATCATGTGTCTTCGAAATTATCTATCATATCATTCGTATCAGATCAATGTATCTGAAACAGAAAATTCTCTCTCTCTCTCTCTCTCTCTCTCTCTCTCTCTCTCTCTCTCTCTCTCTCTCTCTCTCTCTCTCTCTCTCTCTCCACTCTCTCTCTCTCTCTCTCTCTCTCTCTCTCTCTCTCTCTCTCTCTCTCTCTCTGATATGCACACGCCATGTGTCTTCGAAATTATCTAGTTGAGACGGATATTATATATCACGCTTTTTCATAGTTCACTAAAAAATAACCATAGCAACATATTTAACTGATTATCTTCTTATGGGTGTTTGCTCACGTAGGCATTAGTTGTACATAATACATTACAAGTTAGGCACGTAAAACAACATTTATAATCAGTACGCACATAGTGTAAAATAAAAATATGCCCTAGTGATGAGTTGCTTGCTAATATATTAGATTTTATTTTTCAAACGATATAACATCAAAGTTGTGCTATGAATTAACAAAATGATTGTGAAAGTGAGCTATGAAGTACACATTAAACTGGTATACAAATTTACCACAAACATAATTGATTTTACGATTGGATCTCTTTTTCGTCTTTCTTTGGAACAATGGTCAACATAATTTGTAACAATATGAAGTACAGAAATAATTGTACTTTATGAATGTTTTTACGGACGTTATTCCGTTACCCTTTTTCTTGCCTAACGATGGTAATTTATGAATTGTTCTTTATAATTCAGTCGCTATAATAATGGTATACAACATACGTATCAGACAGTCAACGATACAAAATAATCAATGCATAGACAATGTCCAACGGCTTGAACAATGTCCAAATCTAAGAGTATCAGTGAATGAAATATTTATTTAAGACTGTCAATTAATGGTATGGCTAGGAACGTAATTTCAATTACTTAATTGTTTTTATTTATATGGTATCTGTCGTTTTATTAGCCATGTTGATGGTAGATCCTTATATTACATAACGTATCATACGTGTTCTAATTGCAGTATAAAACATCACATGCATTGTCTTCAAATGCTTCAAATACTTCTATTAGAAGATTGGTCAGGCAAATCAGAAAAAAATATGCTTAGTTCTTATCATGATTCTCTTTGTGTCCTTGTAAAATATATGTCTGGCACAAATCTCCCAAATTGGTAATGATTGGATTTTGGACCTGTGCAAACATCATTCGATAGAGAATTTATATAGTCTGATTTTGAGACGCTAGGCACGTCATCGTCTTCTCATGGATCGGTCAGTGAAAAGAAATATGGAAAATTAATTCTATCTAATAGTAACAAGTTGAAAAATAAGTTAACCATTTTGAAACATTAACATTATTATATTTCGGTTAACGTAATTGTCTATATAACGTTTCCTTTAATATATTGTTTTTACATATGTGTATGAGTGTGTTGTTTGGTTTCATTTAGACAACTGAAATATTGTATCAGGTCATATAGATAAATATATATATATATATATATATATATATATATATATATATATATATATATATATATATACGATGCTTGAATGCTTGCCATCCCCAATCGATTTAAAATCAGCGTTCGTTTTGAGTGTGTTTTGTGCACGTGCATGTTAGTGTGTGCATGTTAGTGTGTGGATGTTAGTGTGTGCATGTTAGTGTGTGCATGTTAGTGTGTGCATGTTAGTGTGTGCATGTTAGTGTCTGCATGTTAGTGTCTGCATGCTAGTGTGTGGATGTTAGTGTGTGCATGTTAGTGTGTGCATGTTAGTGTGTGCATGTTAGTGTGTGGATGCATGTGTGTGGATGTTAGTGTGTGGATGTATGTGTGTGGATGTATGTGTGTGGATGTTAGTGTGTGCATGTTAGTGTGTGGATGTATGTGTGTGGATGTTAGTGTGTGCATGTTAGTTTGTGCATGTATGTGTGTGGATGTTAGTGTGTGCATGTTAGTGTGTGCATGTTAGTGTGTGGATGTATGTGTGTGGATGTTAGTGTGTGGATGTATGTGTGTGGATGTATGTGTGTGCATGTTAGTGTGTGCATGTATGTGTGTGGATGTTAGTGTGTGCATGTTAGTGTGTGCATGTTAGTGTGTGGATGTTAGTGTGTGGATGTTAGTGTGTGCATGTTAGTGTGTGGATGTATGTGTGTGGATGTTAGTGTGTGCATGTTAGTGTGTGCATGTATGTGTGTGGATGTTAGTGTGTGCATGTTAGTGTGTGCATGTTAGTGTGTGGATGTTAGTGTGTGCATGTTAGTGTGTGCATGTTAGTGTGTGGATGTATGTGTGTGGATGTTAGTGTGTGGATGTATGTGTGTGGATGTATGTGTGTGCATGTTAGTGTGTGCATGTATGTGTGTGGATGTTAGTGTGTGCATGTTAGTGTGTGCATGTTAGTGTGTGCATGTTAGTGTGTGGATGTATGTGTGTGGATGTTAGTGTGTGGATGTATGTGTGTGGATGTATGTGTGTGGATGTTAGTGTGTGCATGTTAGTGTGTGGATGTATGTGTGTGGATGTTAGTGTGTGCATGTTAGTGTGTGCATGTTAGTGTGTGCATGTATGTGTGTGCATGTTAGTGTGTGGATGTTAGTGTGTGGATGTTAGTGTGTGGATGTTTGTGTGTGGATGTTAGTGTGTGCATGTTAGTGTGTGGATGTTAGTGTGTGGATGTTAGTGTGTGCATGTTAGTGTGTGGATGTTAGTGTGTGCATGTTAGTGTGTGGATGTATGTGTGTGCATGTATGTGTGTGGATGTTAGTGTGTGGATGTTAGTGTGTGGATGTTAGTGTGTGCATGTTAGTGTGTGGATGTTAGTGTGTGCATGTTAGTGTGTGGATGTATGTGTGTGGATGTTAGTGTGTGCATGTTAGTGTGTGGATGTTAGTGTGTGCATGTATGTGTGTGGATGTATGTGTGTGGATGTATGTGTGTGGATGTATGTGTGAGGATGTATGTGTGTGGATGTATGTGTGTGGATGTATGTCTGTGGATGTATGTGTGTGGATGTATGTGTGTGGATGTATGTGTGTGGATGTATGTGTGTGGATGTATGTGTGTGGATGTATGTGTGTGGATGTATGTGTGTGGATGTATGTGTGTGGATGTATGTGTGTGGATGTATGTGTGTGGATGTATGTGTGTGGATGTATGTGTGTGGATGTATGTGTGTGGATGTATGTGTGTGGTTGTATGTGTGTGGATGTATGTGTGTGGATGTATGTGTGTGGTTGTATGTGTGTGGATGTATGTGTGTGGATGTTAGTGTGTGGATGTATGTGTGTGGATGTTAGTGTGTGGATGTATGTGTGTGGATGTATGTGTGTGGATGTATGTGTGTGGATGTATGTGTGTGGATGTATGTGTGTGCATGTTAGTGTGTGGATGTATGTGTGTGGATGTTAGTGTGTGGATGTATGTGTGTGGATGTATGTGTGTGGATGTATGTGTGTGGATGTATGTGTGTGGATGTATGTGTGTGGTTGTATGTGTGTGGATGTATGTGTGTGGATGTATGTGTGTGGTTGTATGTGTGTGGATGTATGTGTGTGGATGTTAGTGTGTGGATGTATGTGTGTGGATGTTAGTGTGTGGATGTATGTGTGTGGATGTATGTGTGTGGATGTATGTGTGTGGATGTATGTGTGTGCATGTTAGTGTGTGGATGCATGTGTGTGGATGTTAGTGTGTGGATGTATGTGTGTGGATGTTAGTGTGTGGATGTATGTGTGTGGATGTATGTGTGTGGATGTATTTGTGTGGATGTATGTGTGTGCATGTTAGTGTGTCGATGTATGTGTGTGGATGTTAGTGTGTGGATGTATGTGTGTGGATGTTAGTGTGTGGATGTATGTGTGTGGATGTTAGTGTGTGCATGTATGTGTGTGGATGTTAGTGTGTGCATGTTAGTGTGTGCATGTTAGTGTGTGCATGTTAGTGTGTGGATGTATGTGTGTGGATGTTAGTGTGTGGATGTTAGTGTGTGGATGTATGTGTGTGGATGTTAGTGTGTGCATGTTAGTGTGTGGATGTATGTGTGTGGATGTTAGTGTGTGCATGTTAGTGTGTGCATGTTAGTGTGTGCATGTATGTGTGTGCATGTTAGTGTGTGGATGTTAGTGTGTGGATGTTAGTGTGTGGATGTTAGTGTGTGGATGTTAGTGTGTGTATGTTAGTGTGTGGATGTTAGTGTGTGGATGTTAGTGTGTGCATGTTAGTGTGTGGATGTTAGTGTGTGCATGTTAGTGTGTGGATGTATGTGTGTGGATGTATGTGTGTGGATGTTAGTTTGTGGATGTTAGTGTGTGGATGTTAGTGTGTGCATGTTAGTGTGTGGATGTTAATGTGTGCATGTTAGTGTGTGGATGTATGTGTGTGGATGTTAGTGTGTGCATGTTAGTGTGTGGATGTTAGTGTGTGCATGTATGTGTGTGGATGTATGTGTGTGGATGTATGTGTGTGGATGTATGTGTGTGGATGTATGTGTGTGGATGTATGTGTGTGGATGTATGTGTGTGGATGTATGTGTGTGGATGTTAGTGTGTGGATGTATGTGTGTGGATGTATGTGTGTGGATGTATGTGTGTGGATGTATGTGTGTGGATGTATGTGTGTGGATGTATGTGTGTGGTTGTATGTGTGTGGATGTATGTGTGTGGATGTATGTGTGTGGTTGTATGTGTGTGGATGTATGTGTGTGGATGTTAGTGTGTGGATGTATGTGTGTGGATGTATGTGTGTGGATGTATGTGTGTGGATGTATGTGTGTGGATGTATGTGTGTGGATGTATGTGTGTGGATGTATGTGTGTGCATGTTAGTGTGTGGATGTATGTGTGTGGATGTTAGTGTGTGGATGTATGTGTGTGGATGTATGTGTGTGGATGTATGTGTGTGGATGTATGTGTGTGGATGTATGTGTGTGGTTGTATGTGTGTGGATGTATGTGTGTGGATGTATGTGTGTGGTTGTATGTGTGTGGATGTATGTGTCTGGATGTTAGTATGTGGATGTATGTGTGTGGATGTTAGTGTGTGGATGTATGTGTGTGGATGTATGTGTGTGGATGTATGTGTGTGGATGTATGTGTGTGCATGTTAGTGTGTGGATGTATGTGTGTGGATGTTAGTGTGTGGATGTATGTGTGTGGATGTTAGTGTGTGGATGTATGTGTGTGGATGTATGTGTGTGGATGTATTTGTGTGGATGTATGTGTGTGCATGTTAGTGTGTCGATGTATGTGTGTGGATGTTAGTGTGTGGATGTATGTGTGTGGATGTTAGTGTGTGGATGTATGTGTGTGGATGTTAGTGTGTGGATGTATGTGTGTGGGTGTTAGTGTGTGGATGTATGTGTGTGGATGTTAGTGTGTGGATGTATGTGTGTGGATGTTAGTGTGTGGATGTATGTGTGTGGATGTTAGTGTGTGGATGTATGTGTGTGGATGTATGTGTGTGGATGTATGTGTCTGGATGTTAGTGTGTGGATGTATGTGTGTGGATGTTAGTGTGTGGATGTATCTGTGTGGATGTATGTGTGTGGATGTTAGTGTGTGGATGTATGTGTGTGGATGTATGTGTGTGGATGTATGTGTGTGGATGTTAGTGTGTGGATGTATGTGTGTGGATGTATGTGTGTGTATGTTAGTGTGTGGATGTTAGTGTGTGGATATATGTGTGTGGATGTATGTGTGTGGATGTATGTGTGTGGATGTATGTGTGTGGATGTTAGTGTGTGGATGTATGTGTGTGGATGTATGTGTGTGGATGTATGTGTGTGGATGTTAGTGTGTGGATGTATGTGTGTGGATGTATGTGTGTGGATGTTAGTGTGTGGATGTTAGTGTGTGGATGTATGTGTGTGGATGTATGTGTGTGGATGTATGTGTGTGGATGTATGTGTGTGGATGTATGTGTGTGGATGTATGTGTGTGGATGTATGTGTGTGGATGTATGTGTGTGGATGTTAGTGTGTGGATGTTAGTGTGTGGATGTATGTGTGTGGATGTTTGTGTGTGGATGTATGTGTGTGGATGTATGTGTGTGGATGTATGTGTGTGGATGTATGTGTGTGGATGTATGTGTGTGGATGTATGTGTGTGGATGTATGTGTGTGGATGTATGTGTGTGGATGTATGTGTGTGGATGTATGTGTGTGGATGTATGTGTGTGGATGTATGTGTGTGGATGTATGTGTGTGGATGTATGTGTCTGGATGTATGTGTGTGGATGTTAGTGTGTGGATGTATGTGTGTGGATGTATGTGTGTGGATGTATGTGTGTGGATGTTAGTGTGTGGATGTATGTGTGTGGATGTATGTGTGTGGATGTTAGTGTGTGGATGTTAGTGTGTGGATGTATGTGTGTGGATGTATGTGTGTGGATGTATGTGTGTGGATGTATGTGTGTGGATGTATGTGTGTGGATGTATGTGTGTGGATGTATGTGTGTGGCTGTATGTGTGTGGATGTATGTGTGTGCATGTATGTGTGTGGATGTATGTGTGTTGATGTATGTGTGTGGATGTTAGTGTGTGGATGTTAGTGTGTGGATGTATGTGTGTGGATGTATGTGTGTGGATGTATGTGTGTGGATGTATGTGTGTGGATGTATGTGTGTGGATGTATGTGTGTGGATGTATGTGTGTGGATGTATGTGTGTGGATGTATGTGTGTGGATGTATGTGTGTGGATGTATGTGTGTGGTTGTATGTGTGTGGATGTATGTGTGTGGATGTATGTGTGTGGTTGTATGTGTGTGGATGTATGTGTGTGGATGTTAGTGTGTGGATGTAGGTGTGTGGATGTTAGTGTGTGGATGTATGTGTGTGGATGTATGTGTGTGGATGTATGTTTGTGGATGTATGTGTGTGAATGTATGTGTGTGCATGTTAGTGTGTGGATGTATGTGTATGGATGTTAGTGTGTGGATGTATGTGTGTGGATGTATGTGTGTGGATGTATGTGTGTGGATGTATGTGTGTGGATGTATGTGTGTGGTTGTATGTGTGTGGATGTATGTGTGTGGATGTATGTGTGTGGTTGTATGTGTGTGGATGTATGTGTGTGGATGTTAGTGTGTGAATGTATGTGTGTGGATGTTAGTGTGTGGATGTATGTGTGTGGATGTATGTGTGTGGATGTATGTGTGTGGATGTATGTGTGTGGATGTATGTGTGTGCATGTTAGTGTGTGGATGTATGTGTGTGGATGTTAGTGTGTGGATGTATGTGTGTGGATGTTAGTGTGTGGATGTATGTGTGTGGTTGTATGTGTGCGGATGTATGTGTGTGGATGTATGTGTGTGCATGTTAGTGTGTGGATGTATGTGTGTGGATGTTAGTGTGTGGATGTATGTGTGTGGATGTTAGTGTGTGGATGTATGTGTGTGGATGTTAGTGTGTGGATGTATATGTGTGCATGTTAGTGTGTGGATGTATGTGTGTGGATGTTAGTGTGTGGATGTATGTGTGTGGATGTTAGTGTGTGGATGTATGTGTGTTGATGTTAGTGTGTGGATGTATGTGTGTGGATGTATGTGTGTGGATGTATGTGTGTGGATATTAGTGTGTGGATGTATGTGTGTGGATGTTAGTGTGTGGATGTATGTGTGTGGATGTATGTGTGTGGATGTTAGTGTGTGGATGTATGTGTGTGGATGTATGTGTGTGGATGTTAGTGTGTGGATGTATGTGTGTGGATGTATGTGTGTGGATGTATGTGTGTGGATGTTAGTGTGTGGATGTATGTGTGTGGATGTATGTGTGTGGATGTATGTGTGTGGATGTATGTGTGTGGATGTATGTGTGTGGATGTATGTGTGTGGATGTATGTGTGTGGATGTATGTGTGTGGATGTATGTGTGTGGATGTATGTGTGTGGATGTATGTGTGTGGATGTATGTGTGTGGATGTATGTGTGTGGATGTTAGTGTGTGGATGTATGTGTGTGGATGTATGTGTGTGGATGTATGTGTGTGGATGTTAGTGTGTTGATGTATGTGTGTGGATGTATGTGTGTGGATGTTAGTGTGTGGATGTTAGTGTGTGGATGTATGTGTGTGGATGTATGTGTGTGGATGTATGTGTGTGGATGTATGTGTGTGGATGTATGTGTGTGGATGTATGTGTGTGGATGTATGTGTGTGGATGTATGTGTGTGCATGTTTGTGTGTGCATGTTTGTGTGTGGATGTATGTGTATAGATGTATGTGTGTGGATGTTAGTGTGTGGATGTTAGTGTGTGGATGTATGTGTGTGGATGTATGTGTGTGGATGTATGTGTATGGATGTATGTGTGTGGATGTATGTGTGTGGATGTTAGTGTGTGGATGTTAGTGTGTGCATGTTAGTGTGTGGATGTTAATGTGTGCATGTTAGTGTGTGGATGTATGTGTGTGCATGTATGTGTGTGGATGTTAGTGTGTGGATGTTAGTGTGTGGATGTTAGTGTGTGCATGTTAGTGTGTGGATGTTAATGTGTGCATGTTAGTGTGTGGATGTATGTGTGTGGATGTTAGTGTGTGGATGTTAGTGTGTGGATGTTAGTGTGTGGATGTATGTGTGTGGATGTATGTGTGTGGATGTATGTGTGTGGATGTATGTGTGTGGATGTATGTGTGTGGATGTATGTGTGTGGATGTATGTGTGTGGATGTATGTGTGTGGATGTATGTGTGTGGATGTATGTGTGTGGATGTATGTGTGTGGATGTATGTGTGTGGATGTATGTGTGTGGATGTATGTGTGTGGATGTATGTGTGTGGATGTATGTGTGTGGATGTATGTGTGTGGATGTATGTGTGTGGATGTATGTGTGTGGATGTATGTGTGTGGTTGTATGTGTGTGGATGTATGTGTGTGGATGTATGTGTGTGGTTGTATGTGTGTGGATGTATGTGTGTGGATGTTAGTGTGTGGATGTATGTGTGTGGATGTTAGTGTGTGGATGTATGTGTGTGGATGTATGTGTGTGGATGTATGTGTGTGGATGTATGTGTGTGGATGTATGTGTGTGCATGTTAGTGTGTGGATGTATGTGTGTGGATGTTAGTGTGTGGATGTATGTGTGTGGATGTATGTGTGTGGATGTATGTGTGTGGATGTATGTGTGTGGATGTATGTGTGTGGTTGTATGTGTGTGGATGTATGTGTGTGGATGTATGTGTGTGGTTGTATGTGTGTGGATGTATGTGTGTGGATGTTAGTATGTGGATGTATGTGTGTGGATGTTAGTGTGTGGATGTATGTGTGTGGATGTATGTGTGTGGATGTATGTGTGTGGATGTATGTGTGTGCATGTTAGTGTGTGGATGTATGTGTGTGGATGTTAGTGTGTGGATGTATGTGTGTGGATGTTAGTGTGTGGATGTATGTGTGTGGATGTATGTGTGTGGATGTATTTGTGTGGATGTATGTGTGTGCATGTTAGTGTGTCGATGTATGTGTGTGGATGTTAGTGTGTGGATGTATGTGTGTGGATGTTAGTGTGTGGATGTATGTGTGTGGATGTTAGTGTGTGGATGTATGTGTGTGGGTGTTAGTGTGTGGATGTATGTGTGTGGATGTTAGTGTGTGGATGTATGTGTGTGGATGTTAGTGTGTGGATGTATGTGTGTGGATGTTAGTGTGTGGATGTATGTGTGTGGATGTATGTGTGTGGATGTATGTGTGTGGATGTTAGTGTGTGGATGTATGTGTGTGGATTATAGTGTGTGGATGTATCTGTGTGGATGTATGTGTGTGGATGTTAGTGTGTGGATGTATGTGTGTGGATGTATGTGTGTGGATGTATGTGTGTGGATGTTAGTGTGTGGATGTATGTGTGTGGATGTATGTGTGTGGATGTTAGTGTGTGGATGTTAGTGTGTGGATGTATGTGTGTGGATGTATGTGTGTGGATGTATGTGTGTGGATGTATGTGTGTGGATGTTAGTGTGTGGATGTATGTGTGTGGATGTATGTGTGTGGATGTATGTGTGTGGATATTAGTGTGTGGATGTATGTGTGTGGATGTATGTGTGTGGATGTTAGTGTGTGGATGTTAGTGTGTGGATGTATGTGTGTGGATGTATGTGTGTGGATGTATGTGTGTGGATGTATGTGTGTGGATGTATGTGTGTGGATGTATGTGTGTGGATGTATGTGTGTGGATGTTAGTGTGTGGATGTTAGTGTGTGGATGTATGTGTGTGGATGTTTGTGTGTGGATGTATGTGTGTGGATGTATGTGTGTGGATGTATGTGTGTGGATGTATGTGTGTGGATGTATGTGTGTGGATGTATGTGTGTGGATGTATGTGTGTGGATGTATGTGTGTGGATGTATGTGTGTGGATGTATGTGTGTGGATGTATGTGTGTGGATGTATGTGTGTGGATGTATGTGTGTGGATGTATGTGTCTGGATGTATGTGTGTGGATGTTAGTGTGTGGATGTATGTGTGTGGATGTATGTGTGTGGATGTATGTGTGTGGATGTTAGTGTGTGGATGTATGTGTGTGGATGTATGTGTGTGGATGTTAGTGTGTGGATGTTAGTGTGTGGATGTATGTGTGTGGATGTATGTGTGTGGATGTATGTGTGTGGATGTATGTGTGTGGATGTATGTGTGTGGATGTATGTGTGTGGATGTATCTGTGTGGATGTATCTGTCTGGATGTATGTGTGTGCATGTATGTGTGTGGATGTATGTGTGTGGATGTATGTGTGTGGATGTTAGTGTGTGGATGTTAGTGTGTGGATGTATGTGTGTGGATGTATGTGTGTGGATGTATGTGTGTGGATGTATGTGTGTGGATGTATGTGTGTGGATGTATGTGTGTGGATGTATGTGTGTGGATGTATGTGGGTGGTTGTATGTGTGTGGATGTATGTGTGTGGATGTATGTGTGTGGTTGTATGTGTGTGGATGTATGTGTGTGGATGTTAGTGTGTGGATGTATGTGTGTGGATGTTAGTGTGTGGATGTATGTGTGTGGATGTATGTGTGTGGATGTATGTGTGTGGATGTATGTGTGTGAATGTATGTGTGTGCATGTTAGTGTGTGGATGTATGTGTGTGGATGTTAGTGTGTGGATGTATGTGTGTGGATGTATGTGTGTGGATGTATGTGTGTGGATGTATGTGTGTGGATGTATGTGTGTGGTTGTATGTGTGTGGATGTATGTGTGTGGATGTATGTGTGTGGTTGTATGTGTGTGGATGTATGTGTGTGGATGTTAGTGTGTGAATGTATGTGTGTGGATGTTAGTGTGTGGATGTATGTGTGTGGATGTATGTGTGTGGATGTATGTGTGTGGATGTATGTGTGTGGTTGTATGTGTGTGGATGTATGTGTGTGGATGTTAGTGTGTGGATGTATGTGTGTGGATGTTAGTGTGTGGATGTATGTGTGTGGATGTATGTGTGTGGATGTATGTGTGTGGATGTATGTGTGTGAATGTATGTGTGTGCATGTTAGTGTGTGGATGTATGTGTGTGGATGTTAGTGTGTGGATGTATGTGTGTGGATGTATGTGTGTGGATGTATGTGTGTGGATGTATGTGTGCGGATGTATGTGTGTGGTTGTATGTGTGTGGATGTATGTGTGTGGATGTATGTGTGTGGTTGTATGTGTGTGGATGTATGTGTGTGGATGTTAGTGTGTGAATGTATGTGTGTGGATGTTGGTGTGTGGATGTATGTGTGTGGATGTATGTGTGTGGATGTATGTGTGTGGATGTATGTGTGTGGATGTATGTGTGTGCATGTTAGTGTGTGGATGTATGTGTGTGAATGTTAGTGTGTGGATGTATGTGTGTGGATGTTAGTGTGTGGATGTTAGTGTGTGGATGTATGTGTGTGGTTGTATGTGTGCGGATGTATGTGTGTGGATGTATGTGTGTGCATGTTAGTGTGTGGATGTATGTGTGTGGATGTTAGTGTGTGGATGTATGTGTGTGGATGTTAGTGTGTGGATGTATGTGTGTGGATGTTAGTGTGTGGATGTATGTGTGTGCATGTTAGTGTGTGGATGTATGTGTGTGGATGTTAGTGTGTGGATGTATGTGTGTGGATGTTAGTGTGTGGATGTATGTGTGTTGATGTTAGTGTGTGGATGTATGTGTGTGGATGTATGTGTGTGGATGTATGTGTGTGGATGTTAGTGTGTGGATGTATGTGTGTGGATGTTAGTGTGTGGATGTATGTGTGTGGATGTATGTGTGTGGATGTTAGTGTGTGGATGTATGTGTGTGGATGTATGTGTGTGGATGTATGTGTGTGGATGTATGTGTGTGGATGTATGTGTGTGGATGTATGTGTGTGGATGTATGTGTGTGGAAGTTAGTGTGTGGATGTATGTGTGTGGATGTATGTGTGTGGATGTATGTGTGTGGATGTTAGTGTGTGGATGTATGTGTGTGGATGTATGTGTGTGGATGTTAGTGTGTGGATGTATGTGTGTGGATGTATGTGTGTGGATGTATGTGTGTGGATGTATGTGTGTGGATGTATGTGTGTGGATGTATGTGTGTGGATGTATGTGTGTGGATGTATGTGTGTGGATGTATGTGTGTGGATGTATGTGTGTGGATGTATGTGTGTGGATGTATGTGTGTGGATGTATGTGTGTGGATGTTAGTGTGTTGATGTATGTGTGTGGATGTATGTGTGTGGATGTTAGTGTGTGGATGTTAGTGTGTGGATGTATGTGTGTGGATGTATGTGTGTGGATGTATGTGTGTGGATGTATGTGTGTGGATGTATGTGTGTGGATGTATGTGTGAGGATGTATGTGTGTGGATGTATGTGTGTGCATGTTTGTGTGTGGATGTATGTGTATGGATGTATGTGTGTGGATGTTAGTGTGTGGATGTTAGTGTGTGGATGTATGTGTGTGGATGTATGTGTGTGGATGTATGTGTGTGGATGTATGTGTGTGGATGTATGTGTGTGGATGTATGTGTGTGGATGTATGTGTGTGGATGTATGTGTGTGGATGTATGTGTGTGGATGTATGTGTGTGGATGTATGTGTGTGGATGTATGTGTGTGGATGTTAGTGTGTGGATGTTAGTGTGTGGATGTATGTGTTTGGATGTATGTGTGTGGATGTATGTGTGTGGATGTATGTGTGTGGATGTATGTGTGTGGATGTATGTGTGTGGATGTATGTGTGTGCATGTATGTGTGTGGATGTATGTGTGTGGATGTATGTGTGTGGATGTTAGTGTATGGATGTTAGTGTGTGGATGTATGTGTGTGGATGTATGTGTGTGGATGTATGTGTGTGGATGTATGTGTGTGGATGTATGTGTGTGGATGTATGTGTGTGGATGTATGTGTGTGGATGTATGTGTGTGGATGTATGTGTGTGGATGTATGTGTGTGGATGTATGTGTGTGGATGTATGTGTGTGGATGTATGTGTGTGGATGTATGTGTGTGGATGTATGTGTGTGGATGTATGTGTGTGCATGTATGTGTGTGGATGTATGTGTGTGGATGTATGTGTGTGGATGTATGTGTGTGGATGTTAGTGTGTGGATGTTAGTGTGTGGATGTATGTGTGTGGATGTATGTGTTTGGATGTATGTGTGTGGATGTATGTGTGTGGATGTATGTGTGTGGATGTATGTGTGTGGATGTTGGTGTGTGGATGTATGTGTGTGGATGTATGTGTGTGGATGTATGTGTGTGGATGTATGTGTGTGCATGTATGTGTGTGGATGTATGTGTGTGGATGTATGTGTGTGCATGTATGTGTGTGGATGTATGTGTGTGGATGTATGTGTGTGGATGTTAGTGTGTGGATGTATGTGTGTGGATGTATGTGTGTGGATGTATGTGTGTGGATGTATGTGTGTGGATGTATGTGTGTGGATGTATGTGTGTGGATGTATGTGTGTGGATGTATGTGTGTGGATGTATGTGTGTGGATGTATGTGTGTGCATGTATGTGTGTGGATGTATGTGTGTGGATGTATGTGTGTGGATGTTAGTGTGTGGATGTTAGTGTGTGGATGTATGTGTGTGGATGTATGTGTGTGGATGTATGTGTGTGGATGTATGTGTGTGGATGTATGTGTGTGAATGTATGTGTGTGCATGTATGTGTGTGGATGTATGTGTGTGGATGTATGTGTGTGGATGTATGTGTGTGCATGTATGTGTGTGCATGTATGTGTGTGGATGTATGTGTGTGGATGTATGTGTGTGGATGTATGTGTGTGGATGTATGTGTGTGGATGTATGTGTGTGGATGTATGTGTGTGGATGTATGTGTGTGGATGTATGTGTGTGGATGTATGTGTGTGGATGTATGTGTGTGGATGTATGTGTGTTGATGTATGTGTGTGGATGTATGTGTGTGGATGTATGTGTGTGGATGTATGTGTGTGGATGTATGTGTGTGGATGTATGTGTGTGGATGTATGTGTGTGGATGTATGTGTGTGGATGTATGTGTGTGGATGTATGTGTGTTTATGTATGTGTGTGGATGTATGTGTGTGGATGTTAGTGTGTGGATGTATGTGTGTGGATGTATGTGTGTGGATGTATGTGTGTGGATGTATGTGTGTGGATGTTAGTGTGTGGATGTATGTGTGTGGATGTATGTGTGTGGATGTATGTGTGTGGATGTAAGTGTGTGGATGTATGTGTGTGGATGTATGTGTGTGGATGTATGTGTGTGGATGTATGTGTGTGGATGTTAGTGTGTGGATGTATGTGTGTGGATGTATGTGTGTGGATGTATGTGCCTTAAAGTGTATATCTATATAGAGATTTAAATTGAAATAGGTTTGCGACAAATAATCTATTATGATTTCCTATGAGATTCGGTCACCTTCGTGAGCATAACAATTATAGGTTTTCATTGTGCATATATGTTACTATCTTGAAAACTACAAAAAAGAGTCATTGTGTCCGAATAAAAAAAATGCATTGAAAAGACAATAAAGTCGTCCTCTACCGTCTTTCATTATTAGTATTAGTAGCACTAGAATTATTATTATTAGCACCATTATTATTATTATTATTAGTAGTAGTAGTAGTAGTAGTGGTAGTAGTATTTTTATTATTCTTATTATAATTTGTATTATAATTATTATTCTCATTATTATTGGTATTATTACTATTATTTTGATTATTATTATTATTATTATTATTATTTGTATTATACTTATTATTATCAATATTATTATTATTAGATTATTATTATAATTATTATTATTAATTATATTATTATTAATTTATATTTTATCATTAATTGTATCATGATAATCATAAGTAGTAGTGGTCATATTAGTAGTAGCATACGAATAAGACGACTTCCTTTTAAAACATTATATTTGCTAATTCATCCTTGCAAAATCACACTCTACTTATACCTGAACTGAACCAAGTTAACTCATTAGATATGCATCCTCAATAAAACACACCTGCACGCATATTTATGACGGACAAGAAGGAAGTTTAGAATCATATGCAAAAATATACTTCAGTATGAGTAATATCCACGCTGTTTGCACTGTGATTACTAATGGAGTTTGACAACATTTTAAATGTGGCAATATAGTATGACAGAGAAGATACAAGTAAATGCTTGTCAAAGGTAAGAACATAATACGCTTTTAAAGTTATTTGAAATAAGAGGTTAGGATTAGTCGACGTTCAAATATTGAATTTAGAATAAGAGGTGCCACCCTTTAATTAAATCAAGAAAGTCGATTGTAATTCCAATTTTTCAAAACTTTCTTGCAAACGGAGTGACATGGTTTATTCTACAAATTCTGTTAGGGCTAGTCTGATAACAAAAACATCCTCACGTGGTGCAGAAATTCATTCGAGATAGAATCAAGAACGCCAAAATCTCTCTCTTTAAGCTGGTCTGATAAATCATTGAGTAGGCTCATGGGTATTAACTAAGGTGCTAGAATATACATTAAATATCAATATGAAATAACTGAACTTAGATTCCTACTAATGTTTGTAACTTGACGTAACACAATGGCGTTTATTCTTAGCGTCAATTCTATTAACTTGGTCCTTTGAGCCGTAATTGTACATGATAATAATTCCTGCGTTTTTTATATCATCACCACGATCGTTTATGTATTACTAGTTATCGGTGTGTTTGTGTTCGCTCTCATTTATGTTAAGATTACACAAATAAATTTGTGAATAGGACATGCAACTATTCGTGTTACAAGTCAGGGGTCTGTACTTGAAAGAGCTATTTGTCAAACCCTGGCGTGATTGCCATTTGAAGTCATAGGTTTACACAAAATTTTCAAGCATTTCAATACAACTTAGGTGTACATGAGAAAGCTCGACGTATAGGTTCTATACATAAATTTTACTCTATGCAAAACCACAGAGCTCTAGCCTGCCTAAATATATATAACCCGAACATTTGCATGGTTTCGCTTCATCAGGTTTCCGTACCGCCAGCAGTTCAAGCCGTAAAAACTATGACATTCTCTCTTTAACAGGGAACTATTTTAACTCTGTCTACTTAGGCCTGTAGGCGTATGCTTTCCAGGTTGATTTTTACAACAAAAACGACATGAACTTTAACTTCCTAGTCCTTTCTTATTTATTCCTTCGAGTGATTTACCGGTTTTCTAATGTAAATCCTGCCACTGCAGTCACATCACCAATATACATCACCAGATTTTAATATGAACTACGCAAATAGAGGACATTCATTCGGTTTTGGCCTGACTTAACTACTAGTCAAACATGGCATAAAGGAAACTCACTAACACTTTACTGCGTAACGTTTCCTCTTAGTAACTGCTATATATTTCGGACTATGGAAATACCCGTTATTCAAAAACATAAGCACACAAATCTAACAATTCCTTAACACGGGGTGCAAGCAATCGCACATAGTCTTCTGTCTCTCGATAAAAGTAAGCTGAAAAAAAATTCTCATAAACATTCATGACAAGTACAGAACATTTCATGATGATCTCAAAACTATTGAGGTCGCCCATGCAAACAGAGGACCTCATTGCAATGATACTCAGGATGATTGACGAAATAGATCCGCTCTTTCAATCTACATGTCTTAGGAGTGGAAGCTTTTACGATGGTCTGAAAATAGGCCAAGTAAATGAATTTGATAGTGTGGCTAAAATTGAATCACTTTTTAAACGAAATATTTTAGAGGCAAGAGAAAGCAGGAGAAAAAAAAATTTTGTTTACGTTGTGGTTAAATATGAAGATACAATAAAAACAAAAAACTTTAGTGAGTTTATCGTTAAACCTGACAATGATGAATATCTTCGTAAAGATGACAATGTCCTTAATATTCATGAATTTCAGAGGTATTTCTATGAGTCAGTCAGCGCTGCTCTGATGCGAATTCATACCCCAGAGAACTTTATTGACTCCGATAATGTCAAAGGTAATGAATATCTGTCATACTCGTGGGAACCATTCCAGCATGGACCTTCTGCTACTTTGCGTGTCGCTTACGTCCGCAAATGTTCATCAGAAGTGGTTGACCTTGATATAGATATAGCTCCCAGTATTGCCTATCCTGACGAAAACTTCAGACACCCAATTTTGCACCTAATGAAATATCGAATCGATGACAACATGTTTCTCGAGCGACTTCAGTGTATTATAGAAACAGGGGAAATTCTGCTGGTCCCATTTAAATTTGACTATGCTCAATATAATAAGAGAGCATTAGACTACTACTATAGCGATACCACGAGGGTGTCTTTTTCTTCCTTGGGAAAAGCGATTTTTGGAACGTATGATATATGCAGCACAAAAAAAGACTTTTCAGGTGTCTCAAAGTCCTACAGGGAATGTACCTCCAAAATTCCCCAGACACGGAGGTAAAGTCGAGATGAAAAGCTAAAATAACCTCCAAGTGCATTGTTAACTTCCTTTTCTGTATAGGTCATCTGTATGTCTGATTCTGACAGTGGTAAGCGAAGCAATGTCAGCCAGAGTATCATTAACAGATTCGTAAAGAACGTCTTTAGAAATCAGGCGATTTGCACACAATATTTATGTTACAAGAATGTGAGTGCAAAGACAGACTAATACTAACAGTATTTAATGGAAGGACCACGAATCTAGCATTAATAACATACAAATGAAAACAATAAGTACTGAAGATGATCATCTAACAAATGTCTCAGGCTCTCGCATAGAAATTAGTTGTCAAAACCAACCCAGCTTGGATGCTAATTTTCCAAATTATGAACAATACCAGGAAGAAATTGTTTATTTACGACAGAGCGTGATGAACGCGGATGAAACAAAGAAAATAATAAAACAGCAATCGGTTCGCTTAAGCAAGAGTATAGAAGTTGACAGTAGATTTGAATATCCCGTATTACCATCATTCTAAACGACTAATCAAAACCTACATTGTCATGATGTTGTTCTTTACCATGAAGGATGCTTACCTGGATGACATTTTTTCAGACCGCATTCTGAATGTGGACCCTACACATTACTACAGTTGATATTCTGAATGTGGGCCTTAAAAAATTACTACAGTTGGCATTCTGAATGTGAGCCTTAAACATTATTACAGATCGCATTATGAATGTGGACCTTACACATCACTACAGTTTGCATTCTGAATGTGACCTTTAAACATTACTTCAGGCCTCAATCTGAATGTGAGCCTTAAACATTACAACAGATCGCATTCTGAATGTGGGCTTTACACATTACTACAGTTGGCATTCTGAATGTGGACCTTACACATTCTTTACACATTACTACAGTTGGCATTCTGAATGTGGGACTTAAACATTACTACTGTTGGCATTCTGAATGTGATCCTTAAACTTTACTAAAGTTGGCATTATGAATGTAGGCCTTAAAGAGTTCTACAGATCACATTCTAAATGTGGGCCTTAAACATTTCTCTAAAGTGAAATTTATTACATTGTTTCTTCTTTTTCATTTAAAACCCACAAAACACGTTTCCTTGGTCATTTGCTTTTCATTCTAATTTCATAGCTTTTTAGATAAAATTTATATTATTATCGTATCTTGTGTTATGGGTACTTTCGTTAGAAGTAGCATATTATTCGGATTACTTTCCGTACTGATTTTGATTAATAACTACCGTTCGCTTTGAATTATTGCTATGATATTTACTATCATTTCAAGTTTATCTGCTTCACATGACTAATCACCAAACAAGATATCAATATCTGCGATTGCGACAGTCACCAACAATTTCTAAACATTTACCTGGCAAGAAGAACCGAATGCATACTAATTAATCCTATTGAACCTTAGCTGCCATTCCCGACCCAACGTAGCTGCAGTTTATTCTTTATTCATGAGCTGACGATTTTCATACAATACCACGCCCAACTCTTGAAAATTTCCGTATGTTGATGGATGGAAATTATGGCTTTTATGTTTATTATGCTTATGTTGACTAAGTAAGACAGTACAGGTAAAACCCCTATCTTAGGTGTGACGTTTGTTAGATATTGCAATAGGAACTCAATATGCATAATGGAATATCGATTACACAAAACTCAAAAAATAATAATTAATATTATGATTAGTAGTAATACTATTAATTATAATTGTCTTAAATAGTCAACTTCTTTTAATATATATATATATATATATATATATATATATATATATATATATATATATATATATATATATATATATATATAGTTTCATCGTAATTTCATCAAGATACTAAAATCTTATTATATTTATAATAGGCTACAAATTTGTCCAAATCAAGTTTCCGCACGGAATATTTCGTTTTAGTTCATGTCCGTATAGTCATGCAAGCTCAGCGGTATGTGGTAGAATGACATAACATTTTAGCTTTATTATTGCTAATTTTAGATGGTGTTTGTTAGCTTACATTCTCTGACATTGATATTTTTACATTATTCTTCTTTGCCATATGTCACATAAGAAAAATAACGATGTTACTTTCCCTTTCATATTTTGAAACGGATACGAGTAAAGGAAGTGTTTCGAAGCTTTCCTTTTTACCGGTATACCAAACGAGAATAAGCGACATGGTTTCGTAATTTCTAAAAAATCTATTAAACAATGAATCCATAATCAACAAAATATTACTGAAAAACGTTATCCATACCCTTATCATTATAGTTACCTGATATAACATAACGAATATCACGACTTCAAGAAAAACTGCCTAATCTGGTTGCCGGATAAAACCTGGTCAATGTGTCTGTCTTGTGTGCTCTGTGGTTTAGTCACTACACACACAAACACACACAAATACGATAGTAAACGCGCACTCAGAACCTCAGGATAAATAAATAATTGAATCTAACATATGGTATTTACTTGCATAAATAGACGAGTGATATTTGTTAGACTTGGACGTTTGCTGAGACCTACCTAATATACTTATAATTTATGAGATGGTCCATCACTATTTAGTTCGAATAGAGTCTGTATCGTTGCATAATGTATATCATCTGGGCATGTTATATTACTTCAGTTATATCAACACAATATATTTTGAATATTCACAAACATACACCAACTAATCACCTCCTTTGTCATTATGCCCTAATATAAGAACACTTAACGCAGCAGTACGAAGTAGTATTCCTTGTCATTATTCCCTGATATTAGAATACTTAACAATTATTACACTCCGTGTAATAATGTCCTGATTGTAGAGCACTTAACGCAGCAGTATTCCTTGTCATAATGCCCTGATATTAGAAAACTGAACACATTAGTATTCCCTGTCATAATGCCCTGATATTAGAAGACTTAACGCAATAGTACTCCTTGTCATTCAACCCATACCAGGGAAATAATGTTACGCTGCATGACAAATTGGTTAAAAGATATCAGTTCACACAACAGATAAATGTGTGGATAACGGGTAATTTATATTTATGACGTTACAAAATGATACATATGTCACAGCCAATAACATCAAGCTATAAATAGTAAATTAGTAATTACAGCAGTGATGACTATTTTATGTATGCCCTGTGCAGTGTAAATTGTAGTGATGTCTTGTGCACGTTTCTGTTCTATTGCCAGCGATGAACACGTTACATTAATTGGTTGATAATGAACGGCATGCATCAAACATATTATGACTCGTAACATCCTTACTGGTCACGGGGTAATAGGACATGTCCACAAGGGAGCTAGACATTGTGACTGATATTGAGCACATTTCCCTCCTAAGGCAGAGTATAATGAATGATTATTTTTCTTACATTGCCAAGCAACAAAACGTACCCAGACTACGTATGTTCCTTACTAAACGATACAATACTAATTGATACATTTTTGTCCTTAAGAGAGAACAACAGTGTTTTTGTGTTACTTAACCATATGGTTTATGCGAAAAAAGGCGATGCATCTTATAGGTTTTCAGCATGTTTTTATGTTTTCCAATTTCATTGTTTTCCTCATTTGTTGTTCTGTAGTGTAGTCATATCATTATTGATGGTGTTAAGCGCTTAGAGCTTCGAAAGATTAGGCGCTATACAATGTCCTCATTATTATTATAATTATTATTATTATTATTATTATTATTATTATTATTATTATTATTATTATTATTATTATTATTATTATCATCATCATCATTATTATTATTATTATTATTATTATTATTATTATTACATCAATGTATCTGAAACAGTAAATAATCTCTGTTTGTCTGTCTGTCTGTCTCTCTGACATGCATACGCCAATCACGTGTCTTCAAACTTATCTATTTGAGACGGATATTATATATGACGCTCCTTCATAGTTGACTCAAAAATAAACTTAGTAACATATTTAACTGATTATCTTCTTATGGGTGTTTGCTCACGTAGGCATTAGTTGTACATAATGCATTACAAGTTAGGTACGTAAAACAACATTTATAATCAGCACGCACATAGTGTAAAATGAAAACATGCCCTAGTGATGAGATGCTTACTAATATATTAGATTTCAGTTTTCAACCGAGATAGAGCAATGAATTAACAAAATGATTGTGAAAGTGAACTATGAAATACACATTAAACTGGTATACAGATTTACTACAAATATAATTAATTTTACAATTGGATCTCCTTCTCTTCTTTCTTTGGAACAATGATCAACATAATTTTTGATTACCGTATTTAATTATTATAATAAGTAGTTGTACTATTATTATTATTATTATTATTATTATTATTATTATTATTATTATATTTAGTGTTACTATTAGTATTGTTAGTAGTAGTCGTAGTAGTATTAGTATTAGTATTATCACTATTATTAGTAGTAGTACAATCATTATTATTATTATTTATTTATTATTATTATTATTATTTTTATTATTATTTATATTATTATTAATTGTATCATGATCATCATAAGTAGTAGTGGTCATATTAGTAGTAGCATACATATAAGACGACTTCCTTATAAACCATTATATTTGCTAATTCGTCCTTGCAAAATCACACTCTACTTATACCTGAACTGAAACCTGTTAACTCATTAGATACGCATCCTCCGAGAAACACACCTGTGCGCATACTCCATCACGGACAAGAAGGAAGTTTAGAATCATGTGCAAAAATATACTGCAGTGTGAGTAATATCCACGTTGTTTGCACTGTGATTACTAATGGATGACTTAACGAAACTATGCTAAATGATTTAAGTTTGTAGCCTCATATCAGTATAATTATGCTTTGATCAGGTGCTAACATAATTATATCAAGAAAATCCAAATCGTAAAATAAATGAACAACATACGAGTTGCCTTTAAATAAATAACTCACTTGGTTGGTAGAGTTTGGGCATAACATAATTGTATTGGAAGATAAGTAAGACAAAGTATAATATATTTTTAATTCCAACGAGAAATTGTATTTTTTTTTCTTGCTAACGCAAAAGCAGCAAATGCTTTATAATATTGAGATATTTGGAAAAAGCATTTCCCGCTTAGATTCACTCAAATAATGGTTTTAAGAGAACTATGCTTGCAACAAACATACTAGGAGAAATAAACATCTTGGTATCACCCTCAAACTGAATAATGTTAAGAGTCCCATGTTAAGAATATGTTAAGAGTCCCCTATTAAGAAAACGTTAAGAGTCCCATGTTAGGAATATGTTAAGAGTCCCATGTTAAGAATATGTTAAGAGTCCCAAGTTAAGAATATGTTAAGAGTCCCATGTTACGAATATGTTAAGAGTCACATGTTAAAAATATGTTAAGAGTCCCATGTTAAGAATATGTTAAGAGTCCCGTGTTAAGAATATGTTAAGAGTCCCGTGTTACGAATATGTTAAGAGTCCCATGTTAAGAATTTGGTAAGAGTCCCATGTTAAAAATATGTTAAGAGTCCCATGTTAAGAATATGTTAATAGTCCCATATTAAGAATATGTTAAAAGTCCCATGTTAAGAATATGTTAAGAGTCCCATGTTAAGAATATGTTAAGAGTCCCATGCTACGAATATATTAAGAGTCCCATGTTAAGAATATGTTAAGAGTCCCATGTTAAGAATATGTTAAGAGTCCCATGTTAAGAATATGTTAAGAGTCCCATGTTAAGGATATGTTAAGAGTCCCATGTTAAGAATATGTTAAGAGTCCCATGTTAAGAATAGTTTGATCTTTACTCCCATGGATAAAGCAAACAATTTTTCAAAGTAACCATTAATATTATATAACCAATAATAGTACATAACCATTAATATTGTATAACCATTAATATTATATAATAATTAATATTATATAATAATTAATGGTATATAATCATTAATAGTATATAACCATTAATATTATATAATTATTAATATTATATAACCATTAATTTTATATAATCATTAATATAATATATCATTGATATTATATAACGACTAATATTATATATAGCATTAATATATAACCATTGATAATATATTCCTTTCAGACAGAAAGTATTTTGATACAAATGAACAAAATATTTCATGGAAGAAACATCTAAACTGGTTTTGAGATATCCGGTAAAATGGATACAGTGTATTATATTCGATCGATCGTTTTAAGGGCTCAATATCATTTTAAACGTATCTTAGTGATAAGATTTGTACGTTAGATGATTATGATACAGTTCACAGGAATTAAAATACCTACATTTGATATTTTACTACTTTGCCCTACCATAGCATTTCATTATCTCTCTAATATTTGCTTTCTTCTATTGTATGCATGTGTTTTGTGTGTGCGTAATTGGGTGTACTGTTCTGTACACATTTGGAATATTCCATCAAGTCATATATATATGTATATATATATATATATATATATATATATATATATATATATATATATGACCGCTCCGGTATCCTATGTGGTTAGAGTATTGGAACTCGACATTACGACATCAACAAACAATTTTGTTCTTCGTTTTCATTTACTTTTTCGTCAATTATTTCTTCTTACTGTTTTCTTGTTCCTAATTTTTTTCTTCTTCTCCGACTTATTACTATTGTTATTAGTGATATTGTTAGTGTTGTTATTGTTAGTATTACTATTACTATTACTATTTTTAGATAGTCTTTATTAATTCAGCAAGTCTGATTATGCCATAGTTTAAAACAATTCAGATACTTAACTAAGGCACTGTACACCTTTACCACCTGCGACAACTGAACAGTTAGTAATGACTACAGCATATTGACAGCAAATATCTAAATCACCTGACATACATATAACTGCAGATACAATATAGATACGCTTTCAAACAGTTTACATTAGGTCGGACATATTTACATTAGGTCAAAAGTAATCCAACATTGACATCTAATTATGCGGTACATAAGAATAAGGGAAGAGCTCAGATGAAATCAGGCTGATATAACCATATCAAGAATGAACGTTTAATGTCAATGTGTTTTCGTCTACTATCATTAATTTATCAGTGTAAATGAAAATTAAACATATATTGACATTATGTTCCAGAAACATCGCAATATATAAGCCAATCAAAATATTTTAAAATCCCTTCATGGCGCACAGAGGGGACAATAAGTATAGCATAGTAAATACATCCACACAATATAACATAAATACAATGTAACATGCAAAACGGCTAATTTCAAATGCAACCTAGACTCGTACCAGTCTGGACAATACACATGTAGCAGTAAAAACATCATGGAATTAGCACTGTCCGTTGGTCCGTAAGAGGAAGAAAACAATCCTAGTGAAGGGCATTTCGCATTAAGCGATAAAAGTGAGGCGCGAACAGCAAGTGCAAGATAAGAGTAGATAGGACTTGAAAAGTTGCGTGTGTAGAAAAAGTAAGATAATGTACGTTCGTCTGTAATCTTTAAAAAAAATTGTTGAGATGAAAATGTCCGTTAAAATAGATTTTCTAAGTATGATATGGCTTTGCGACTTTACAATTATACTTATTCCTGCGGATATATATCTGAAATAATGGCCGGAGTAAATCGTATGTTACTCTTAATTACTTTATACCTTTACAAAAAAATCAATATAACCCACTTTCGATATATAGTCTTATTCCAACGATCATATTTGTATTCATTTTCTAAGCTATTATTATACATTTCCCCCCGCAATATACAAGTTAAAACGGCCGAAGCAATGGTATGTTACACAATACGATAGGATGATTTATTAATCGTACCTACTAAAAATACTGAATACAAAAATACATGCAATATAGCATAGTACCTACTTATACATAATATGGCATACATACAATGTATGTGCGAAATAGGTTCGTACCCGTCTAGACCATACACAAACTGCAGCGAAATCTTAATGGAATTAGCTCTGTCCATTCGTCCGTAAGAGGAAGAAAACCGTCCGTAGGAAGAGCAATTAGGCGCAAACAGCAAGTGCAAGATGGGGCTTAAAAAGTTGTTTGTCTGTAAACGTAATGAAACGATGTTTAGAACACCCCCCGCATGATAAAATTTATGTGGCTGTTTCTTAGGGATGTCCCGGGTTCTCCCTGAAACAATTAATACTGGCCGCCATGTAAAGCATACCGTGTGCTGTACAACAACAACAACAACAACAACAACAACATGCATGCATACATACATTCAGTCACAAGATTTATTAAAGCAATTAATACCTTTACTGAATTCATGGCGGAAAAAATGGCCGTGAAGCGCAGGACACTTGGAATAATTATCTATGTATGTCTATACAAATGTACATTAATTTTAATGACATTATACGACCTAAAGTCGATAATTCTTTATTACAATCACCATTTTGATAACATTTTCGTCAGATATAGAGGGTTTTGCATCATTTAATAAAAAATACAATTGCAAAAAATATCCCATTGAAAACATTACAAAACGTGCCATTGGCGTTAACCAGTAGACTTCACTACAAACGTCCACACCACAGTGTCGCGATATAACTTAATAATTGTTAAAGCTACATTAAAATTCAAACTGACGCGCACATTTATATATAAGGTTCCAACGTGTCCAATTATATGTGTGTGTATGCGTTTCAATTGACTTATTTGTGTCAGATAGGACCAATTATGATTACATTGCTTGCTTAGTATCAAAGTTTTTGTTTAATGAGAGCAAAATTAATTCAGTAATGAAGAAAACAAAATGTTCTTCAATTTTTTTCCGTTTTGATCTATCTGTTTTTATGTAAAAAGTCACGTGAAAATGATTTCCAATTTTACCTCATTTGATTCTTTTTATAAATGTATTCGTTTTCTTGCATTAACACGTAATGACAACAAAACCTTTCCGGTGACTTTTACAGTCAAACAGATAGCTAAATACATAGTCATTTCTTAATAGTAAAATGAACGTAAATATGGAGTTTACAGTTCAAAATATGGACTCCTTGTCGCCTCAGTGCGCCAGGAAGGGATTTTAAAATAGTTTGATCGGCTAATATATATAGTCACGTTTCTGAAACTTATTGTCATATGACGGTAAATTTTGTGCAACATCTACTGGTCCTAATAAAATTGTTGCTTAGTAGTGCACACACTAATTCATCAGTTATTCCAATACTATAAAACACAGTTTTGTAAATAGAATAACAGTAAAAAAGAAAGATAGGATGAGCTAGAGCGCCGTCATTAAAGATTAACGTTTTCTTTGATATTGTATTTATAAATTCGAACAAGCTAATACACATAATACTAATTATATAACATGTGTTTATGTGATTTGGAATGTTAACGAAGAATTAACATACATTCCCATTTTACTAGCCGAGAGCTAGCCCTTCATCATGGACAAAACACCATTCCAATAAAAACTACCAACTTAAATTTGGCTATGAAATGTGAATGTATGTTTAAGTTCATTGTGTAAGAAAAATGTAAAAATGTATTGATTGCAAAACATATAAATTCCCATAATTCCGAACATCATGATCACAGATGTAATACTCTTCAAAATAAAATAGCTAATGCTTTAAATGAATTTTAACATATTCAACCACATTGGATTATCATATTCAACATATAACCAGATTTAAGGATTGAATAGTGTAAATTGAAAAAACGTACAAAATACATTATTATTATCAAGCATTTTGACACACTTCTACTAATTTTTATTTAAAACATCAATTTAATATAATCATAAGTAATAAATTATTATTATCAGGCATTTTGACACACGTGTACTACATTATATTTCAAACATCGATAATCACTCATGCAGCCCTACTTAAATTGAGTCGTATGGACCTCTGAAAACAAATCCCATAACAATATAGATTGATTTGAATTTTAATTTTTATTGGACGTGGCTCCCACAGGTATATCATTCTTATTTTAGTATACCTTTATTTAAAATATATTCTTCTGATTTCGTTACATACAAGATAACCAAGACATGATATTGACTAGTTCATACGTTAATCATTAGTTCGTCAGAGAGACAAATATATCAAATTAAAAGACTAATTAAAGATGTATATTTTATCTTATTCAGGAAACGGTGGCTCATCGAAGCATGTCTTTGAACTAAAATACAACTTTCGAAGCCGATTGATGATTGATGTGACTTTACCACAAGCTCAAATGTATTGAATGGAAAGTGAGGGCATTCATAGATTTCAAAAATGGTCATAGAAAAATTCCTTATTTTATCTCTACGTCTCATAGTGTCTGTCTTCATATCTTCATCTGATGCGCATGTAGCTTGTATTCTGAATGGTATTTCCTTCACCTGCACAAATATTTCCAGCAAAACAGATTTTCCACTTGTACTGCCGGCACATATACAGCAAGTTACGATATTTGGGAGCAATAATCATGAACTATCACTTACCAGTGGACTTTTCAAGCATGAATCATGGACAAATGTATCAGAACTGTCTATTGTTGAATTTAGCAATGCAAAGTTTATCGAAAAAGAATTTCTTCACGGATTAGAAAAAATAAAATTTCTGTCTATATCAGCATGCCCAGATCTCGAGAGCATTGACCCGGATGTATTTCATTCTACACCTGATATTGAAGCACTTCATATGGATGAGAATTATAAACTTGAATTAAGCAAGGTGGAGGCAACATTGACTGGCAGATTGAGTAAACTCAGATATCTTTCTTTAATCGGAATCCAAGCTACGAAAGCGCGTGTTGTCCTCGGTGAAAGGTTTTCAAAGGCTTTGCATAAAAAGAATCTTACAAATCTTATTATAAGTAGAGCGAAATTAGTATATATAGAACATGATTCCGTACTAGAAACATTGGCAACTATAAAATACCTAAACCTTTCTTATTCTTCAATTCTTGTTGCAGCTAACATTAACTGGGTTCACACTGGCATAGTCAGCAATAAATTTGAACTGTTAGATTTGACTGGTGGTCCGAGGATAGTTCAAGATAGCATGAAAACGCAGGTCGAAAATATAACACGGAATGTGTTTCAGAATGTAACATATCTGTTTATGCAGAGTATTACGTACTATTCTTATCAATTGAAAATACATGCAAGGTATATTAATGAACACTATATTACCAGTAGCCTAAAAATATTGGATGTAAGCCAAAATAACATTATAATTTTAAATATTACATTTTATGGAGCATATTATTTCTATGCATTGGAGGCACTGAATTTAGCAAGTAACAATATGGAATATATATCACCATCTGGTCTAAGCAATTTGCCTTCGCTGAGGATTCTAGACTTGTCTAATAATCAGCTGCACATCATGCAAACTAATCATGATTTTCCCAATATATTCTCTAAGAATAAAGACCTTGAGATAATTTACTTAAGAAATAACAAACTAAGTGTCGTACCGTCAAAGTTATTCTCATCCAATACCAAGCTACGTATAATTGATTTGAGTGAGAACGAACTTGCCTACTTCAATGTCGATTTGCGCCACGCATTGGCTTTGAAGTTAACTGATTTACGTAATAATCGCCTTAAAACATTGCCGGCAGTATTCTTGGAACAATTGGAGCAAATATTTCGGCATCTGCCCACGGCAAACACACAAGAGGTCACCAAGACAAATCTTTTGCTCAGTCAGCTCCAGCATAAAACTCTTATAGCAGATATATACAATTATGGATATAATGCCAGCAAAATTGTCCAACTTGCAGAAAAACACTCAGGTATTCCACAATATTTAATGATAAGTCTTTTGGAGAATCCTATCGTATGCGATTGTGACACACTTGATTTTGTTAAGTGGCTTATCTTTACAGAAATCGTGATCTTCAATAGAACAAATGTTCGATGCAGCTATGGCAACAAGGAAGAATTTGTAAATATAGAAACTTATGAAATGATCAAAGAAAACTGTCGGCTTCCATATATCATCGGCCTTGTAACTGGATCATTAGCAGCAGCTGCATTATGTATATTTACATTCGCTGCTATAATTATTCAGCGGCACAAAAAGGCAAAACAAAACCAGGGATTAGAAAATCTAAGGAGAGAAATTCTTCAAGATAATATAAATTTCAAATATGTAGCATTTCTGTCATATTGCAGTCAAGACGTTCAGATTGTAGACGAACATATCCTGCCTTCCTTAAATAGAATTCTCAAGGAAAAGCTTAACACCGAAAAGGATCTTGTCTGTACTGGAGCTGATTCCTTTGTTCCTGGTATGCTCATCATAGACGAAATACATCGCTGTATTAATGAATGTCTTGTCGTAGTACCTGTAATAACACCAGCATTTCTTCAGTCACGTTGGAGCCTGAGAGAATGTGTTGATGCCCTTGAGAAGCAGAGACAAGTTGTCGTTCTAATGAAGCAAAATACAAACACAAATGACACAATTGGTACAATCAAACAATTGATAGCGCACTATACCAGAGCTACCTGGTCGTATAATGAAGGACAATATCTCATTCGTCCCTCTTGGAATTCAGTTAGTGATGCAATTATTCACATAGCTTCTGAAACATTTCGTAATTACAGGAGACAAAACGTAAAGAGGCCGAATGAATTAATTCCCTTGGTTGATCGAACATGATAATGCAATTTTGAATTTTTTGCCTGCCGACAAAACTTTTATTCAGATAAATATATTACTATATACGATAATGAATAACACGTGAAACATTTCGAGAAGTAACGAAGTCCCTCTCCTTCTTGAATATTAGAAGTTATATTATAATATTTCGTCTTTCAAATCTAATTTTATTGATATATATATATATATATATATATATATATATATATATATATATATATATATATATATATATATATATATATATATATCATCGAACTCACGCACACCTCACCCAGACCCCGTTATCCGACGAGGCATATATTGGATTAACTTGGTAGATTCTGCAGTTGATTTTAAACATGACAGGAATAATAAAAAGTCCTTCCTATACTACATTGTATGAAAAGGAAATTCAAACCTGAAGTCACACATTCTAAACATTTGATTCATACTTGTCTTTAAACAGTATGCAAACATTTTTGGTGATAACTAAAGAACTACTGCTCGTTAATATACAAACCCGAATATTAAGGCTTTACAACCTTTTAATCCCATTGGAATTAACAGATTTTAAAAGCTTATCTATTGGAAGATATAAAGCCTTATAATATCGCCAACAACAAATACTTGCTAGTACCCTTATACAGACTATATAACAGACATGTAAAGTCTCATAACTGGTACGGCGTTGAAATAATGTTAAATTTATCATAGAATCCGATACTTTATTTCGGTTTATTTACTTTATGACATGAACAGTTATTATGTTCGTTGTCATGATTATTGAATAATACAAAGAAGCTTACAAAGGTATCCTTTCCTTCATCTGCATATCATATTTATTTTCTGTTTCGTACACGCATCTTGCCTTGATCACAAATACTTGAAAATATATTTCCTCACTTCTTGTGATATAAGAATACATATTCTATTTGTAATTCGTGACAATTTTTTTTCCCTCGAGCTTGTTGTATCATCTTTATGTCTTCAACCATTAGTGTTAATTTGAGAACAAAGTTGCGCTGCTAACTTCGATGAATCAATACTAATGTTAATGTTTTAAAGAATTTATTTAAGCCATAAAACCTACACAATTTCTTGGGTAGGACAGGTTAGTATGAAGTAAAGATACAAATACGATCCTTCTACTCTGTATAAACATTTCCGAGAGATGTTCCGTTGATGTCAACATATATATATATATATATATATATATATATATATATATATATATATATATATATATATATATATATATATATATACATATATATAAGAATCTAAATACATTTTACCACTTTCATTCAAGTAGAAGCATATGTACGTCATGGAAGTCACCAAACTAAGAACAAAAATGACTGGTCAGGGTAAAACAGTCTATCATTAGTCTATATTTTATTGGTTGGGTTTTTTTTGCAAGAGGGTAAATGATCCTCAAAACTAATTTGGCTTGACACATGAGCAAAGGAAAATCGTGGAATTAAGAATATCGAAAATATGAGGGTAGCCATTATCCGGCAGCCATATTGGGTGACTATTCATATAATGTGTTTCGTTCTGATGCAGTGGTCTAGGTCAGAGGAAATTGTAAGACAAAAACGACTTCGACTGACCATCACAATTTAATCTACGTACCCGCTAGAATTAAATATCCTAAAGCCCGTTGGGCATAGCATATTTTGATTTGTTAAGTTAGTCTGATCGCAGTCAGCAAGGTGCATAATATAGCCAACATCATTTTCATATCTACTTAACGTATACATAGCATTGCCCTTATTACACACAATAAAACACGTTGGTTCGTTCGCAAAACTATTACGGTGATGCATGCAAACATATGCGATTTTTGTTAGAATCCGACACTCACATTCAATCCAGTTATTATATGTAAATAAAGAGTAGTTATTGTGTTCTGTGTAATGGTTTCCTGAGAAAGTCAAAACCGTACTTCGCAAACTGGCTTTGTCGATCTATCTGCCTTCGGTTTCTAAATCTCGACCATCCATTGTTTTTTCTTCTCCAACGTTACGATGCACAATATTACATACTTGATACTATGTTATGACGTTACTATGCACAATATTACATACTTGATATGTTATGACGTTACGATGCACACTATTACATACTTGATAATATGTCATCACGTTAAGATGTACACTTTTACATAATTGATAATATGTTATCACGTTATGATGCACAATATTACATACTTGATAATATGTTATCACGTTACGATGCACACTATTACATAATTGATAATATGTTATGACGTTACGATGCACAATATTACATACTTGATAATATGTTATGACGTTACGATGCACACCATTACATACTTGATAATATGTCATCAGGTTACGATGCACGATATTACGTACTTGATGATATGTCATCACGTTACGATGCACACTATTACATACTTGATAATATGTTATCACGTTAGGATGCACAATATTACATACTTGATAATATGTTATCACGTTACGATGCACACTATTAAATGCTTGATAATATGTCATCATGTTAAGATGCACACTATTACATAATTGATAATATGTTATCACGTTAAGATGCACACTATTACATAATTGATAATATGTCATCACGTTAAGATGCACACTATTACATAATTGATAATATGTCATCACGTTAAGATGCACACTATTACATAATTGATAATATGTTATCACGTTATGATGCACAATATTAAATACTTGATAATATGTTATCACGTTACGATGCACAATATTACATACATGATGATATGTTATCACGTTACGATGCACACTATTACATACTTGATAATATGATATGACGTGTCGATGCACCCTATTACATGCTTGATAATATGTCATCACGTTACGATGCACAATATTACATACTTGATAATATGTCATCACGTTACGTTGCACACTATTACATACTTGATAATATGTTATGACGTTACGATGCACGCCATTACATACTTGATAATATGTCATCAGGTTACGAAGCACGATATTACGTACTTGATGATATATCATCACGTTACGATGCACACTATTACATACTTGATAATATGTTATCACGTTAGGATGCACAATATTACATACTTGATAATATGTTATCACGTTACGATGCACACTATTAAATACTTGATAATATGCTATCACGTTACGATGCACAATATTACATACTTGATAATATGTTATCATGTTACGATGCACACTATTACATACTTGATAATATGTTATCACGTTACGATGCACACTTTTACATAATTGATAATATGTTATCACGTTAGGATGCACAATATTACATACTTGATAATATGTCATCACGTTACGATGCACAATATTAAATACTTGATAATATGTCATCACGTTACGATGCACAATATTAAATACTTGATAATATGTTATCACGTTACGATGCACAATATTAAATACTTGATAATATGCTATCACGTTACGATGCACACTATTACATACTTGATAATATGTTATGACGTTACGATGCACAATATTACATACTTGATAATATGTTATCACGTTAGGATGCACAATATTACATACTTGATAATATGTTATCATGTTACGATGCACACTATTACATACTTGATAATATGTTATCACGTTAGAATGCACACTTTTACATACTTGATAATATGTTATCACGTTACGATGCACACTGTTACATACTTGATAATATGTTATGACGTTACGATGCACAATATTACATACTTGATAATATGTTATCATGTTACGATGCACACTATTACATACTTGATAATATGTTATGACGTTACGATGCACAATATTACCTACTTGATAATATGTTATCATGTTACGATGCACACTATTACATACTTGATAATATGTTATCACGTTAGGATGCACAATATTACATACTTGATAATATGTTATCACGTTACGATGCACAATATTAAATACTTGATAATATGTTATCACGTTACGATGCACACTATTACATACTTGATAATATGTTATCATGTTACGATGCACACTATTACATACTTGATAATATGTCATCACGTTACGATGCACAATACTACATACTTGATAATATGTCATCACGTTAGGATGCACACTATTAAATACTTGATAATATGTTATCACGTTAAGATGCACACTATTACATACTTGATAATATGTTATGACGTTACGATGCACACTATTAAATACTTGATAATATGTTATCATGTTACGATGCACAATATTACATACTTGATAATATGTTATCACGTTACGATGCATAATATTACATACTTGATAATATGTTATCACGTTACGATGCATAATATTACATACTTGATAATATGTTATCTCGTTACGATGCACAATATTACATACTTGATAATATGTCATCACGTTACGATGCACACTATTACATACTTGATAATATGTTATCACGTTACGATGCACGATATTACATACTTGATAATATGTTATCACGTTACGATGCACAATATTACATACTTGATAATATGTCATCACGTTAAGATGCACACTATTACATTCTTGATAATATGTTATCACGATACGATTCACACTATTACATACTTGATAATATGTTATCACGTTACGATGCACAATATTACATACTTGATGATATGTCATCACGTTACGATGCACAGCAGCAGAGAGGGTGAACAGACCACCTTTGTAGGTGTCAACGATGCTTCCTTCTATTAAATATTTAATAAGAAGAGTCGATTTGGTAAATTAAAGGCTTCCTTGTAAGGGTCCATTTGGTAAAAAAAAATGACGCCAAATATAGGGCGTTCACCCTCTCTGCTGCTATGCGCTAACCGAATTAGCTATAGATACGATGATGAATTAGCGATATATTTTTTATATAAATGTCAAACATCGGAGAAGCACAAATAACTAGATTAACACGAGAACGGTTGGCTGCGATTAAGAAATTTATCCCGGTGAGAGATTCTTTTAGAGATAATTTGCAGGCGCGTCAACAAGCAAAAGATTTTACCACCGATACTGAACAGTTATTTAAGCCTATAACTAGCACTACCAAGGATGTAAAAACCGCGGTGGAATCACTTACAGGTTTTCAACGACAAGATGTTCTTCCTGTATTTAAAAAAATAGCATATCGATCCAAACAAGCAAAAAAATCATTGAAAACACTCCCCGGTGATATTGTAACTGCTGTTCAACAGCGAGAATAACAAGAACAACAAGAACGAGAACAACGAGAACAACCGGTGGAAGAACAACGAGAACAACCGTTGGAAGAAGAACAGGAAGCTGCCGCTGATATTCAAAAAGAATATACACCTGAAGTTTTATTTACAAGAGACTCCTTAAATATAATAAGGGAATTAAATCATTACCTGAATTAGCTAAGTTTGCTACCGATAATTTCAAAGATAGAAAAAATTACCTCAATGACGGGTATGAAAAGGTTGTAACAACTAAGGATATTTGGGAAAGAGAGGTTTTTTTTTTGGTAAATAAAGGTAAAACCAGACTTACATCAAAATTAAAACCTGATTATAATACATATAGTGGTATAATAAAAGGAATAATACAACCAAGACCCAAACCACCACCGTATACAGCAGATCCGATTTCGACAGAGATAAAAATAGCGAGAAGTGGAGATTCACAACCTACCAAACAATCTCCGGTAACCGGACAAGGGTTGGGTGGAATTGGTAATTCAATACCCTGTTCAGGAAGTGTCCTCGATGATATATAACGGTTAGAAGTTCTCATTGGGTGAAAAAGAGCTGGAAATAATTCTACGGAAATAATTTATGAAGCGACTGAAATCTGTCAACGGTTATTTCAAGGACATGTAATGGATATCGGACTATATCGTAGTTTCATCGATGAACTTACCAATGATTATTACAGCAACTGAAAATCTTTTGGTGAAATTCAAAGAATTTCCATTTTCGATCACTGATTAGATATATAGCATTTAAATAAAATGATAGTACATCGTAGTATGAACAGAGCAAGACCTGTTTACGTTGTAAACTCAAGATTGCCGGTTTATAAACTTACGTATGGAAATGGACTTGCTGATATTGTCACTGGATTATTTGCTAGAATTGCTCCAAAGTTTTTACCGGTTGGTAAAGAAATAGCGTCAAAAGCTATTGGGGTTTTCGGTGAGAGAGCTGGTACAGTTATTGGCAATAAGGCATTTGATATGTTGGATGATGCAAAAAGAAAATCTTATGTCGTTGGCGAGAGGTAAAAAGAAAAATGGAATTTCACAAAGAAAGTTTCAATTACAGTCTACGGAACAAATGCCCCGAAAATAGGTAACGCGATTAATAAAATTGCAGTTGCAAGGTTAAGAAAAAAAAACTGGTTCCGGGTTGGCGCGGTTAAACATTTAGATCAACTACGTTAATATAAAATGTTTCGGGATGAGATTGATGATGCTTTTAAAGTAAATGATCCCGTATCAAGGAATAATTCTATACGCGATTATCAGTATTTTTCATATCAGGCACAAGATCCAAATGTAAGGTCACAAATTGATCTTAGATTTGATGACACATCTAAATACGTTTTACCATGTGAAGCATTCATCGAAATAGAAGGACAACTGCGGAAAGGTGACAATACACCGTATGCAGCCGGTGATAATCTTAAAAATATCCCGATTGGGTTTGTCAACAATGGTATAATGGTATTATTTAGTAACGCTTGGTATTCGACTGGTTCTGCTAAAATGGAATCCATCGATAACGATGTTGATATTGCAACAACGGTTATTGTCAGATATTTTTGGAAGATCAGTACCACGTGTTTCTGAATCAGTTACTATCACACAGGTAAAAAAAATAATCAACAAAGCTATCTCCGCGATAGCAAACTTAGATGAATTAAAAAAAATATATGATCGAATAAGCGCTAACACACAATTACAAAAAACCATCGATGACATTAAAGCCACTGGTGGTAACTCCGTCAGCGATATAAAAAAACTACGTGACGATTATAACGATCATATAACCAGGTTTAATGAGCTCCAACAGAGTGTCATTAATAATGTTGTAATTCCTATGACGGATTTTTTTGGTAATCCACGTGTGACTGCACCGAAGCTTACAGAGATAAAAGATTCTATGTTGGAACTAACAACATTTCAATCTAAATATGAAGAACATGTAAAATCATTTAATACATTTCGAAGAAACATCGTTGATAAATTTCTCGGATCTACACTTGATAAACTCGATATAAAACTTCCTGATATTAAAAAATCTATCGATGATCTTAAGACGACCATCAATAATATCATATTGGATGCAACAAGGATGATAGCAATAGTTGAAAAAACAAAAATTCCTCATGATAGAACTATCAACGTCGTATACACGATTCAACACGGATCATATACGTGGATACCTACAAATAATATTTTGCATATTACTGCAACCGTAAAGGGTATTTATCGATTAACGTTAGTGACACCAACGTTGTTAATATATCATCATCGAGTTAATATGGAGTCAATAATACGATATCATCAATTATCGACAAGGATACAACTGAACAGTTCACGATTATATCCACTGATAATAATCTAGCTAGGGTTTCAATGACATGGCATGTTGAATTTGTAGCTGATTTAAGTAATTAGTTAAATTGAAAAGATTTCAAAGAATTGTTGACGTCCTTAATAGATAAAATGTCAACAACGTCATTGTTATCGTTGTCGATGATTTCATCATCGGCGGCAGCATTTGAATATCGTTATAACACTGTCAAAGAATATCAAAACAAACTTGAAGTGTTAATCGCCGAGTATAAAACTAAAAAGAAAATATACCAGCGTAGAATCACCGCGTTAGATATAACTGTTTACTCGGTATCAGGTGTAATTGCCGGCGCTGAAATAATACTATCTTCGGTGGTTATGATATCCCCTGTGGTTGTACCAATTTGTATATCCGCGGCTGCAACAATCGCAGGAGTACTCACCAGAATAACAAAGAAAATATCATCGTGTTCTCAACAAAAATTACACGATTACGCTGTTAAACGTATTACTGCGTCAAACGCTTATTCGCAATTGTCAATGCTGATCTCGTCAGCGATTGATGATTAAATAATATCCGACGATGAGTTATCTAGGATGGTACGGTTATATGATTCAACGATTTCAAAGTTGGAAAACAACAATAATAATGTCATCGTCGCAAGAAATCCTTCAACGAATAGCAACAAATACTACCACGACAAAAACAAAGTTGATCTCGGTGGTAACGAAAACACCAGAATTCAGCGTTGAATTTAATCCTCCGTTGGCAGTATCTGCAATCGCGCTAACACAATTAAGATGCTACTACAGTTGGCCTAATGTCAAATCAGCGCCATTCAATGGTAAACCCCCCAACAACAGTTTTACATTTTCATGGAAAAAAAACCAACACTGATAAACCAATCACACACACAATACATCTACCAACTGGCATATACGATATCGATGATATCAATGACGCAATCATAGAATCAATCCAGGCAATCACAGGACCAAATATGACTTTCTCTTCATACAAATTGGCCTTGTCTGCAGCATAACAACTAATGATGCTAAAGAGGGGGAGTTTCGTAGTCATTGAGTATGTCCTTTACTCCATTTAGAGGTCCAACCAAGTTGTCAATCAATGCTGTCTTCATTTAAAAGGCGTCAACAGCGTCACGGCGCTCATCATGTCCTCGGGTGCTCCAAATGAATTTATTGCGGAACTTCTTTCATAGTGTTCGACTTCTCCTGTCAGTCGGGTTTCGCACAAGGCTGCAATGTCCATATTGTAAATGGCGAGTTCATTTACAGTTATGTCGGTTCTCGTATAGGGTCTTTCCGCAACGTCTTTGTCACATTCAATTTGCCAAGTGTTGGAGTAAGACTCCACATTTTCTTTTTGTGTTGTTTTCTTTACTGCAGGAGGTTGGTCCCCGCCATCCGAGGTAAGCTGGATATCACATTTAGAACAGGCAATGTTTAAGGCACATTTTCTAGCCACTACTCGTACCAGGGAGGTAAGCAGTACATTCGTAAAGAGGTCTGCTCAGTCGATCACGGGGCTGACTGACTCTACTGCTGATGTCTGTGGTGAACGACGTTAGTGTGAGATAAAATGGGATGTGTGGATGACAAGAATGATTTGCGCGGTGACTGTTTTAAATGACGAAGAGTTCCGCAGTTCCTCGCCTTCACATTGTCTCCCAAAATCTGTCAAGCAGCACAACAACATCGATACTGAGTCTAACATACGCTCCTGTCATAGTTTCACATCCGCCCAACGTGTGTACAGGTACATTCATTGAGGTCTCCCTTTTGTGGCCTAGGTCTACAATAAAAGCTATCAAGCCACAAAACTCAATAATTTTATATAAGTATCAGAGCATGAAGTAAACTATTACTGTAATTACGTTTTTGAGTTTGACATTTGTACATATTTACGGGTGTTTTACAAGTGAGAAATAAGTCGTATTCCCGAAGTTTCTCATACAATTTGTGTAACCATAGCGCATTTAACAGGCAGGAGTAAGCAGCATGGTTATATATACATCTTGTGGAAAGCGCAAGAACATAAATATAAGGTAATTTTAAGATAGGCCTTGATTTTAAGATAGGCCTTGATTTTACTTTATTGATTAATCCTAACTACATAACCAAATGAGACGTTAATGACGACATTTTTAACACTTCTGTCCAAACCAAATGCATGTAATGCATGTAATTACCATTAGATGGACAGTATGTCATTGTCAGGAAATGTTGATATTCAGTGAGGAATTCCATCCAATAATAAAGGATATGTTGATATAAGTAAGACAGATAGAACCAAGATGCGGACAAATTCAAACCGTTATACAAAGTTGTTTTCCATGGCTCCTATTTAATGCGTATGCAGATGTCTGTTTTTGCGTGTTTAACTGTCAATGTCAACGTTTCCAGCGTGTCAATGTCTACATTGCGCGTCATTGCAGGTTTCACTATAGTTGTGGCAAATATGTTGAAAAAAAATATCTGGCACTAGGAAAATATCAAAATAAAATCATTTAAAAGTTGCAGTAAATCATCGATCTATTCTGATCATTATTAGTACTAGACAAAGTTAATTTGCAAAATATAAATATTAGACTAGACATTACAAATAAACATTGATAAAGAGGCTAATATGTAATACGAATGAAATATAAATAACAGTTGTATGAATAATGAAGTAACAGTAAGTCGTGTATAAAGATATTGAACTATCGTATTCGGTTTAATGACTTAATTTCAGACTTAAGACTATACAGAAGAAAGGTAGCTGTACGGGAGATATGCCATTAAATAAGTATTAATACATTATTATCCACGAACGATCAATCATTGATATATTTTGACACTAAGCGACATCAGTCACTTCTTCTCCAGATTTTAGTTTTCATTATTGTCATTCTAATATGATAAACAAGTACACTTACTTCTTAGAAGAAAAAAAACACTTATATTATTAAAACTAGATTTCGCATAAACTAGATTTCACAATATAAGACACACTATGGAACTGTTGTTGTTGTTATAGGTTTTCACCCGGTTCTGCATCACAAGACAGGATATACATTGCCGCTTGTGTAAATGGTAGAGGAATACCTGCGAAAGAACCCAGAACGACCCAGCGACCCAGGAGAAGCGATTGCAAGCTTTCTAACACATAAACATTGGCTGAAACAGAGACTCGAACACAGAGGTGAGCTTGTTAAGATCCCTTAAAGTAAAGGTTTATACCGTAGTGTCAGTCATGATTGATAACTTTGGCGGTATAATATTTGCAATGCACAAAGAGCCTTAATGATCCGTACAAATAGTATAGTTCAATATGTATTTAATCTAAGTTGACACTTTAAAAATCCTTTAGCTGATAGGGTGGGGGAGGGAGGCAAGCAATACAAGTACTATCCTACAAAACAAAGCAAAGTTGAAAATCTGCATATGTGGCTTATCTAAATTGATTTATATATTAAAGTTGGGCATGCACAGCTATTGTCTACAGAATGAAATTTATTTTGACGACATCGACAGATTATTTGAAGCTTGCATAATTGTCTCGCGCTTTTAGCCAACCTAATTGTCGATATTATGTTTGGTTTCCTGAACTCAGCGATCGATTGTGTATGTATGGGTATGTGTCTTTATCTGAAAGTGAAACGTGTACCTCATTTATTTCTTTACTCATCTTGTCGTTATTATTACTATTATATTATTATTATTAATAGTAGTAGTAGTAGTAGTATTGTAGTAGTAGTAGTAGTATTTAACCTTGATGTATATCTTCATTTCCGCAATGTCTTTTCTAAATTATACATACGTAATATTTTTAAATGTAGGATGTGTACTCGTTAGTCATTTATCCGTGAAAAGTATTTAACTCGTTTTGAATACCACATTATTGTCGAGAACGAAGTTCTGAGTAATATGTAATGAATATAATTTGAGCACATTTTAAATTACGGAATTATTCTCAAGCACAGCCGTGATGCTGTTACATGTTTGTGAAAGGTAAATAAACAATACAATGGTAAACTAAACGTTAATAGTAAAATGTATGCCTTTATAGGTCACGGTGTGTTAAATATTAGTATTTATGGAAAATGATGGCCGCCATCGCTTAACTGCTCGAGTATAGCTCTTGCGATTTTGTGCTATATTTATGACATTTGTGATCGTTCTCTATCTTCGTCTACATTATTGTATTTCATCATGCATTGGCTGTTCCGTTCGTATGTGTTAATTCATCTCCTTGTTTTGGAAACGAGAACCATTAGATATTTTTCTCAGCTGTTTCTTTCCACTGTTACGACGTCATTTTTTTTTTTTAATAAATCGCCGTCAAGTGACCGCTTACAATACGACGGACCCTCATTAACTGAATTAAATGACCACACCTTCGTTCTAGATACTACATTGTGCTCAATACTGAACGAACTGGGAATACATTTATCACTTCTTAAATGTAAACGGAATCGAAAAAAGAAACGTTCGTTCGAAGCTGGCCGGCGTAGAACAGGAAGAAGAATTCCAGTTATCTCCCTCTCGCCCGTAACTGATAAACAACTTAAATATTCTGCCGTTAATTTTACTAATCTGGTTCAAAATCCTCCTCAATCGTTAACCTTTGTGTCAACTGTCCCAGGGATACATCTATGTGTTGCATTATTCAACGTTCAATCAGTAGGATCACAAGAAATGCGCAAAAAAATTGTTAATTTTATCAACGACTAGAATATTGACGTCTTTTTCCTGACAGAAACTTGGTTACAATCGGAAGGTGAAGAACCTAAGTGTGCGGATTTAACACCCAATGATTACTCCATCAAGATATTATTTCCGTAATTCTCGCGGAAGTGGAATAGCATTAATTACAAAGAAATCCATCATCAAATTCCTTAAGTACAACACAACCTTCAATTTCTGCCAAACATCGTTTGAACTAGTCCAAACAACGCTCACACTGGAACAAAGGTCAGTCCATTTTTTCTGTCCTCCTCCTAGTAGAAGAAACAAGCTGAATGAATCTCTTTTTTTGGAGCAGTTTCCAAATCTTCTAGAATATGGAAATTCGATAGGTGGCAACCTAAATATTATTGGAGATTTCAACTTTCACTTTGAATGTCCTGGTAAACCATACACGTCAAAACTCCTAGATTCCATTCATGTTTTCAATCTTAAGCAGACAGTTAACCAACCTACCCATAAAATTGGTCACATTTTAGACTGGTGCCTTTATAGACCTGATAATATTCTGCAATCTACCCTTGTATCCCACTAACATGCATCGGATCACCTCTGCATTGTATGCCATCTCGACGGTTCAGTCCCTAACCTCCACCTCTATTTGCTACTAAGAGAAACCTCCGTATGATAAATAAAACCAAATTCATGCATGACATCCAAGAAAACCTAACAACTTTCTTACATTCAACAGCGGAACAACTTGATTACTGCATGGGTTAATTGCTTGAAAAACATGCCCTAGCCACCAAATGCAGAGTATCAATAAAAAAAGTGTTCTCTATGGCATAGCAGTGTTAGGGACCAGCTTCGTACTGCTAAAAGACGTCGCCGAAAAGCAGAGACGCGTTGGATTTCCACCAGAATCTCTATTCATAAACAAATCTACACAGCCACTAAGAGGAACGTCAGAAACATAGTCCATTTAGCCAAATCATCCCACTACAGTAATATGATCACGGAGAGTTCCAGCTACGAAGAGCTCTTCGAGATAACTAACAAACTAATGTCAAGGAACAAAGGTACACCACTTCCAACAACCTTCTCTCCACTTGACCTACCGGACCAATTTGCAAATTTCTTCTATGACAAAGTACGAACCATTAGAGATTCGCTTGAGAGCACAATTTCAACTGATTCGTCACCATACAGTTATGAAGCAAAATTTCAGCAACAACCGTTAGGAGCATTTTAACCTGTTTTTATTGATTAAGTACGGACAATCTTGATGAAAAGTGCACCAAAGTCTTGTGAATTTCATCCAATTCCGACATCATTGCTGCTTGAGTACCTAGACCCAATATTGCCTTCACTAACTGATATTATTAATATCTCTCTCTCTCTCATCGGGGGAATTCCCATCATTTCTCAAAACTGCCATCGTAAAGCCACTGCTGAAGAAACCGACTCTGGAGCATAACGATTTAAAGAATACCGCCCAGTTTCTAATCTCCCATTCATATAAAAAATCTTAGAAAAGGTTGTTCTAACTCAACTTGTATCTCATTTGAATTCAAACAGTCTTTTTACCAATGTACAGTCTGCATATCGCCCTTGCCACAGTACGGAAACTACTCTTCTGAAAGTATTTAGTGACATTCCCTTTTCTTTGGATTGCGGAAAGACTACAGTCCTTACCCTCCTGGATTTATCTACAGCATTTGACACAATAGACCATGATATATTACTTCACCGTCTCCAGCATGTATTTGGCATTCAAAATATAGCCTTACAATGGTTCAAGTCCTACTTATTCAACAGGACACAAAAATTAAATCTCAAAATGGAATACACTCCAGACCAGTTGACGTATGTTGTTGTGTTCCACAGGGATCTGTTCTTGAACCTGTTCACTTCATTCGGTACACTCAGCCGCTCTCAAGCGTCATATATTATCTCCCAGTGTCACTTGTATGTTAATAACATTTAAATATAAAAGTCTAGCCACCAAACTGAAGTTGATGCTACCATCCACGGAGTAGAGAAGTCCATTTCTGATGTGAAATCATGGATGACATGTAACAAACTGCAGATGAATGATGATACAACTGAGGCTATTCTGATCACAACACAAAGACTTTCTAATTCTCTTCCTTTACCTCAGACAATAAATATCAGCAACACCAACGTTAAATTCTCACAGTCAGTACGGAACTTAGGAGTTACTCTAGACAGTACTCTCACACTGCAGTGCACGAACATGTCATGAACATATGCAAGGCTGCATATCCTGAATTGAGAAGCGTCAGTTCCATTCATAAATATTTTTCAGTTTATGCCACTAAAACACTTGTTTGTTCATTAGTTATTTCAAGACTGGACTAATGTAACTCAATTCTGTCTGTTTCATCACAATATTTACTCCAGAAACTTCAAAAAGTTCAAAACACAGCTGCACGGATCATCTTTAGAGTACCTCGATCAGAGCTCACCTCACCACTGCTCTGTACCTTATACTGGCTATCAATTCGATACAGAATCAAACACAAAATGTGTTCTCTGTGTTATGTTTCAATGACAGACTCCAGTCCAACATACCTATGCAGCCTCACCCATGTATATACACCGGCTAGATACTTACGATCTTCTCCTGATAATCGGATACTCATTGTTCCGATTGTTCGTTTGCATACCAGGACCCGGCGACGTGGAACGAATTGCCCATTGAAATTGGACACAAAGACACAGTTATCCTTTTTAAGAGTGCTCTTAAGACTCACCTATTTTGACTGCAGGGAACAACTTAGCGACCTAATCATGTTTTGTATCTTATATGTTTTCAGCATGTTTTTATGTTTTCCAATTTCATTGTTTTTGTCATTTGTTTTCCTGTAGTGTAGTCATTATCATTATTGATTGTGTAAAGCGCTTAGAGCTTCGAATAATTAGGCGCTATACAATGTCCTCATTATTATTATTATCATTATTATTATTATTATTATTATTATTATTATTATTATTATTATTATTATTATTATTATTATTGATGTTTATGAGTTACGTGTACGACTGGTTTAGTTTAAGCGATTTCCATATCTTCAAGTTAGTATTATTGTTATTAGTGGCTGTCGAGTGTAGCAGTAGTAGTGGTGTTGGTAGTATCACAATACAAGAAATAGTAGTAGTAGTAGTAGTATTTTTATATAACTTTATGTCTCTAGAATAATGTACTATTGTAAGGCCGATTCAAACCTGTACACACTTTATATGCCAACAACAGGATGTAAGCACGATAATTACAATTCAGCAGAGAACATTTGAATTGGGATTGACTACCCCATTATTGAGAAGAAGGAAGTTAAGAAATAGCTGTTATATATATATATATATATATATATATATATATATATATATATATATATATATATATATATATATATATATATATATGAAACAATCTCGTGTTACTTGAATTATCATTTGATCATTTAGAACACAGTCTAGACATGATTAAACACAGTATGATCGTATAAGACATGGCATTTACTAGGAAATGATTTTTAAAGATAAGTGAACATTAAATTAGATTAATTGCATATTTTTAGTAACACGTACGAATTTATATAATCACGCTTTCATTGTAAACGAAAGATGAAACTTGAATGTGTGTGATGTTTGAGTGATAGGGATTGTTAACGCAGCTTAACAATTTTTTAAGTCAAGTCGCAACGATGTCTGCAGGGACGCAGTTTTTTATAGTGATATCATGCACTGGGGCATCATGCCGCAGGCATGTAGCATGATGCGCACCCAGTCACATTATCTTGACCAGGCCGACCAGTCATAATACTAACCTCTTAATGCTGAACGCCCAGCGAGACAGTTGTATCATTTCTCGGTATGACTAGGCGGAGGATTGAACACACAACCTGACGTGTCTGCGACGAACGCTCTGACCACTAGGCCAA